>AP028275.1:7932500-8365596 GCA_030269945.2 Trilocha varians | reverse complement strand
CTTCGTATTGTTCTAAATTCTTCTTTATTAGCTTCTGCGTCGTTGTTTTCCACCTTGTTAGTAATTTACTTACCTTCCGTAGTCCAGTTTTCGTCGTTTTCCGTAGTAATTTCCTGCAAAAAGATTAAATTCATTAGTACAAATTAACTTCATTTTAAATTCATTTTCTACAGTAGTTCCCGCCATTTTCTATTCGTTTTTCTTTAATACGTACCTGCTCTCTTTTGTCACCTACCGATTGAGACCTCTCGCGTCGAAATCGGTTCAGTAGTTCAGCGTCAAATAAGCAAAAACCGAGGAGTCGTACTGGTGCTCTCGTTCCGGTAACCATAACAGGTACTTAAGCTCGAGTATTTTGGTCGATTTTCATCGGTTTTCTTATAAATTTTTAGGTAAACTCCCTTGCGTTTTGTCTTCGTATTGTTCTAAATTCTTCTTTATTAGCTTCTGCGTCGTTGTTTTCCACCTTGTTAGTAATTTACTTACCTTCCGTAGTCCAGTTTTCGTCGTTTTCCGTAGTAATTTCCTGCAAAAAGATTAAATTCATTAGTACAAATTAACTTCATTTTAAATTCATTTTCTACAGTAGTTCCCGCCATTTTCTATTCGTTTTTCTTTAATACGTACCTGCTCTCTTTTGTCACCTACCGATTGAGACCTCTCGCGTCGAAATCGGTTCAGTAGTTCAGCGTCAAATAAGCAAAAACCGAGGAGTCGTACTGGTGCTCTCGTTCCGGTAACCATAACAGGTACTTAAGCTCGAGTATTTTGGTCGATTTTCATCGGTTTTCTTATAAATTTTTAGGTAAACTCCCTTGCGTTTTGTCTTCGTATTGTTCTAAATTCTTCTTTATTAGCTTCTGCGTCGTTGTTTTCCACCTTGTTAGTAATTTACTTACCTTCCGTAGTCCAGTTTTCGTCGTTTTCCGTAGTAATTTCCTGCAAAAAGATTAAATTCATTAGTACAAATTAACTTCATTTTAAATTCATTTTCTACAGTAGTTCCCGCCATTTTCTATTCGTTTTTCTTTAATACGTACCTGCTCTCTTTTGTCACCTACCGATTGAGACCTCTCGCGTCGAAATCGGTTCAGTAGTTCAGCGTCAAATAAGCAAAAACCGAGGAGTCGTACTGGTGCTCTCGTTCCGGTAACCATAACAGGTACTTAAGCTCGAGTATTTTGGTCGATTTTCATCGGTTTTCTTATAAATTTTTAGGTAAACTCCCTTGCGTTTTGTCTTCGTATTGTTCTAAATTCTTCTTTATTAGCTTCTGCGTCGTTGTTTTCCACCTTGTTAGTAATTTACTTACCTTCCGTAGTCCAGTTTTCGTCGTTTTCCGTAGTAATTTCCTGCAAAAAGATTAAATTCATTAGTACAAATTAACTTCATTTTAAATTCATTTTCTACAGTAGTTCCCGCCATTTTCTATTCGTTTTTCTTTAATACGTACCTGCTCTCTTTTGTCACCTACCGATTGAGACCTCTCGCGTCGAAATCGGTTCAGTAGTTCAGCGTCAAATAAGCAAAAACCGAGGAGTCGTACTGGTGCTCTCGTTCCGGTAACCATAACAGGTACTTAAGCTCGAGTATTTTGGTCGATTTTCATCGGTTTTCTTATAAATTTTTAGGTAAACTCCCTTGCGTTTTGTCTTCGTATTGTTCTAAATTCTTCTTTATTAGCTTCTGCGTCGTTGTTTTCCACCTTGTTAGTAATTTACTTACCTTCCGTAGTCCAGTTTTCGTCGTTTTCCGTAGTAATTTCCTGCAAAAAGATTAAATTCATTAGTACAAATTAACTTCATTTTAAATTCATTTTCTACAGTAGTTCCCGCCATTTTCTATTCGTTTTTCTTTAATACGTACCTGCTCTCTTTTGTCACCTACCGATTGAGACCTCTCGCGTCGAAATCGGTTCAGTAGTTCAGCGTCAAATAAGCAAAAACCGAGGAGTCGTACTGGTGCTCTCGTTCCGGTAACCATAACAGGTACTTAAGCTCGAGTATTTTGGTCGATTTTCATCGGTTTTCTTATAAATTTTTAGGTAAACTCCCTTGCGTTTTGTCTTCGTATTGTTCTAAATTCTTCTTTATTAGCTTCTGCGTCGTTGTTTTCCACCTTGTTAGTAATTTACTTACCTTCCGTAGTCCAGTTTTCGTCGTTTTCCGTAGTAATTTCCTGCAAAAAGATTAAATTCATTAGTACAAATTAACTTCATTTTAAATTCATTTTCTACAGTAGTTCCCGCCATTTTCTATTCGTTTTTCTTTAATACGTACCTGCTCTCTTTTGTCACCTACCGATTGAGACCTCTCGCGTCGAAATCGGTTCAGTAGTTCAGCGTCAAATAAGCAAAAACCGAGGAGTCGTACTGGTGCTCTCGTTCCGGTAACCATAACAGGTACTTAAGCTCGAGTATTTTGGTCGATTTTCATCGGTTTTCTTATAAATTTTTAGGTAAACTCCCTTGCGTTTTGTCTTCGTATTGTTCTAAATTCTTCTTTATTAGCTTCTGCGTCGTTGTTTTCCACCTTGTTAGTAATTTACTTACCTTCCGTAGTCCAGTTTTCGTCGTTTTCCGTAGTAATTTCCTGCAAAAAGATTAAATTCATTAGTACAAATTAACTTCATTTTAAATTCATTTTCTACAGTAGTTCCCGCCATTTTCTATTCGTTTTTCTTTAATACGTACCTGCTCTCTTTTGTCACCTACCGATTGAGACCTCTCGCGTCGAAATCGGTTCAGTAGTTCAGCGTCAAATAAGCAAAAACCGAGGAGTCGTACTGGTGCTCTCGTTCCGGTAACCATAACAGGTACTTAAGCTCGAGTATTTTGGTCGATTTTCATCGGTTTTCTTATAAATTTTTAGGTAAACTCCCTTGCGTTTTGTCTTCGTATTGTTCTAAATTCTTCTTTATTAGCTTCTGCGTCGTTGTTTTCCACCTTGTTAGTAATTTACTTACCTTCCGTAGTCCAGTTTTCGTCGTTTTCCGTAGTAATTTCCTGCAAAAAGATTAAATTCATTAGTACAAATTAACTTCATTTTAAATTCATTTTCTACAGTAGTTCCCGCCATTTTCTATTCGTTTTTCTTTAATACGTACCTGCTCTCTTTTGTCACCTACCGATTGAGACCTCTCGCGTCGAAATCGGTTCAGTAGTTCAGCGTCAAATAAGCAAAAACCGAGGAGTCGTACTGGTGCTCTCGTTCCGGTAACCATAACAGGTACTTAAGCTCGAGTATTTTGGTCGATTTTCATCGGTTTTCTTATAAATTTTTAGGTAAACTCCCTTGCGTTTTGTCTTCGTATTGTTCTAAATTCTTCTTTATTAGCTTCTGCGTCGTTGTTTTCCACCTTGTTAGTAATTTACTTACCTTCCGTAGTCCAGTTTTCGTCGTTTTCCGTAGTAATTTCCTGCAAAAAGATTAAATTCATTAGTACAAATTAACTTCATTTTAAATTCATTTTCTACAGTAGTTCCCGCCATTTTCTATTCGTTTTTCTTTAATACGTACCTGCTCTCTTTTGTCACCTACCGATTGAGACCTCTCGCGTCGAAATCGGTTCAGTAGTTCAGCGTCAAATAAGCAAAAACCGAGGAGTCGTACTGGTGCTCTCGTTCCGGTAACCATAACAGGTACTTAAGCTCGAGTATTTTGGTCGATTTTCATCGGTTTTCTTATAAATTTTTAGGTAAACTCCCTTGCGTTTTGTCTTCGTATTGTTCTAAATTCTTCTTTATTAGCTTCTGCGTCGTTGTTTTCCACCTTGTTAGTAATTTACTTACCTTCCGTAGTCCAGTTTTCGTCGTTTTCCGTAGTAATTTCCTGCAAAAAGATTAAATTCATTAGTACAAATTAACTTCATTTTAAATTCATTTTCTACAGTAGTTCCCGCCATTTTCTATTCGTTTTTCTTTAATACGTACCTGCTCTCTTTTGTCACCTACCGATTGAGACCTCTCGCGTCGAAATCGGTTCAGTAGTTCAGCGTCAAATAAGCAAAAACCGAGGAGTCGTACTGGTGCTCTCGTTCCGGTAACCATAACAGGTACTTAAGCTCGAGTATTTTGGTCGATTTTCATCGGTTTTCTTATAAATTTTTAGGTAAACTCCCTTGCGTTTTGTCTTCGTATTGTTCTAAATTCTTCTTTATTAGCTTCTGCGTCGTTGTTTTCCACCTTGTTAGTAATTTACTTACCTTCCGTAGTCCAGTTTTCGTCGTTTTCCGTAGTAATTTCCTGCAAAAAGATTAAATTCATTAGTACAAATTAACTTCATTTTAAATTCATTTTCTACAGTAGTTCCCGCCATTTTCTATTCGTTTTTCTTTAATACGTACCTGCTCTCTTTTGTCACCTACCGATTGAGACCTCTCGCGTCGAAATCGGTTCAGTAGTTCAGCGTCAAATAAGCAAAAACCGAGGAGTCGTACTGGTGCTCTCGTTCCGGTAACCATAACAGGTACTTAAGCTCGAGTATTTTGGTCGATTTTCATCGGTTTTCTTATAAATTTTTAGGTAAACTCCCTTGCGTTTTGTCTTCGTATTGTTCTAAATTCTTCTTTATTAGCTTCTGCGTCGTTGTTTTCCACCTTGTTAGTAATTTACTTACCTTCCGTAGTCCAGTTTTCGTCGTTTTCCGTAGTAATTTCCTGCAAAAAGATTAAATTCATTAGTACAAATTAACTTCATTTTAAATTCATTTTCTACAGTAGTTCCCGCCATTTTCTATTCGTTTTTCTTTAATACGTACCTGCTCTCTTTTGTCACCTACCGATTGAGACCTCTCGCGTCGAAATCGGTTCAGTAGTTCAGCGTCAAATAAGCAAAAACCGAGGAGTCGTACTGGTGCTCTCGTTCCGGTAACCATAACAGGTACTTAAGCTCGAGTATTTTGGTCGATTTTCATCGGTTTTCTTATAAATTTTTAGGTAAACTCCCTTGCGTTTTGTCTTCGTATTGTTCTAAATTCTTCTTTATTAGCTTCTGCGTCGTTGTTTTCCACCTTGTTAGTAATTTACTTACCTTCCGTAGTCCAGTTTTCGTCGTTTTCCGTAGTAATTTCCTGCAAAAAGATTAAATTCATTAGTACAAATTAACTTCATTTTAAATTCATTTTCTACAGTAGTTCCCGCCATTTTCTATTCGTTTTTCTTTAATACGTACCTGCTCTCTTTTGTCACCTACCGATTGAGACCTCTCGCGTCGAAATCGGTTCAGTAGTTCAGCGTCAAATAAGCAAAAACCGAGGAGTCGTACTGGTGCTCTCGTTCCGGTAACCATAACAGGTACTTAAGCTCGAGTATTTTGGTCGATTTTCATCGGTTTTCTTATAAATTTTTAGGTAAACTCCCTTGCGTTTTGTCTTCGTATTGTTCTAAATTCTTCTTTATTAGCTTCTGCGTCGTTGTTTTCCACCTTGTTAGTAATTTACTTACCTTCCGTAGTCCAGTTTTCGTCGTTTTCCGTAGTAATTTCCTGCAAAAAGATTAAATTCATTAGTACAAATTAACTTCATTTTAAATTCATTTTCTACAGTAGTTCCCGCCATTTTCTATTCGTTTTTCTTTAATACGTACCTGCTCTCTTTTGTCACCTACCGATTGAGACCTCTCGCGTCGAAATCGGTTCAGTAGTTCAGCGTCAAATAAGCAAAAACCGAGGAGTCGTACTGGTGCTCTCGTTCCGGTAACCATAACAGGTACTTAAGCTCGAGTATTTTGGTCGATTTTCATCGGTTTTCTTATAAATTTTTAGGTAAACTCCCTTGCGTTTTGTCTTCGTATTGTTCTAAATTCTTCTTTATTAGCTTCTGCGTCGTTGTTTTCCACCTTGTTAGTAATTTACTTACCTTCCGTAGTCCAGTTTTCGTCGTTTTCCGTAGTAATTTCCTGCAAAAAGATTAAATTCATTAGTACAAATTAACTTCATTTTAAATTCATTTTCTACAGTAGTTCCCGCCATTTTCTATTCGTTTTTCTTTAATACGTACCTGCTCTCTTTTGTCACCTACCGATTGAGACCTCTCGCGTCGAAATCGGTTCAGTAGTTCAGCGTCAAATAAGCAAAAACCGAGGAGTCGTACTGGTGCTCTCGTTCCGGTAACCATAACAGGTACTTAAGCTCGAGTATTTTGGTCGATTTTCATCGGTTTTCTTATAAATTTTTAGGTAAACTCCCTTGCGTTTTGTCTTCGTATTGTTCTAAATTCTTCTTTATTAGCTTCTGCGTCGTTGTTTTCCACCTTGTTAGTAATTTACTTACCTTCCGTAGTCCAGTTTTCGTCGTTTTCCGTAGTAATTTCCTGCAAAAAGATTAAATTCATTAGTACAAATTAACTTCATTTTAAATTCATTTTCTACAGTAGTTCCCGCCATTTTCTATTCGTTTTTCTTTAATACGTACCTGCTCTCTTTTGTCACCTACCGATTGAGACCTCTCGCGTCGAAATCGGTTCAGTAGTTCAGCGTCAAATAAGCAAAAACCGAGGAGTCGTACTGGTGCTCTCGTTCCGGTAACCATAACAGGTACTTAAGCTCGAGTATTTTGGTCGATTTTCATCGGTTTTCTTATAAATTTTTAGGTAAACTCCCTTGCGTTTTGTCTTCGTATTGTTCTAAATTCTTCTTTATTAGCTTCTGCGTCGTTGTTTTCCACCTTGTTAGTAATTTACTTACCTTCCGTAGTCCAGTTTTCGTCGTTTTCCGTAGTAATTTCCTGCAAAAAGATTAAATTCATTAGTACAAATTAACTTCATTTTAAATTCATTTTCTACAGTAGTTCCCGCCATTTTCTATTCGTTTTTCTTTAATACGTACCTGCTCTCTTTTGTCACCTACCGATTGAGACCTCTCGCGTCGAAATCGGTTCAGTAGTTCAGCGTCAAATAAGCAAAAACCGAGGAGTCGTACTGGTGCTCTCGTTCCGGTAACCATAACAGGTACTTAAGCTCGAGTATTTTGGTCGATTTTCATCGGTTTTCTTATAAATTTTTAGGTAAACTCCCTTGCGTTTTGTCTTCGTATTGTTCTAAATTCTTCTTTATTAGCTTCTGCGTCGTTGTTTTCCACCTTGTTAGTAATTTACTTACCTTCCGTAGTCCAGTTTTCGTCGTTTTCCGTAGTAATTTCCTGCAAAAAGATTAAATTCATTAGTACAAATTAACTTCATTTTAAATTCATTTTCTACAGTAGTTCCCGCCATTTTCTATTCGTTTTTCTTTAATACGTACCTGCTCTCTTTTGTCACCTACCGATTGAGACCTCTCGCGTCGAAATCGGTTCAGTAGTTCAGCGTCAAATAAGCAAAAACCGAGGAGTCGTACTGGTGCTCTCGTTCCGGTAACCATAACAGGTACTTAAGCTCGAGTATTTTGGTCGATTTTCATCGGTTTTCTTATAAATTTTTAGGTAAACTCCCTTGCGTTTTGTCTTCGTATTGTTCTAAATTCTTCTTTATTAGCTTCTGCGTCGTTGTTTTCCACCTTGTTAGTAATTTACTTACCTTCCGTAGTCCAGTTTTCGTCGTTTTCCGTAGTAATTTCCTGCAAAAAGATTAAATTCATTAGTACAAATTAACTTCATTTTAAATTCATTTTCTACAGTAGTTCCCGCCATTTTCTATTCGTTTTTCTTTAATACGTACCTGCTCTCTTTTGTCACCTACCGATTGAGACCTCTCGCGTCGAAATCGGTTCAGTAGTTCAGCGTCAAATAAGCAAAAACCGAGGAGTCGTACTGGTGCTCTCGTTCCGGTAACCATAACAGGTACTTAAGCTCGAGTATTTTGGTCGATTTTCATCGGTTTTCTTATAAATTTTTAGGTAAACTCCCTTGCGTTTTGTCTTCGTATTGTTCTAAATTCTTCTTTATTAGCTTCTGCGTCGTTGTTTTCCACCTTGTTAGTAATTTACTTACCTTCCGTAGTCCAGTTTTCGTCGTTTTCCGTAGTAATTTCCTGCAAAAAGATTAAATTCATTAGTACAAATTAACTTCATTTTAAATTCATTTTCTACAGTAGTTCCCGCCATTTTCTATTCGTTTTTCTTTAATACGTACCTGCTCTCTTTTGTCACCTACCGATTGAGACCTCTCGCGTCGAAATCGGTTCAGTAGTTCAGCGTCAAATAAGCAAAAACCGAGGAGTCGTACTGGTGCTCTCGTTCCGGTAACCATAACAGGTACTTAAGCTCGAGTATTTTGGTCGATTTTCATCGGTTTTCTTATAAATTTTTAGGTAAACTCCCTTGCGTTTTGTCTTCGTATTGTTCTAAATTCTTCTTTATTAGCTTCTGCGTCGTTGTTTTCCACCTTGTTAGTAATTTACTTACCTTCCGTAGTCCAGTTTTCGTCGTTTTCCGTAGTAATTTCCTGCAAAAAGATTAAATTCATTAGTACAAATTAACTTCATTTTAAATTCATTTTCTACAGTAGTTCCCGCCATTTTCTATTCGTTTTTCTTTAATACGTACCTGCTCTCTTTTGTCACCTACCGATTGAGACCTCTCGCGTCGAAATCGGTTCAGTAGTTCAGCGTCAAATAAGCAAAAACCGAGGAGTCGTACTGGTGCTCTCGTTCCGGTAACCATAACAGGTACTTAAGCTCGAGTATTTTGGTCGATTTTCATCGGTTTTCTTATAAATTTTTAGGTAAACTCCCTTGCGTTTTGTCTTCGTATTGTTCTAAATTCTTCTTTATTAGCTTCTGCGTCGTTGTTTTCCACCTTGTTAGTAATTTACTTACCTTCCGTAGTCCAGTTTTCGTCGTTTTCCGTAGTAATTTCCTGCAAAAAGATTAAATTCATTAGTACAAATTAACTTCATTTTAAATTCATTTTCTACAGTAGTTCCCGCCATTTTCTATTCGTTTTTCTTTAATACGTACCTGCTCTCTTTTGTCACCTACCGATTGAGACCTCTCGCGTCGAAATCGGTTCAGTAGTTCAGCGTCAAATAAGCAAAAACCGAGGAGTCGTACTGGTGCTCTCGTTCCGGTAACCATAACAGGTACTTAAGCTCGAGTATTTTGGTCGATTTTCATCGGTTTTCTTATAAATTTTTAGGTAAACTCCCTTGCGTTTTGTCTTCGTATTGTTCTAAATTCTTCTTTATTAGCTTCTGCGTCGTTGTTTTCCACCTTGTTAGTAATTTACTTACCTTCCGTAGTCCAGTTTTCGTCGTTTTCCGTAGTAATTTCCTGCAAAAAGATTAAATTCATTAGTACAAATTAACTTCATTTTAAATTCATTTTCTACAGTAGTTCCCGCCATTTTCTATTCGTTTTTCTTTAATACGTACCTGCTCTCTTTTGTCACCTACCGATTGAGACCTCTCGCGTCGAAATCGGTTCAGTAGTTCAGCGTCAAATAAGCAAAAACCGAGGAGTCGTACTGGTGCTCTCGTTCCGGTAACCATAACAGGTACTTAAGCTCGAGTATTTTGGTCGATTTTCATCGGTTTTCTTATAAATTTTTAGGTAAACTCCCTTGCGTTTTGTCTTCGTATTGTTCTAAATTCTTCTTTATTAGCTTCTGCGTCGTTGTTTTCCACCTTGTTAGTAATTTACTTACCTTCCGTAGTCCAGTTTTCGTCGTTTTCCGTAGTAATTTCCTGCAAAAAGATTAAATTCATTAGTACAAATTAACTTCATTTTAAATTCATTTTCTACAGTAGTTCCCGCCATTTTCTATTCGTTTTTCTTTAATACGTACCTGCTCTCTTTTGTCACCTACCGATTGAGACCTCTCGCGTCGAAATCGGTTCAGTAGTTCAGCGTCAAATAAGCAAAAACCGAGGAGTCGTACTGGTGCTCTCGTTCCGGTAACCATAACAGGTACTTAAGCTCGAGTATTTTGGTCGATTTTCATCGGTTTTCTTATAAATTTTTAGGTAAACTCCCTTGCGTTTTGTCTTCGTATTGTTCTAAATTCTTCTTTATTAGCTTCTGCGTCGTTGTTTTCCACCTTGTTAGTAATTTACTTACCTTCCGTAGTCCAGTTTTCGTCGTTTTCCGTAGTAATTTCCTGCAAAAAGATTAAATTCATTAGTACAAATTAACTTCATTTTAAATTCATTTTCTACAGTAGTTCCCGCCATTTTCTATTCGTTTTTCTTTAATACGTACCTGCTCTCTTTTGTCACCTACCGATTGAGACCTCTCGCGTCGAAATCGGTTCAGTAGTTCAGCGTCAAATAAGCAAAAACCGAGGAGTCGTACTGGTGCTCTCGTTCCGGTAACCATAACAGGTACTTAAGCTCGAGTATTTTGGTCGATTTTCATCGGTTTTCTTATAAATTTTTAGGTAAACTCCCTTGCGTTTTGTCTTCGTATTGTTCTAAATTCTTCTTTATTAGCTTCTGCGTCGTTGTTTTCCACCTTGTTAGTAATTTACTTACCTTCCGTAGTCCAGTTTTCGTCGTTTTCCGTAGTAATTTCCTGCAAAAAGATTAAATTCATTAGTACAAATTAACTTCATTTTAAATTCATTTTCTACAGTAGTTCCCGCCATTTTCTATTCGTTTTTCTTTAATACGTACCTGCTCTCTTTTGTCACCTACCGATTGAGACCTCTCGCGTCGAAATCGGTTCAGTAGTTCAGCGTCAAATAAGCAAAAACCGAGGAGTCGTACTGGTGCTCTCGTTCCGGTAACCATAACAGGTACTTAAGCTCGAGTATTTTGGTCGATTTTCATCGGTTTTCTTATAAATTTTTAGGTAAACTCCCTTGCGTTTTGTCTTCGTATTGTTCTAAATTCTTCTTTATTAGCTTCTGCGTCGTTGTTTTCCACCTTGTTAGTAATTTACTTACCTTCCGTAGTCCAGTTTTCGTCGTTTTCCGTAGTAATTTCCTGCAAAAAGATTAAATTCATTAGTACAAATTAACTTCATTTTAAATTCATTTTCTACAGTAGTTCCCGCCATTTTCTATTCGTTTTTCTTTAATACGTACCTGCTCTCTTTTGTCACCTACCGATTGAGACCTCTCGCGTCGAAATCGGTTCAGTAGTTCAGCGTCAAATAAGCAAAAACCGAGGAGTCGTACTGGTGCTCTCGTTCCGGTAACCATAACAGGTACTTAAGCTCGAGTATTTTGGTCGATTTTCATCGGTTTTCTTATAAATTTTTAGGTAAACTCCCTTGCGTTTTGTCTTCGTATTGTTCTAAATTCTTCTTTATTAGCTTCTGCGTCGTTGTTTTCCACCTTGTTAGTAATTTACTTACCTTCCGTAGTCCAGTTTTCGTCGTTTTCCGTAGTAATTTCCTGCAAAAAGATTAAATTCATTAGTACAAATTAACTTCATTTTAAATTCATTTTCTACAGTAGTTCCCGCCATTTTCTATTCGTTTTTCTTTAATACGTACCTGCTCTCTTTTGTCACCTACCGATTGAGACCTCTCGCGTCGAAATCGGTTCAGTAGTTCAGCGTCAAATAAGCAAAAACCGAGGAGTCGTACTGGTGCTCTCGTTCCGGTAACCATAACAGGTACTTAAGCTCGAGTATTTTGGTCGATTTTCATCGGTTTTCTTATAAATTTTTAGGTAAACTCCCTTGCGTTTTGTCTTCGTATTGTTCTAAATTCTTCTTTATTAGCTTCTGCGTCGTTGTTTTCCACCTTGTTAGTAATTTACTTACCTTCCGTAGTCCAGTTTTCGTCGTTTTCCGTAGTAATTTCCTGCAAAAAGATTAAATTCATTAGTACAAATTAACTTCATTTTAAATTCATTTTCTACAGTAGTTCCCGCCATTTTCTATTCGTTTTTCTTTAATACGTACCTGCTCTCTTTTGTCACCTACCGATTGAGACCTCTCGCGTCGAAATCGGTTCAGTAGTTCAGCGTCAAATAAGCAAAAACCGAGGAGTCGTACTGGTGCTCTCGTTCCGGTAACCATAACAGGTACTTAAGCTCGAGTATTTTGGTCGATTTTCATCGGTTTTCTTATAAATTTTTAGGTAAACTCCCTTGCGTTTTGTCTTCGTATTGTTCTAAATTCTTCTTTATTAGCTTCTGCGTCGTTGTTTTCCACCTTGTTAGTAATTTACTTACCTTCCGTAGTCCAGTTTTCGTCGTTTTCCGTAGTAATTTCCTGCAAAAAGATTAAATTCATTAGTACAAATTAACTTCATTTTAAATTCATTTTCTACAGTAGTTCCCGCCATTTTCTATTCGTTTTTCTTTAATACGTACCTGCTCTCTTTTGTCACCTACCGATTGAGACCTCTCGCGTCGAAATCGGTTCAGTAGTTCAGCGTCAAATAAGCAAAAACCGAGGAGTCGTACTGGTGCTCTCGTTCCGGTAACCATAACAGGTACTTAAGCTCGAGTATTTTGGTCGATTTTCATCGGTTTTCTTATAAATTTTTAGGTAAACTCCCTTGCGTTTTGTCTTCGTATTGTTCTAAATTCTTCTTTATTAGCTTCTGCGTCGTTGTTTTCCACCTTGTTAGTAATTTACTTACCTTCCGTAGTCCAGTTTTCGTCGTTTTCCGTAGTAATTTCCTGCAAAAAGATTAAATTCATTAGTACAAATTAACTTCATTTTAAATTCATTTTCTACAGTAGTTCCCGCCATTTTCTATTCGTTTTTCTTTAATACGTACCTGCTCTCTTTTGTCACCTACCGATTGAGACCTCTCGCGTCGAAATCGGTTCAGTAGTTCAGCGTCAAATAAGCAAAAACCGAGGAGTCGTACTGGTGCTCTCGTTCCGGTAACCATAACAGGTACTTAAGCTCGAGTATTTTGGTCGATTTTCATCGGTTTTCTTATAAATTTTTAGGTAAACTCCCTTGCGTTTTGTCTTCGTATTGTTCTAAATTCTTCTTTATTAGCTTCTGCGTCGTTGTTTTCCACCTTGTTAGTAATTTACTTACCTTCCGTAGTCCAGTTTTCGTCGTTTTCCGTAGTAATTTCCTGCAAAAAGATTAAATTCATTAGTACAAATTAACTTCATTTTAAATTCATTTTCTACAGTAGTTCCCGCCATTTTCTATTCGTTTTTCTTTAATACGTACCTGCTCTCTTTTGTCACCTACCGATTGAGACCTCTCGCGTCGAAATCGGTTCAGTAGTTCAGCGTCAAATAAGCAAAAACCGAGGAGTCGTACTGGTGCTCTCGTTCCGGTAACCATAACAGGTACTTAAGCTCGAGTATTTTGGTCGATTTTCATCGGTTTTCTTATAAATTTTTAGGTAAACTCCCTTGCGTTTTGTCTTCGTATTGTTCTAAATTCTTCTTTATTAGCTTCTGCGTCGTTGTTTTCCACCTTGTTAGTAATTTACTTACCTTCCGTAGTCCAGTTTTCGTCGTTTTCCGTAGTAATTTCCTGCAAAAAGATTAAATTCATTAGTACAAATTAACTTCATTTTAAATTCATTTTCTACAGTAGTTCCCGCCATTTTCTATTCGTTTTTCTTTAATACGTACCTGCTCTCTTTTGTCACCTACCGATTGAGACCTCTCGCGTCGAAATCGGTTCAGTAGTTCAGCGTCAAATAAGCAAAAACCGAGGAGTCGTACTGGTGCTCTCGTTCCGGTAACCATAACAGGTACTTAAGCTCGAGTATTTTGGTCGATTTTCATCGGTTTTCTTATAAATTTTTAGGTAAACTCCCTTGCGTTTTGTCTTCGTATTGTTCTAAATTCTTCTTTATTAGCTTCTGCGTCGTTGTTTTCCACCTTGTTAGTAATTTACTTACCTTCCGTAGTCCAGTTTTCGTCGTTTTCCGTAGTAATTTCCTGCAAAAAGATTAAATTCATTAGTACAAATTAACTTCATTTTAAATTCATTTTCTACAGTAGTTCCCGCCATTTTCTATTCGTTTTTCTTTAATACGTACCTGCTCTCTTTTGTCACCTACCGATTGAGACCTCTCGCGTCGAAATCGGTTCAGTAGTTCAGCGTCAAATAAGCAAAAACCGAGGAGTCGTACTGGTGCTCTCGTTCCGGTAACCATAACAGGTACTTAAGCTCGAGTATTTTGGTCGATTTTCATCGGTTTTCTTATAAATTTTTAGGTAAACTCCCTTGCGTTTTGTCTTCGTATTGTTCTAAATTCTTCTTTATTAGCTTCTGCGTCGTTGTTTTCCACCTTGTTAGTAATTTACTTACCTTCCGTAGTCCAGTTTTCGTCGTTTTCCGTAGTAATTTCCTGCAAAAAGATTAAATTCATTAGTACAAATTAACTTCATTTTAAATTCATTTTCTACAGTAGTTCCCGCCATTTTCTATTCGTTTTTCTTTAATACGTACCTGCTCTCTTTTGTCACCTACCGATTGAGACCTCTCGCGTCGAAATCGGTTCAGTAGTTCAGCGTCAAATAAGCAAAAACCGAGGAGTCGTACTGGTGCTCTCGTTCCGGTAACCATAACAGGTACTTAAGCTCGAGTATTTTGGTCGATTTTCATCGGTTTTCTTATAAATTTTTAGGTAAACTCCCTTGCGTTTTGTCTTCGTATTGTTCTAAATTCTTCTTTATTAGCTTCTGCGTCGTTGTTTTCCACCTTGTTAGTAATTTACTTACCTTCCGTAGTCCAGTTTTCGTCGTTTTCCGTAGTAATTTCCTGCAAAAAGATTAAATTCATTAGTACAAATTAACTTCATTTTAAATTCATTTTCTACAGTAGTTCCCGCCATTTTCTATTCGTTTTTCTTTAATACGTACCTGCTCTCTTTTGTCACCTACCGATTGAGACCTCTCGCGTCGAAATCGGTTCAGTAGTTCAGCGTCAAATAAGCAAAAACCGAGGAGTCGTACTGGTGCTCTCGTTCCGGTAACCATAACAGGTACTTAAGCTCGAGTATTTTGGTCGATTTTCATCGGTTTTCTTATAAATTTTTAGGTAAACTCCCTTGCGTTTTGTCTTCGTATTGTTCTAAATTCTTCTTTATTAGCTTCTGCGTCGTTGTTTTCCACCTTGTTAGTAATTTACTTACCTTCCGTAGTCCAGTTTTCGTCGTTTTCCGTAGTAATTTCCTGCAAAAAGATTAAATTCATTAGTACAAATTAACTTCATTTTAAATTCATTTTCTACAGTAGTTCCCGCCATTTTCTATTCGTTTTTCTTTAATACGTACCTGCTCTCTTTTGTCACCTACCGATTGAGACCTCTCGCGTCGAAATCGGTTCAGTAGTTCAGCGTCAAATAAGCAAAAACCGAGGAGTCGTACTGGTGCTCTCGTTCCGGTAACCATAACAGGTACTTAAGCTCGAGTATTTTGGTCGATTTTCATCGGTTTTCTTATAAATTTTTAGGTAAACTCCCTTGCGTTTTGTCTTCGTATTGTTCTAAATTCTTCTTTATTAGCTTCTGCGTCGTTGTTTTCCACCTTGTTAGTAATTTACTTACCTTCCGTAGTCCAGTTTTCGTCGTTTTCCGTAGTAATTTCCTGCAAAAAGATTAAATTCATTAGTACAAATTAACTTCATTTTAAATTCATTTTCTACAGTAGTTCCCGCCATTTTCTATTCGTTTTTCTTTAATACGTACCTGCTCTCTTTTGTCACCTACCGATTGAGACCTCTCGCGTCGAAATCGGTTCAGTAGTTCAGCGTCAAATAAGCAAAAACCGAGGAGTCGTACTGGTGCTCTCGTTCCGGTAACCATAACAGGTACTTAAGCTCGAGTATTTTGGTCGATTTTCATCGGTTTTCTTATAAATTTTTAGGTAAACTCCCTTGCGTTTTGTCTTCGTATTGTTCTAAATTCTTCTTTATTAGCTTCTGCGTCGTTGTTTTCCACCTTGTTAGTAATTTACTTACCTTCCGTAGTCCAGTTTTCGTCGTTTTCCGTAGTAATTTCCTGCAAAAAGATTAAATTCATTAGTACAAATTAACTTCATTTTAAATTCATTTTCTACAGTAGTTCCCGCCATTTTCTATTCGTTTTTCTTTAATACGTACCTGCTCTCTTTTGTCACCTACCGATTGAGACCTCTCGCGTCGAAATCGGTTCAGTAGTTCAGCGTCAAATAAGCAAAAACCGAGGAGTCGTACTGGTGCTCTCGTTCCGGTAACCATAACAGGTACTTAAGCTCGAGTATTTTGGTCGATTTTCATCGGTTTTCTTATAAATTTTTAGGTAAACTCCCTTGCGTTTTGTCTTCGTATTGTTCTAAATTCTTCTTTATTAGCTTCTGCGTCGTTGTTTTCCACCTTGTTAGTAATTTACTTACCTTCCGTAGTCCAGTTTTCGTCGTTTTCCGTAGTAATTTCCTGCAAAAAGATTAAATTCATTAGTACAAATTAACTTCATTTTAAATTCATTTTCTACAGTAGTTCCCGCCATTTTCTATTCGTTTTTCTTTAATACGTACCTGCTCTCTTTTGTCACCTACCGATTGAGACCTCTCGCGTCGAAATCGGTTCAGTAGTTCAGCGTCAAATAAGCAAAAACCGAGGAGTCGTACTGGTGCTCTCGTTCCGGTAACCATAACAGGTACTTAAGCTCGAGTATTTTGGTCGATTTTCATCGGTTTTCTTATAAATTTTTAGGTAAACTCCCTTGCGTTTTGTCTTCGTATTGTTCTAAATTCTTCTTTATTAGCTTCTGCGTCGTTGTTTTCCACCTTGTTAGTAATTTACTTACCTTCCGTAGTCCAGTTTTCGTCGTTTTCCGTAGTAATTTCCTGCAAAAAGATTAAATTCATTAGTACAAATTAACTTCATTTTAAATTCATTTTCTACAGTAGTTCCCGCCATTTTCTATTCGTTTTTCTTTAATACGTACCTGCTCTCTTTTGTCACCTACCGATTGAGACCTCTCGCGTCGAAATCGGTTCAGTAGTTCAGCGTCAAATAAGCAAAAACCGAGGAGTCGTACTGGTGCTCTCGTTCCGGTAACCATAACAGGTACTTAAGCTCGAGTATTTTGGTCGATTTTCATCGGTTTTCTTATAAATTTTTAGGTAAACTCCCTTGCGTTTTGTCTTCGTATTGTTCTAAATTCTTCTTTATTAGCTTCTGCGTCGTTGTTTTCCACCTTGTTAGTAATTTACTTACCTTCCGTAGTCCAGTTTTCGTCGTTTTCCGTAGTAATTTCCTGCAAAAAGATTAAATTCATTAGTACAAATTAACTTCATTTTAAATTCATTTTCTACAGTAGTTCCCGCCATTTTCTATTCGTTTTTCTTTAATACGTACCTGCTCTCTTTTGTCACCTACCGATTGAGACCTCTCGCGTCGAAATCGGTTCAGTAGTTCAGCGTCAAATAAGCAAAAACCGAGGAGTCGTACTGGTGCTCTCGTTCCGGTAACCATAACAGGTACTTAAGCTCGAGTATTTTGGTCGATTTTCATCGGTTTTCTTATAAATTTTTAGGTAAACTCCCTTGCGTTTTGTCTTCGTATTGTTCTAAATTCTTCTTTATTAGCTTCTGCGTCGTTGTTTTCCACCTTGTTAGTAATTTACTTACCTTCCGTAGTCCAGTTTTCGTCGTTTTCCGTAGTAATTTCCTGCAAAAAGATTAAATTCATTAGTACAAATTAACTTCATTTTAAATTCATTTTCTACAGTAGTTCCCGCCATTTTCTATTCGTTTTTCTTTAATACGTACCTGCTCTCTTTTGTCACCTACCGATTGAGACCTCTCGCGTCGAAATCGGTTCAGTAGTTCAGCGTCAAATAAGCAAAAACCGAGGAGTCGTACTGGTGCTCTCGTTCCGGTAACCATAACAGGTACTTAAGCTCGAGTATTTTGGTCGATTTTCATCGGTTTTCTTATAAATTTTTAGGTAAACTCCCTTGCGTTTTGTCTTCGTATTGTTCTAAATTCTTCTTTATTAGCTTCTGCGTCGTTGTTTTCCACCTTGTTAGTAATTTACTTACCTTCCGTAGTCCAGTTTTCGTCGTTTTCCGTAGTAATTTCCTGCAAAAAGATTAAATTCATTAGTACAAATTAACTTCATTTTAAATTCATTTTCTACAGTAGTTCCCGCCATTTTCTATTCGTTTTTCTTTAATACGTACCTGCTCTCTTTTGTCACCTACCGATTGAGACCTCTCGCGTCGAAATCGGTTCAGTAGTTCAGCGTCAAATAAGCAAAAACCGAGGAGTCGTACTGGTGCTCTCGTTCCGGTAACCATAACAGGTACTTAAGCTCGAGTATTTTGGTCGATTTTCATCGGTTTTCTTATAAATTTTTAGGTAAACTCCCTTGCGTTTTGTCTTCGTATTGTTCTAAATTCTTCTTTATTAGCTTCTGCGTCGTTGTTTTCCACCTTGTTAGTAATTTACTTACCTTCCGTAGTCCAGTTTTCGTCGTTTTCCGTAGTAATTTCCTGCAAAAAGATTAAATTCATTAGTACAAATTAACTTCATTTTAAATTCATTTTCTACAGTAGTTCCCGCCATTTTCTATTCGTTTTTCTTTAATACGTACCTGCTCTCTTTTGTCACCTACCGATTGAGACCTCTCGCGTCGAAATCGGTTCAGTAGTTCAGCGTCAAATAAGCAAAAACCGAGGAGTCGTACTGGTGCTCTCGTTCCGGTAACCATAACAGGTACTTAAGCTCGAGTATTTTGGTCGATTTTCATCGGTTTTCTTATAAATTTTTAGGTAAACTCCCTTGCGTTTTGTCTTCGTATTGTTCTAAATTCTTCTTTATTAGCTTCTGCGTCGTTGTTTTCCACCTTGTTAGTAATTTACTTACCTTCCGTAGTCCAGTTTTCGTCGTTTTCCGTAGTAATTTCCTGCAAAAAGATTAAATTCATTAGTACAAATTAACTTCATTTTAAATTCATTTTCTACAGTAGTTCCCGCCATTTTCTATTCGTTTTTCTTTAATACGTACCTGCTCTCTTTTGTCACCTACCGATTGAGACCTCTCGCGTCGAAATCGGTTCAGTAGTTCAGCGTCAAATAAGCAAAAACCGAGGAGTCGTACTGGTGCTCTCGTTCCGGTAACCATAACAGGTACTTAAGCTCGAGTATTTTGGTCGATTTTCATCGGTTTTCTTATAAATTTTTAGGTAAACTCCCTTGCGTTTTGTCTTCGTATTGTTCTAAATTCTTCTTTATTAGCTTCTGCGTCGTTGTTTTCCACCTTGTTAGTAATTTACTTACCTTCCGTAGTCCAGTTTTCGTCGTTTTCCGTAGTAATTTCCTGCAAAAAGATTAAATTCATTAGTACAAATTAACTTCATTTTAAATTCATTTTCTACAGTAGTTCCCGCCATTTTCTATTCGTTTTTCTTTAATACGTACCTGCTCTCTTTTGTCACCTACCGATTGAGACCTCTCGCGTCGAAATCGGTTCAGTAGTTCAGCGTCAAATAAGCAAAAACCGAGGAGTCGTACTGGTGCTCTCGTTCCGGTAACCATAACAGGTACTTAAGCTCGAGTATTTTGGTCGATTTTCATCGGTTTTCTTATAAATTTTTAGGTAAACTCCCTTGCGTTTTGTCTTCGTATTGTTCTAAATTCTTCTTTATTAGCTTCTGCGTCGTTGTTTTCCACCTTGTTAGTAATTTACTTACCTTCCGTAGTCCAGTTTTCGTCGTTTTCCGTAGTAATTTCCTGCAAAAAGATTAAATTCATTAGTACAAATTAACTTCATTTTAAATTCATTTTCTACAGTAGTTCCCGCCATTTTCTATTCGTTTTTCTTTAATACGTACCTGCTCTCTTTTGTCACCTACCGATTGAGACCTCTCGCGTCGAAATCGGTTCAGTAGTTCAGCGTCAAATAAGCAAAAACCGAGGAGTCGTACTGGTGCTCTCGTTCCGGTAACCATAACAGGTACTTAAGCTCGAGTATTTTGGTCGATTTTCATCGGTTTTCTTATAAATTTTTAGGTAAACTCCCTTGCGTTTTGTCTTCGTATTGTTCTAAATTCTTCTTTATTAGCTTCTGCGTCGTTGTTTTCCACCTTGTTAGTAATTTACTTACCTTCCGTAGTCCAGTTTTCGTCGTTTTCCGTAGTAATTTCCTGCAAAAAGATTAAATTCATTAGTACAAATTAACTTCATTTTAAATTCATTTTCTACAGTAGTTCCCGCCATTTTCTATTCGTTTTTCTTTAATACGTACCTGCTCTCTTTTGTCACCTACCGATTGAGACCTCTCGCGTCGAAATCGGTTCAGTAGTTCAGCGTCAAATAAGCAAAAACCGAGGAGTCGTACTGGTGCTCTCGTTCCGGTAACCATAACAGGTACTTAAGCTCGAGTATTTTGGTCGATTTTCATCGGTTTTCTTATAAATTTTTAGGTAAACTCCCTTGCGTTTTGTCTTCGTATTGTTCTAAATTCTTCTTTATTAGCTTCTGCGTCGTTGTTTTCCACCTTGTTAGTAATTTACTTACCTTCCGTAGTCCAGTTTTCGTCGTTTTCCGTAGTAATTTCCTGCAAAAAGATTAAATTCATTAGTACAAATTAACTTCATTTTAAATTCATTTTCTACAGTAGTTCCCGCCATTTTCTATTCGTTTTTCTTTAATACGTACCTGCTCTCTTTTGTCACCTACCGATTGAGACCTCTCGCGTCGAAATCGGTTCAGTAGTTCAGCGTCAAATAAGCAAAAACCGAGGAGTCGTACTGGTGCTCTCGTTCCGGTAACCATAACAGGTACTTAAGCTCGAGTATTTTGGTCGATTTTCATCGGTTTTCTTATAAATTTTTAGGTAAACTCCCTTGCGTTTTGTCTTCGTATTGTTCTAAATTCTTCTTTATTAGCTTCTGCGTCGTTGTTTTCCACCTTGTTAGTAATTTACTTACCTTCCGTAGTCCAGTTTTCGTCGTTTTCCGTAGTAATTTCCTGCAAAAAGATTAAATTCATTAGTACAAATTAACTTCATTTTAAATTCATTTTCTACAGTAGTTCCCGCCATTTTCTATTCGTTTTTCTTTAATACGTACCTGCTCTCTTTTGTCACCTACCGATTGAGACCTCTCGCGTCGAAATCGGTTCAGTAGTTCAGCGTCAAATAAGCAAAAACCGAGGAGTCGTACTGGTGCTCTCGTTCCGGTAACCATAACAGGTACTTAAGCTCGAGTATTTTGGTCGATTTTCATCGGTTTTCTTATAAATTTTTAGGTAAACTCCCTTGCGTTTTGTCTTCGTATTGTTCTAAATTCTTCTTTATTAGCTTCTGCGTCGTTGTTTTCCACCTTGTTAGTAATTTACTTACCTTCCGTAGTCCAGTTTTCGTCGTTTTCCGTAGTAATTTCCTGCAAAAAGATTAAATTCATTAGTACAAATTAACTTCATTTTAAATTCATTTTCTACAGTAGTTCCCGCCATTTTCTATTCGTTTTTCTTTAATACGTACCTGCTCTCTTTTGTCACCTACCGATTGAGACCTCTCGCGTCGAAATCGGTTCAGTAGTTCAGCGTCAAATAAGCAAAAACCGAGGAGTCGTACTGGTGCTCTCGTTCCGGTAACCATAACAGGTACTTAAGCTCGAGTATTTTGGTCGATTTTCATCGGTTTTCTTATAAATTTTTAGGTAAACTCCCTTGCGTTTTGTCTTCGTATTGTTCTAAATTCTTCTTTATTAGCTTCTGCGTCGTTGTTTTCCACCTTGTTAGTAATTTACTTACCTTCCGTAGTCCAGTTTTCGTCGTTTTCCGTAGTAATTTCCTGCAAAAAGATTAAATTCATTAGTACAAATTAACTTCATTTTAAATTCATTTTCTACAGTAGTTCCCGCCATTTTCTATTCGTTTTTCTTTAATACGTACCTGCTCTCTTTTGTCACCTACCGATTGAGACCTCTCGCGTCGAAATCGGTTCAGTAGTTCAGCGTCAAATAAGCAAAAACCGAGGAGTCGTACTGGTGCTCTCGTTCCGGTAACCATAACAGGTACTTAAGCTCGAGTATTTTGGTCGATTTTCATCGGTTTTCTTATAAATTTTTAGGTAAACTCCCTTGCGTTTTGTCTTCGTATTGTTCTAAATTCTTCTTTATTAGCTTCTGCGTCGTTGTTTTCCACCTTGTTAGTAATTTACTTACCTTCCGTAGTCCAGTTTTCGTCGTTTTCCGTAGTAATTTCCTGCAAAAAGATTAAATTCATTAGTACAAATTAACTTCATTTTAAATTCATTTTCTACAGTAGTTCCCGCCATTTTCTATTCGTTTTTCTTTAATACGTACCTGCTCTCTTTTGTCACCTACCGATTGAGACCTCTCGCGTCGAAATCGGTTCAGTAGTTCAGCGTCAAATAAGCAAAAACCGAGGAGTCGTACTGGTGCTCTCGTTCCGGTAACCATAACAGGTACTTAAGCTCGAGTATTTTGGTCGATTTTCATCGGTTTTCTTATAAATTTTTAGGTAAACTCCCTTGCGTTTTGTCTTCGTATTGTTCTAAATTCTTCTTTATTAGCTTCTGCGTCGTTGTTTTCCACCTTGTTAGTAATTTACTTACCTTCCGTAGTCCAGTTTTCGTCGTTTTCCGTAGTAATTTCCTGCAAAAAGATTAAATTCATTAGTACAAATTAACTTCATTTTAAATTCATTTTCTACAGTAGTTCCCGCCATTTTCTATTCGTTTTTCTTTAATACGTACCTGCTCTCTTTTGTCACCTACCGATTGAGACCTCTCGCGTCGAAATCGGTTCAGTAGTTCAGCGTCAAATAAGCAAAAACCGAGGAGTCGTACTGGTGCTCTCGTTCCGGTAACCATAACAGGTACTTAAGCTCGAGTATTTTGGTCGATTTTCATCGGTTTTCTTATAAATTTTTAGGTAAACTCCCTTGCGTTTTGTCTTCGTATTGTTCTAAATTCTTCTTTATTAGCTTCTGCGTCGTTGTTTTCCACCTTGTTAGTAATTTACTTACCTTCCGTAGTCCAGTTTTCGTCGTTTTCCGTAGTAATTTCCTGCAAAAAGATTAAATTCATTAGTACAAATTAACTTCATTTTAAATTCATTTTCTACAGTAGTTCCCGCCATTTTCTATTCGTTTTTCTTTAATACGTACCTGCTCTCTTTTGTCACCTACCGATTGAGACCTCTCGCGTCGAAATCGGTTCAGTAGTTCAGCGTCAAATAAGCAAAAACCGAAAAATCGTACCCATCCGCCCTCCCGTTGTTACGATAGTGGAAGTTTAAACGTGTAGGGAGGACAGGAGGAGAATTTTGAAAAGTGTTCCTTAAAATTTTTTTAATTCCTATAAATTTCTATAAAATCCGCGCATCTTAACCACATATTTAAAATTTTCATAGCTCCAATACTTTTTACGCAAAAAATTCTAGAACTTTGAAAAATCATTTCATTTTATTTTAAAAATCACAGTATCCTTTAATATACCATGTTTGTTACGACCCGCACCCCCACCAAACCTAAAGACCCCCAAACTACTTGTCCATCTGCTCCTGGAAAACCAAGGACTTTGCGGCCATTGAACTTGGATGAGGCTGACCGGCGTGTCGTATTCTCGGATGATTCCGGAGGATTCGACCCTATCCCATCGGGCTTATCACCACCACGCCCAAAGCCGAAGAAGACCCAACCGGTCATCCCATTCTTGCCAGTGCAGTTACCAGATGATCTGGCGCAAATGAGACTCACCGACATCAAGCAGCTTGCTGTTAAGATAGTACGGAACTCGAAGAAAGCTATGGAGCATTCAGGCAACATAAGAAGGGAGATCAAGCACACCGTCATCACGGACAACCAGAATCTGCTTGATCTCCTTACTTTAGTTATTGAGAGCAAAGGAGGTACAGCTGCGCCCGAAAACCTCAACCGCACCTTCGATGTGGCAAGGGAAGTGGTGCCCAGCGTGCCTCTTGCCGACACGAGCCAGCTGGACAAAATGGCTAGCGAGATGTGCGCCCTTAAGATGGATATGGAGCGCTATTCCAGCATGATAATGAATAAGATCCGGGCTTCGGAAGAGACCCAGGCGTCTATCCTGACAGCTGTCAAGAGGACAACTGTGTTCCTGGGTTCTGCCGAGACCGTCCGGAGCAGTCCATTGTCCGAGCCAACTCCAGTTGCGCCCAGAGAACACGATGTGCACGAGATTAAAGCAGCCTTGAGGGAGGTAATTGACGAAAGCCAGGTACATAATCTGACTACCCACACCCACAAAATAGTGGAACAAATCCGCGATAAGATGGAGGCTAATGACAGCTCTGCAGGGGTCGCGGGAGGTGTGGCTGCGTCCCTAGAGGTGGTCAAGGACAACCTTGAACACCTAAGGGGACTCACAGTGGACGCGGCGATTCCAGTAGTAAAGGCAGTCGAGGCCTTGAGGAAGGATTGCTTGGATGCAAGTAGACAGCCGAAACCGAAGGAGGTAAGTTCGCGAACCTTCCCAAAGCCTACATATAGTGAAGTGGCCGCGAGCCCAAAGTACGGCATTGTTGTCGAGTCGGTTGACCCCAGGGCTACCAGCGCTGACATAGTCGACAAAATTAAGTCTTCCATCGACATCGTCGGACTCGGTATAGGGGTGAACACAGTCCGAAAGACCAAAGGACAAAGAGTTGTTCTGGCCTGTGACACGGACGCGGAGCGGAAAACCCTGGCTCACGCAATCAAAAATACCGTGACACAGTTCTCAGTTAAAAACACAGAAACTAGGAAGCCTCTTTTGATACTTCGCGGTGTAACTACTGCCCTGACCGACGCCAAGATTCAGGAGGCGGTTCTGAAACAGAACCAAGCGCTGCTGGGACCGGAGACTGCGCCGGAGGAGATTAAAGTTGCACGGAGAACCAAGGGTCGCACCAGTGCTATCAACAATGTTGTACTGGAAGTCTCCCCAAGGGTCTGGAATGCCTTACTGGAAAGAAGAGTTAAAGTAGGCTTCCAAATGGTACAGGCACAGGACCAGTCCCCAGTGATGCAGTGCTTCAACTGCCTCGGCTTCGGACATCTCGCTCGGACCTGCGACAAACCCACAGTTTGTGGGTACTGTGCGGAAAGCCATGAGACCCGAACTTGCCAGAGGACCGAGAAGCAAGTGTCATGCACAAATTGCCATGAGCTGAAGGAAGAATCGTCACATCCGGCTTACAGTGCTCAATGCCCGGTGTGGCAGAAATGGGACAGAGTGGCTAGAGCTTCTGTCTCGTACCACTGTTGATACGGGCGTCCAGGGGAACACACAGACAATTACCACAGAAGCTCCTACAGGGAATATGGAGATTACGCAGGTCAATCTGGGTAGAGGTTATGCTGCAACCAAGGAGTGCCTGAGAGTGGCAGAAAAAGCAAAAATTCCCATTCTCCTAATGCAGGAGCCTTATGTCGGGTCCAAGGCGCACGTCGCAATCGCTGGTCGTGTTGTTCAGAAATACACCACCGACAGAAGTGCTCCTGTTAGAGCCGCTGTTGCTATCCTGGATCCCGATATCACAATTGCAGTTGACAGCAAGTTGATATCGGAAACAATAGCTGGGTGTGTGATCAGTCGTGGCAGGCAAAGACTTGGACTGGTTAGCTTCTACCTAGACAAGACCAAAGACATAGAGGAAGACCTGCTCAATCTCCAACGTGTTGTCGATGGACTGGGGGTCTCTGATGTCATCATCGGGGGAGACGCTAACTCTACCAGCGAGTGGTGGGGTAGTGACTCCGAGGACATTAGGGGTTCCAGACTCGTCGAAATGACGACGCAACAAGGATGGCATATTCTAAATGAAGGCAGCGTACCGACGTTCCACATCTACAGAGGCGGTAAATTATTTAAAAGCATCGTTGATGTGACTTTCTGTACCGAAAATCTGATAGGCAAAGTCAAAGACTGGAGAGTGGATGTGGACTTCGTGACGCTGTCGGATCACAGGGCAATCAGATTCACAGTGGAACTTGGTACGAAATTCGGACCTGGAAGCCAGATAAAACAAACCACTAGAAAATACAAAACTGAGAAAGCAGACTGGGCAGAATTTCACAGGGTGGTCCGACAGAAGATGGCCGCAGCAAAGCTGGACGAGACTCGAGTGGGTACCGCGAGCTCTTCCCTGGACCTAGAAACCATAGTAAAAGAATACACGAATGTGGTTATTAGTGCATGCGACGAGATTTTGACTCACAGAAATGGTTCTGGGACCAGGAAAAAACAAATTTGGTGGACAGAGGAGCTAACA
Organism: Trilocha varians; assembly: GCA_030269945.2. Classification (NCBI taxonomy): domain Eukaryota; kingdom Metazoa; phylum Arthropoda; class Insecta; order Lepidoptera; family Bombycidae; genus Trilocha; species Trilocha varians. Next base: position 8,339,545 of record AP028275.1, on the reverse strand, counting down.
AAACTGCGGAGAGCTATGATTGCGCTAAGACGACGGCTTCAGCATGCGAACCCGAGAAGGAAGCCTTACGTACTCGCCGAATATCTTGCAGCTAAGGAACATTATAGTACCAGACTTCGAGATACTATAACGGAGAGCTGGAAGCAATTTTGCAATTTGGAGAGTACCGAAACACTCTGGCAAAGATCGTATCGCATGCTGAAAGCCAGTCGCAGTATCAAGCGCGAGGAGCTCTTACGCTCTGGTCCAGACCGCGAAGCCCTCGACCCTAAAAACTCGGCCAATCTCCTAGCAGATGTATTTTATCCACAAGACGATCCGAATCACGACAGTACAGAGTTGAGATGTTTGAGGACTGAGTCTACAAAAGTTTTTGCAGCTGCCATCGAAGACCTAGACTACCCTGATTACTGTCCGGACTACACCCATCATGAGCTGTTGGAAGTTTACCACAACATGAACCCAAAAAAGGCTCCCGGCGCGGATGGTCTTTCAAGCGATATATGGCTGGAAGCTTACAGGGCGCTCCCTACTATACAGGTGGCTATTTTCAACAAATGCCTAAGGTTAGGCTATTTCCCCGAAATCTGGAAGTCAGCTACAATCAGAATTATTCCTAAGCTGGGCAAAGATGATTACTCACTTCCGAAATCGTATAGACCTATTGGGCTGCTTCCGGTTTTGGGGAAAGTGGCCGAAAAACTATTCACAACAAGGCTCTTGTGGCACCTGGGGCGACATGGACTGCTTAGTGAAACGCAATATGGCTTCACCCCGCGCAAGAGTACTGAAGACGCGTTATATGACGCACTGGGAGTTATACGCAGTGCTCTAAATAGGAAAGAACTCGTAGCAGTCGTCTCGCTCGACATAGAGGGAGCGTTTGATCATTGTTGGTGGCCCAGCATTACTCGGGAGTTGTGCCTGGCCAAAGTGGACAAACCTACTCTGAAACTCATAAACAGCTACTTATCCAACAGAAAAATCGAACTGACATACCTGGGAGAAACAGTCGAGAAATCTACTTCTCAAGGCTGCGTGCAGGGGTCCATCAGTGGTCCACTCTTGTGGAATCTCCAGTTAGAACCCCTTCTCCGACAAACAAGACACCTCAATGCTCGAGTCCAAGCGTTCGCGGACGACGTTCTAATAGTGGCCACCGCAAATACGACGGAACAACTGGAAAACGATGTTAACGAGACTCTTCGTGTCGTTGGAGAATGGGGTCGGACACATAATTTAAGGTTCGCACCACAAAAGACCCAGGCAGTCGTGATCACTGGAAAACTGAAATACAGGGAACCCAGGATCATAATGATGGGAGAACACATAAAACTGGGTGAAACTGTAAAAGTTCTAGGAGTCACGATTGACAGATCCTTAACGTTTAGCCACCACCTTCAGGCCGTCATAAAGAAAGCAATTGCCTTCTACCAGAGTATGGCTAGAATGGTGAAAGTAAATTGGGGACTAGATTCGAACATAGTGCGAACCTTGTATACCACAGTGGTGGAACCCACAATCCTGCATGCTGCGAGCGTGTGGAGTCACGTTACCGACAAAAAATACATACAGGAATCACTGGACAGAGTTACCAGACTGTTCGCTCTGAAAGTCTGCAAAGCACACCGGACAGTTTCACTAGCCTCCAGTCTCTTGATAGCTAGAATCCTTCCACTTGATCTTCGGGCTAAGGAAAACGCTGCTCTCTACAAGATAAAGCGAGGAGAACCCCTAGACGAGCTACCAGGACGCACGCTCGAGAAACGAACAAATCCATTTGATATGCCGCATCCAGCTGAGAGGATCCGCTTTTCTCTTATACAAGTAGAACTCACAGAGCAAGTAGAAAACTTACCACAAAACTGGATTCGAGTCTACACCGATGCCAGTAAGATAGACGGAAAAGTGGGTGCTGCAATCACGGCTTGGAAACAAGGACGTGAAATACACACAGCAAAATTCTCACTAGCAGCCTACTGCTCAGTCTTCCAAGCAGAATTGATAGCTATTTTGAAAGCCGCAGAGTACATAGCCAAGGTAAAAGAAGACGCATATATCTTGAGTGACTCACAATCCGCCCTCAAATCCGTGTGCGACCCACAAACGGAAAACCCAATTGCAACAAATGCGAGGAACACCATCACGGAGTGCAACAATCTGCAATTAGTCTGGATCAAAGCCCACGTGGGTATCCCGGGAAATGAAAGAGCAGACCAGCTTGCTAAAACAGCTGCAACAAAACTAAAAGTAGCACCCATATACGATAAGTTTCCCCTCTCCTACGCCAAATATAAAATAAGGGACAGAGCAAAAATAAGATGGCAAGAAAGATACGACGGATTCTCTACGGCCTCCACTACCAAAAAATTTTTCCCAGACGTCTCAACATCCTACGGAATTCTGCGTAAGCTGAAAGGGGAAAATATTGAGACTCAGCTGTTCACTGGGCACTGCGGGATAAAAGAATACCTACACAAATTCAAGCTATCAAACTCACCGTATTGCCCGTGTGATGATGGAAGCAAAGAAACCATAGACCACATAATCGTCGAATGTCCTAGATTCTCACTGGAAAGATTAGAAACAGAATGGGAAATCAATGAGAGGATAGAAGTCTCTAATTTCCCAAACCTACTGAAACAAGATGATACTAGAGAGAAATTTCTAAAATTCGCCACAAGAACGCTATTGCAGGCTGTGAAAGCAAACGGATCGACTATACGAGTCAAATAATGATGCCATGAAGATAATCATTGTAAATAAATAAATGATTAAAAATATAAATGAAAGTAAATAAAAATGACTAAAGAAATAATTATTGTAAATATATAACTGATTGAAACACCAAGAAAAACAAATAAAAATGGACACAAAGTAATTATTGTAAATATATAACTGATTGAAACACCAAGAAAAACAAATAAAAATGGATACAAACTAATTATTGTAAATATTTAACTGATTGAAACACCAAGAAAAACAAATAAAAATGGATACAAATTAATTATTGTGAATAAATAACTGATTCAAATATCAAAGCTCAAAAAGCTTTCGTTAAAAGAACAAACTACACTAAAAATGATCTAAACGGATAAATAGTAAACCTTGAAAAAAGTGCCGCTACATATAAAGTGGCAATACTACATGGTAACATTTAAAAAAAAAAAAAAAAAAAAAAAAAAAAAAAAAACCTAACCTAACCTAACCTAACCTAACCTAACCTAACCTAACCTAACCTAACCTAACCTAACCTAACCTAACCTAACCTAACCTAACCTAACCTAACCTAACCTAACCTAACCTAACCTAACCTAACCTAACCTAACCTAACCTAACCTAACCTAACCTAACCTAACCTAACCTAACCTAACCTAACCTAACCTAACCTAACCTAACCTAACCTAACCTAACCTAACCTAACCTAACCTAACCTAACCTAACCTAACCTAACCTAACCTAACCTAACCTAACCTAACCTAACCTTTTTTATCGGATTTCCTTAATTTCTTTGCTCAACCCCTGCTTGTTTGATAGTTTCTTTAGCGATTTTCTTCTTTATTTTCATATATCTCTCCTTATTTCTCTCTTAAATTCATTTTCTATTACTTACCTTTGCTTCTATCTAATTTTCTGTTTGTATTTCCCCTTTACTTTTAAATTAACACTAATTTCACTTACCTTTTCGTTGTCCCGGCAGTCCAGCTTCACTGGTCAGCTACCCCGCTCTTGTATCTCTTCAACTTACCTGAAATAAAAATTAAATTAGCATTTTTCCTTCAAAAATTATAAAATACTTAAATTCTAAAACTTCAAAAATTTTTTCCCGTAAATTTTTTCACTATCTCTACTCTTTTTATTGTTTCCGAAGGTGCGTCTTCCACGCGCCTATCTTGCGACACCTCATTTTCATAAATCGGCCCAGTACTTTTAGAGTTATCCGCGGAAAACCGAAAGATTTCGGCGGTGCTCTCGTTCCGGTAACCATAAAACGTACTTAAGCATTAGTAAAAAAAGTCAAATTTTTATCGGATTTCCTTAATTTCTTTGCTCAACCCCTGCTTGTTTGATAGTTTCTTTAGCGATTTTCTTCTTTATTTTCATATATCTCTCCTTATTTCTCTCTTAAATTCATTTTCTATTACTTACCTTTGCTTCTATCTAATTTTCTGTTTGTATTTCCCCTTTACTTTTAAATTAACACTAATTTCACTTACCTTTTCGTTGTCCCGGCAGTCCAGCTTCACTGGTCAGCTACCCCGCTCTTGTATCTCTTCAACTTACCTGAAATAAAAATTAAATTAGCATTTTTCCTTCAAAAATTATAAAATACTTAAATTCTAAAACTTCAAAAATTTTTTCCCGTAAATTTTTTCACTATCTCTACTCTTTTTATTGTTTCCGAAGGTGCGTCTTCCACGCGCCTATCTTGCGACACCTCATTTTCATAAATCGGCCCAGTACTTTTAGAGTTATCCGCGGAAAACCGAAAGATTTCGGCGGTGCTCTCGTTCCGGTAACCATAAAACGTACTTAAGCATTAGTAAAAAAAGTCAAATTTTTATCGGATTTCCTTAATTTCTTTGCTCAACCCCTGCTTGTTTGATAGTTTCTTTAGCGATTTTCTTCTTTATTTTCATATATCTCTCCTTATTTCTCTCTTAAATTCATTTTCTATTACTTACCTTTGCTTCTATCTAATTTTCTGTTTGTATTTCCCCTTTACTTTTAAATTAACACTAATTTCACTTACCTTTTCGTTGTCCCGGCAGTCCAGCTTCACTGGTCAGCTACCCCGCTCTTGTATCTCTTCAACTTACCTGAAATAAAAATTAAATTAGCATTTTTCCTTCAAAAATTATAAAATACTTAAATTCTAAAACTTCAAAAATTTTTTCCCGTAAATTTTTTCACTATCTCTACTCTTTTTATTGTTTCCGAAGGTGCGTCTTCCACGCGCCTATCTTGCGACACCTCATTTTCATAAATCGGCCCAGTACTTTTAGAGTTATCCGCGGAAAACCGAAAGATTTCGGCGGTGCTCTCGTTCCGGTAACCATAAAACGTACTTAAGCATTAGTAAAAAAAGTCAAATTTTTATCGGATTTCCTTAATTTCTTTGCTCAACCCCTGCTTGTTTGATAGTTTCTTTAGCGATTTTCTTCTTTATTTTCATATATCTCTCCTTATTTCTCTCTTAAATTCATTTTCTATTACTTACCTTTGCTTCTATCTAATTTTCTGTTTGTATTTCCCCTTTACTTTTAAATTAACACTAATTTCACTTACCTTTTCGTTGTCCCGGCAGTCCAGCTTCACTGGTCAGCTACCCCGCTCTTGTATCTCTTCAACTTACCTGAAATAAAAATTAAATTAGCATTTTTCCTTCAAAAATTATAAAATACTTAAATTCTAAAACTTCAAAAATTTTTTCCCGTAAATTTTTTCACTATCTCTACTCTTTTTATTGTTTCCGAAGGTGCGTCTTCCACGCGCCTATCTTGCGACACCTCATTTTCATAAATCGGCCCAGTACTTTTAGAGTTATCCGCGGAAAACCGAAAGATTTCGGCGGTGCTCTCGTTCCGGTAACCATAAAACGTACTTAAGCATTAGTAAAAAAAGTCAAATTTTTATCGGATTTCCTTAATTTCTTTGCTCAACCCCTGCTTGTTTGATAGTTTCTTTAGCGATTTTCTTCTTTATTTTCATATATCTCTCCTTATTTCTCTCTTAAATTCATTTTCTATTACTTACCTTTGCTTCTATCTAATTTTCTGTTTGTATTTCCCCTTTACTTTTAAATTAACACTAATTTCACTTACCTTTTCGTTGTCCCGGCAGTCCAGCTTCACTGGTCAGCTACCCCGCTCTTGTATCTCTTCAACTTACCTGAAATAAAAATTAAATTAGCATTTTTCCTTCAAAAATTATAAAATACTTAAATTCTAAAACTTCAAAAATTTTTTCCCGTAAATTTTTTCACTATCTCTACTCTTTTTATTGTTTCCGAAGGTGCGTCTTCCACGCGCCTATCTTGCGACACCTCATTTTCATAAATCGGCCCAGTACTTTTAGAGTTATCCGCGGAAAACCGAAAGATTTCGGCGGTGCTCTCGTTCCGGTAACCATAAAACGTACTTAAGCATTAGTAAAAAAAGTCAAATTTTTATCGGATTTCCTTAATTTCTTTGCTCAACCCCTGCTTGTTTGATAGTTTCTTTAGCGATTTTCTTCTTTATTTTCATATATCTCTCCTTATTTCTCTCTTAAATTCATTTTCTATTACTTACCTTTGCTTCTATCTAATTTTCTGTTTGTATTTCCCCTTTACTTTTAAATTAACACTAATTTCACTTACCTTTTCGTTGTCCCGGCAGTCCAGCTTCACTGGTCAGCTACCCCGCTCTTGTATCTCTTCAACTTACCTGAAATAAAAATTAAATTAGCATTTTTCCTTCAAAAATTATAAAATACTTAAATTCTAAAACTTCAAAAATTTTTTCCCGTAAATTTTTTCACTATCTCTACTCTTTTTATTGTTTCCGAAGGTGCGTCTTCCACGCGCCTATCTTGCGACACCTCATTTTCATAAATCGGCCCAGTACTTTTAGAGTTATCCGCGGAAAACCGAAATTTCCGGCCCGCCCACCCGCCCTTATTTCTCTCTGGGGTATCAAGACTTTCAATTTGCTAAAAATAACATCAATTTTTTTTTTAAAATCTAGTCATATAGTACTCCGACAAAGCTTTCTAAACGTCTTTTCGAAATTTAAAATCCTCTTGTACTTTCCTCTTAAAAAATTGTTAAATTCTGAAAATCTATTTCACGATGTTTTGTACTGCTCGTACACCACCTAGGAGACCCAATGCAAACCCTGAATGCCCGTCGGCCCCGGATAGGCCAAGACCTTCGAAACAGCTGGACTTTGGAAGATCTGAACTTAATGATCTTGATCCACTTCTGGAGTCTCCACCCTTACCGAAGCCGACGAAGCGACCAACAAAAAGGCAACCACTTACAATCGACATCACACCTATACATATACCCGACAACATTACGGACATGACCGGAAAAGAGCTACAAATACTGGCCCTTAAGCTTCTTAAGAGCTCACAATGGGCAATGGATCAATCCGGAAACCTGCGACGGGAAATAAAACAAACAATGATCCATAACAATAGAAGCTTGTATGACATACTCACGATGGTCATAGAGTCAAAAAGCGGAATCCCGCCAGAAAAAGCAAGTGATCTAAACTCACAAACATTTCTCATTTCGGCTACAGACTGTAAAAACGCACAGCTACAAACGGACGATGTAGAAACGCGGTGTTCAACTACACAAACCGAAGTTCAGTGCGTTCAACAACACACACAGACCGAGGCAGAGAGTGGTGTATCAGTACCGGATAAAGTGGATCCCACGGCACTCATGCGAGATCTCATGAGAGAGGTCCAAGAATGTACGCAATACACACGTGCTCTGTCTCATCAACTCAGCGCTTCCACTACCAGTACAGACACCAGAATGACGACCGTCCAAAAGGATCCAAAAGCGCCCACTGGCATTGCCCTTTCCAAACCCTCTTACCGCGATATTGTAATGCGACCACGCTTCCCGGTGATGTTGGAATCGATAGATCCCACCCACTCCAGCCGGGAGGTGTTGGAGAAGGTGAAAGAGAGGGTAGATGTGGTGGGCCTAGGAATCGGAATCACCGGCATCCGCAACACTCGAAACCAACGAGTGGTGGTTGACTGTTGTTCAGACGGAGACCGGCGTAAATTCACCGAGGCAGTCAAGGAAAAAGCGGATCGCATAACGGTTATGCAATTCAACCAGAGGAGGCCGTTATTGAGGCTAGTTGGAGTCACCCGCGATATGGACGATGACAAACTGACCGGCGCAATAGTGAGCCAAAACACAAAATTCTTCTCCCAAGACGCAGCAGCCAAACCTAGTATCAAGGTCCAACGGCGTACCAAGGGTCGCAATGACGTCACTAGCAATGTTGTGCTGGAAGTAGATCCACTCACCTGGCAATCCCTTAAGAATCAAAGGATTCACTTGGGGTACCAGGTGATACCAGTGCTGGATCACTCCCCAATTATGCAATGCTACAAGTGCATGTCATTCGGCCATACTGCAAGAACGTGCACAAAAGAGGAAACGTGCGGATTCTGTGCCGGTAACCACGACACACGTTCGTGCGAAAACCGAAACACAACACCACACTGCACCAACTGTGCTGCGGCTACAGCCGACGACTGTTGCCACCCAGCGTACAGCTCCGCGTGTCCGGAATGGCAGCGGTGGGACCGGTTGGCACGCACCACAATTTCGTATTGCTAAGGGCACTTCCACGGATCACCACGGGAACAACAACACGGCAATAAGGTTCGGACAAGTCAATCTGGGGAGAGGATTCGCAGCAACAAAAGAATGCCTAGAGGTGGCAAATACGGAGAAAAAGTCGATACTTCTGCTGCAAGAACCATACGTAGGCACAAAGGCGCATCTGGTCTGTCAGCATAGAACAGTTCAAAAACTCACTAACGACAGAAACAAGCCTGTCAGAGCGGCTATTGTAATCGCAGATGACAGGATTGAAGTCGTGGTGAATACTGAACTTCTGACAGAATCGATGGCAGCATGCGTAGTGTACCTGGGGAACATCAAGCTTGGAGTCATCAGTGTCTATTTTGATAAAACAGTAGACGTCGAGGAAGATCTAAGAGGGGTTCAGGGCATACTGCAGGGTCTGGGCGCTCAAGCCGTGCTGATTGGAGGAGACTTCAATGCCTCCAGCACCTGGTGGGGCTGCCCAAAAGACGACATCAGAGGTGCTAAATGCGCGGAGTTTCTGGCTGAATGGGATCTAAGCGTTCTGAATGACGGCAACATCTCAACATTCTACACGTACCGAAATAATCAGCTCTGTGCCAGTATAATAGACGTCACAGCATGCACTAGCAACATCGTTCAAAAGATCCGAGGCTGGCGAGTGAATGAAAACGCGGTTACGCTTTCAGACCACCGCCAGATAGATTTCACTCTCACCGTGGGTCAAATGAACGATGGAAATCATGCAAAATCGACACGCTGCTTCAACACCAAGAAAGCGAACTGGACGAAATTTGACAACAAACTTCGAGAAATGCTTGACTCCAAAGAAATCGACATAGACCGAGTTTTGAGAACGCAGTTACCGGAGGAATTGGAGAAATTAGTCGAAGAATATGTGGAGGCCATTGTTGAGACTAGCAACTGCGAAATCCCTCGCCTACCAACCAATCGTAAGCACGGACCCAGTCGTTGGTGGACCGACGAACTGGGTGACAAAAAGAAAGAAGTAAGCAGACTGAGACGCCGCATCCAGAAAGCAAACCCTGTAAGGAAGGAGAGAGTCGTACAGGAATACCTTGCTGCGCGACAAGAATACAAGCTTATGATCCAAGAAGCAATTACCTCCAGTTGGAAAAACTTTTGCAATGGAGAAAGGATTGAGACGGTATGGCAACGGTCATACCGTATCATGAAGATCAGTGACACCCGTAAAAACGACCAACTGCTCCGCCTGAACCCTGAAAGTACACTTTGTACTCCGGCAGAATCTGCAGACCTCCTAGCATCGACCTTTTTCCCCAGAGATAATATCGAGACCGACTCAGCCGAGCAGAAAGACGCACGAGTTAGAGTTGCCGAACTACTAACAAATTTGCAGGCGCAGTCCGAATCCACTGGATGCCCTCCCTTCACCACTAATGAGCTGTCCAAGGTTTATCGCATTATGAACCCTAAGAAGGCGCCAGGCGCAGATGGACTCACATCTGACATCTGTCAGCGTAGTTGTGAGGCGGTTCCCGGCCTCCAACTAGCCATCTTTAACAGGTGTCTAGATGTGGGCTACTTCCCCAGGGTTTGGAAGAGTGCTCGAATTGTGGTGATTCCAAAACCAGGCAAGAGCGATTACACGTCCCCTAAGGCATATCGCCCAATTGGACTGCTGCCAGTGCTTGGGAAAGTCTTCGAGAAACTGGTTGCCACGCGACTCACCTGGCATCTAGGTAGGGGTCACATGAGCGAGCGGCAATACGGATTTACTCCACAACGTAGTACAGAAGACGCCTTGCACGACGCGATACAACTCGTGGAAAAAGGCCTGGCTCGGAAACAGATCACAGTCATGGTGTCCTTAGACATAGAGGGGGCATTCGATAACTGCTGGTGGCCGGGAATCATGGAAGAGCTAGTCCTTAAGAACGTAGATGCGTCAACCGTGCGCATAATTAATAGTTATCTCTCAGACAGAAGCATTGAGCTTCGATACCTGGGAGAAACTATCGCACGGGAGACAAACAAAGGCTGCGTTCAGGGATCGATCTTCGGCCCCCTGCTATGGAATCTTCAGCTAGACCCTCTATTAAAGCGAGCCGATAGACTGACTGCACACGTCCAGGCCTTTGCTGATGACATTTTGATTATCGCAAGTGCTGACGACGCAAAGGAACTGGAAGAGCAGATACATGACGCGCTGGAAGCTGTCTTGGACTGGGGAAGGGAGCACAAGTTAAGATTCGCTGCCCACAAAACTCAAGCCATGACTGTGACCAGACGACTCAGATACGACAAACCCATTATTACTTTCGATGGTCAATTACTGCAATTTGCGGACTCTATAAAGGTTCTGGGGCTCATAATTGATAAATCGCTCACTTACAAACAGCATCTTGAAGAGACGAGCCTCAAAGTAATTACACTTTACAGAAAACTGGAAAGAGCAGTAAAGGCGCAGTGGGGCCTAAATCCGGAAGTCACCAAATTGCTTTACACTGCAGCGGTGGAACCGATTATCCTCTACGCAGCCGGAGTATGGGGGAAGACTAAGGATAAGGCATTCGCCAGAAAGAAGCTACATGCACTAACGCGTATGTTTGCTATCAAGATTTGTAGAGCACATCGCACCTGCTCTCTTACCGCGGCAACTCTCATCTCTGGCATCGTCCCGCTGGACCTGAGATTAGGAGAATGTGCAGAACTATACGAGGCAAAGAGAGGGAAACCACTACCTAATTTACCAGGGAGATTGCTGGAAAAGCGAATCCATCCAAGTGAGCTGCCACACCCGGCAAACCGCTCCCACCGAACCTTCGATCTTATACATGAATGCCAGGATATCAGTGCCCTCAGGGAAAAATACGATCTGCAGCTGTTCACAGATGGTAGTAAGATCGAGGAGAAAGTGGGAGCCGCAGTCGTCTGCTACAGCGGTGGCACCGAACTGCGCACCAGCAAGCTTAAACTGGACTCGTATTGCACAGTCTTCCAGGCGGAACTAATGGCCATTCTGGAGGCAATCCACCTACTGCGCCAGACAGGAGGATCGGCGTGCTTGTTGAGCGACTCCCGCTCAGCTCTGGAAGCCGTCTGCAACCAAGAAACTGAGAACCCGATTGTGGCTGAGATCCAAAATCAATTGGATATATACCCAGAGCAGATAGCTCTATTTTGGATCAAAGCCCACGTCGGGTTTTCAGGTAATGAACGTGCTGATGAGCTAGCGAAGTCCGCTGCGCTCACCCTTAAAGTGGCCCCGAAATACAACAGGGTCCCTCTAAGCCATGTCAAATCTGAAATAAGAACAAGGACGAAATACACAATCCAGGAGAACTACACAGCCAGTACAACTGGTGGCACTATAAAAATGTTTTTCCCTGATGCACTAAAAGGACACAAAATCTTGGACCGGATACAGAAAACCCAAATAAGAACACAACTCCTTTCGGGCCATTGCGGAATAAAATCCTACCTGTATAGGTTTAAACTAGCCCAAAATCCTTACTGCACCTGCGATGACATCTCCCCTGAAACAATGCAACATGTGATACTGAAGTGCCCGAAGTACCAGCTACAGCGTCTGCAGTGTGAATGGGAACTAAACTGTAACATCAGCGAAGACACCATCCCGAACATAATGGAAGAACAAGACTCTCGCTCCACATTCCTAAAATACGCTGAGAAAGTGCTGCTGAAATGTGTCCGTGCTAATGGATCTCAACTGTAAATAATAATCGGTAGCTTTAAGAAAAAAAAAAAAAAAAAAAAAAAAAAAAAAAAAAAAAAAAAAAAAAAGAAATTGGATTTAAAAACATAGTTATTATAAAACACTGTGCACACAATCGTCGCCTTATTAATAGTGACGACAAACTTCGTATTCTTAATATATATATATAACCTAACCTAACCTAACCTAACCTAACCTAACCTAACCTAACCTAACCTAACCTAACCTAACCTAACCTAACCTAACCTAACCTAACCTAACAACAACAACAACAACAACAACAACAACAACAACAACAACAACAACAACAACAACAACAACAACAACAACAACAACAACAACAACAACAACAACAACAACAACAACAACAACAACAACAACAACAACAACAACAACAACAACAACAACAACAACAACAACAACAACAACAACAACAACAACAACAACAACAACAACAACAACAACAACAACAACAACAACAACAACAACAACAACAACAACAACAACAACAACAACAACAACAACAACAACAACAACAACAACAACAACAACAACAACAACAACAACAACAACAACAACAACAACAACAACAACAACAACAACAACAACAACAACAACAACAACAACAACAACAACAACAACAACAACAACAACAACAACAACAACAACAACAACAACAACAACAACAACAACAACAACAACAACAACAACAACAACAACAACAACAACAACAACAACAACAACAACAACAACAACAACAACAACAACAACAACAACAACAACAACAACAACAACAACAACAACAACAACAACAACAACAACAACAACAACAACAACAACAACAACAACAACAACAACAACAACAACAACAACAACAACAACAACAACAACAACAACAACAACAACAACAACAACAACAACAACAACAACAACAACAACAACAACAACAACAACAACAACAACAACAACAACAACAACAACAACAACAACAACAACAACAACAACAACAACAACAACAACGAGTATCATGTTATGTTAATAGCACCGAGGTAATGATTTGTTTTTTCTTTCTTTTCTCAGTTTTTTTACTTGACAGTTTTTTGGGTGTACAATTTGTATATTCAGGGTAACGGCTCTTACTGTGTTCCACCGCCAATAAGATCCGGTTACGAAAGCAGACTTTGTACATTACCTCATAATATACAATTTTGATTAAGATCTGATTGGTACTAATGTTTTTTTTTTGAAAAATGCAATGCTGTCGTTTTTCTTCTCGTGTCACATTTTCGTTGCCATACTCCTACGAAACGACTAGACCGTTTTTGATGAATTTTGTGCTTATCCGGTATCTATGAGAATCGACCGATATCAATTTTTTATTTTATGTTTTCGACGCAGACGAAGTTGCGCGGCAGCTAGTACATAATAATATTGCATCTCTTGGATTTCAAATAGTTAACCGCCCCGGCGTGGTACGCGCCAATGAGTGAGATCGGCCGCAAGTTGCAGAGCATATCATAGACTGAGCAAACCACCACCCGTGAAGAGACCCTGACAGTACGCCTTGAAAAGCGTTATTTTGACTTGGTCCAAACACCGAACGAATCTACGGATTAGCATATTACCGCGTATCGCAAGGGCCCTGCGTTCACTTTCAATATCCGCATCGTCAGACAGATCCTCGGTCAAAATATGACCCAGATATTTAAATTAGCGAACATGGTTTAGATCCACCCCATTTAAAGTTACAGAGGGGATAAACCCTGAAAGCCTGGTACCTGGTACACGAAAAACCATATATTCGCTCTTTTTACCATTGTAGAGAAGACCGTGATCGTTGGCGTAAATCTCACAGACCCTCAGCATCGCATGGATGGACCCCACAGTAGGTCCCAACAATACCATATCATCCGTATAACTGATATTATTCATATTAATACCATTCACGTAGCAACCAGTACGCATACTACTGATATAATATATTAGTAGACGTATGAGAATAATAATAGTAGACGTGTGAGAATAATATAATTTTCATAGTCTGAGTGCATTCCTCTGTACGAGTGTTCCTGCAGACGAGCGACGACCGGTAATGAACGTACAGACAGACACCTCGCACTCGCACCGATACACACATGTTCTCTCTGTTATTGCTTTATAATATAATTAGATTCTACTTCCACTTGTTTCTACTCACTGCCTTCTACAAGTTAATCAATGATTTAAAGATCTAAGTACCTACTTAATTTTGCTTTAAACTGAAATATTCGGAGATTAGACATTATGAAAACTAGGAGGTAATTAAAACCACGAATAGCAGCGTCAACTCTTTATTAATCCAGTGTACTGTGTTCGTGTTGTCTAGTAGTGTTGTAGGGGCGGGGAGGGGGTCGGCGGGAAGGGGACGGGGCCTGTGTCGTCGAGTCCGCGTGACGTCACCAACACCGCGCACACCACGCACACCAACAACAACAACAACAACTGAAACAAACACACCATCTATTCCAATATACCTTTTCAATTAGGGCTTCTCAGGGGGAGGGGGTCGACGAAGTGTGACATCGGGGTCACACTTCATCGTCGACAGACCAGTCGAGATTCTTGCTTACGAGAATCTCGGCTGATCTAAACACGATCTCGCCTGACACTTTTTCAACTGACATTAGAGTATCGTACAAATCAGTTTGGATCGTTTTCAGTGCGAGAATTGCCTTTCGAGTTTACTAGTATGAAAAATGACAACAACTGTCATAAAAACTCGAAATACGATTATTGTTTTGAAATTCTGTTTACACAGAGGTAATACTATTCCGTGGCGAGGCAATTCTCGCCCAAGGTGACGAGCGAGAAGAGTGAATGTTTAGACACAAGAAATGTTTCTTTCGATAATCGTATCTTCGAGGCGAGAAACTGTCATCGTATAAATGACGCTTAGGTAAGTCTAATACATTATTTAAAAAAATTACCACTAAATAAACGTATGAAGTAATTAGAGACCTGACATACCAAGTTGTTGTTCTAGAAGCGTCAAGGGCTCAATCGAACAAAATAAATTTAGATATAAGTACTCACCAGTCTCATGTTGTGCTAAATGTCGAGTAATGATTCTACTGGATGTCGAGTAATGATGAATACTGACGAGTGTCGTTATATACTGAATGTCTCGCCTTGAGGAATGTGTGTTATTAGTTCATTATTGTAACAGGACGGATGTGCAGGTATTGATATTGTAATTAATATAACAACGCGACAACTTACTGATACAACAGAACAAGTCCAACAAGTCTCCGTATCAAGCACACCGAATCACAAAAAGATATACGAAACAAGAGGCTGTTAATAATACATTTATTATAACAAGTTATTACTAAAATTATCGTACTACAACCGTCACCAATTCTTATATCTAAATCTCCTTACTGTAGTTGCAAGTCTTGTAATA
The DNA here is from genome assembly GCA_030269945.2 of Trilocha varians. NCBI lineage: Eukaryota > Metazoa > Arthropoda > Insecta > Lepidoptera > Bombycidae > Trilocha > Trilocha varians. The sequence goes on along the minus strand of AP028275.1, from coordinate 8,324,035 downwards.
TCAAAGTAAAGTTAAATTTGAATTTGCTGAATTATAAAATAGAATGTAAAGGATTGTGGAGCGATGAGTGGTCACCGGAGTAGTGTCGGATGATGGAGCTGCACCTAATAATTAAAAGTTACTATGTCTGTTGTCATCACTCGTCCTCGTCTTTAGCTGAAACAATAACAACATGAGTATTAATAACCGATAAATAAATATTTTATGTAGTAGAAACATACATTGAGATTGTTTGTTTGCTAATGTCGGAAACAGCTGGAGTGTTTACTAGTAGATTACTGAAGTTATGCCTACTTATGGTATAGTCATTGAAAATACGTCCCGACGCTTTGAACTGCGAGATCAACTCTGAAATTAAATAACTTTACTGATCCGACGCAAATACTAGTTTCCGTTGTTGCTATTTATCAATGAAATTGATGAGATGTTTATTGCGTTGTATTAGCTGAGTGCAGTGACGGTAGCAGGAGGTACCCACGTAGTTCGACTCGTATGAGCACGTCCTGACAGCGCGTGATGTCGAACTGCGAGACGAGCCGGTACAGCAGCGAGCCGGGGTCGCGTCTCTCCGAGCGCTTCACCGACAGCCCGCGACTCCGCAGGGCCGACACCTCACGCCGACACGCGCGCGATATGTCGGCCGCGTGGCTCGCACACAGCACCAGCAATAATAACAGCACCACCTTCATCTAGAAACAACATCACAACTTAGTTATATTTAAACAAACAGACAAACCAACGAGTCACGAGGAGAAGTCATCTGACATCCTCCTAAGAAATGTCTTTTATAAAATTCTAAAAACACTAGTCTATGAAAGCGAACTTATCATTTAACTGAATGGCGCACGATGAAAACGATTCCCGGAAAGGACAGGGATGGGTCCATTACAACACAGTAAAGATGAACTCCCCCTTGATGATTATTAATCAGAATCACATTCACTGCCATTAGTAATCTACTGCATTGAACATAACACGAACGTTGTTTCTGGTGTAAGAGCTGATGTAATTTATTAGTCTTTAGACAGAAAGAGTTAATATAGGCACGAACCCAACTATAGTTTGAATTAATTTCAATTCGACCATGCCAACTGAAATTTCTCTGCGAATATTTTTTCTACCGTTGCCGTCCGTATACTAATCAAAGAAGAAAGTAATTAGGTAGGTACCTATCCTTGAATTCTTATTCAGTAAGAGTTATTTAACACAGTGGAGAAATAGCAGGTAACCAGTGCGGATTGGGAACTCATAACTTTGAAGGTTTTCGGAATCCTTTTGCCGAAATCTGTTTTCTCTTACCGTTTTTAGCTAATAGTTGTGTGATAATTTGCACAAGTTATTTAGTTAATACGCACCGTCGTCTTCATTGTAGATGTATGAGTAGTATCAGTCGGTAGTTGTGTGTAGTCCGTGGGCTCGTGTACAGTACTGACGCCGGCGATGTGACGCGCCGCTCCGTACAAACAATCACTGACAATAGTAAGATTTATACTCACTGGGTTACCAGCACGTAACTATTACGTTACACAATAAATAATATGAACATACTCTTAATTTGTTTGTACTTTTAGCTCCTAATGTTGATTGGCATTAATTTAGCGTTATTAATTGTAATACAAAATCTAGACAATTGGAAATACTTGTTTTTTTAGAAAAACGCCTGAACTACCTAGTAATCGACGAGTCAATTTGTCTTCTTTAGATATCGATAATTAGTCTGTGTGTTAGCAACCCCGTAGTGTGCAGCTAAGTCAACAGCTCTGTTTGTGTGAGGGGCCTCGTACCACCCTTACATTATTCATTACTTTTTAATTATTATTACTGATAATTACGCAACAAAATATCTATGACCATTTTTCAAATTTGTGGCGCCGTAACCTGTCAGGCAGTTTTTGGTCGATATTACAATTTTTTTTAAGGTAGCTCGTACAGTTCTGAGCGTGATTGTATTTAAAGAGACTTTTCTAAGGGAGGCCTGGTAATAACAAGAAGTTTAAAGGGATAGGTTTTGTACAAAACAACATTGTAAGGTCGTTTTCTCAGTAACTTGTCGTGTCCGAACGCTATGTGTCTGACTTTGAACTGAAATAAAAAATTCAATACTTCCAATAGGCAGTTAAAAAAATTAAATTCAACTCTTGATAACATGATAGTTTAGACTGTTTAGAGTACGGCTTGTAAGTTTAAATAGTTTTGGAGCTATTCATGATCAAATTTTGTCCGGGGACTTTTTCTCCATTTTCTGTTCTCGCAAACTAATGAATTTTATAATAAAACTATTATGTTTATGATATCCCGTTCCATTGCAAAATATAGTTACAGTATCTAGTTAAACGTTTTTAAAGAAAGAAGTGCTATAATCCTGACCGTTTTCCTACCACATACATCAAAACATCAAAATCGGATTTTGTAACCGGTATGTTATCTATGTCCTGGCGCATTTTTTTTAGTTTGTGTATGGAAATATTTAACAATTCATACGTACAAATGTGACATTTAGTATCTATTTATGATCCCTTAAGTAGTATATTAAACAACCGACCCATTTAAATGTTATTCAATATTTTCCCACGTTTTCTCATTAACCTGTCTCTCTTTCTCCTGTTAAAATGCACAGGTTAAAGAGATCTTTGCCAGGTTAAAGTTATTTTCCTCTTAATTATAGAAAAAAAACATTGTTACTAAGGGAATAAAGATATAATTAGGCTTCAATATCTAGAACAAATACTAAAATTTGCATTAATAATACTAAAAAGATAGCCAAAGCTATGGAACTAATCATACCCACTTAAACTTTTAAGGTAATGTTTGACCTACTTCTGCTTTAACTTCTAAGAAGAAATGTAGAAAAATAATAAATTTATAATATTTATAAGAGAACTAGAAGGAGAATCAACAAAATCCAGTTATCTAAATGAAGAGTTTCTTTAATACTCTGTGGCTATAGCTTGATATTTTGAGTTACTTTAGTCCTGATGAAAATAGTTTTCTTGTTCTTTATTATGTACTTATTGTTATCAAAGATTATAGTAGTACCCAAATGAATTTGTATGTATTTCTCATACATTGTGTACAAAATTAGCCCTGTCTGAAATGGACTACCTCTGAAACTCCAGTGTTAGTATAATGCTGAAAGCAAAGCAGGAAAAGAATTTCAGTCGTATTATGTCTGAAATAGGGTGATAATACCCTTCTGAACACTGACGTACACCCATTAGGCTTCTGAGCCATGTCTTGAAGCTATGTTTTCTAGCGTCCTAAGAATCGTCTCACATTCACGGTTGACAATATCTAGTTCTATCAAGCTGGTTTCTAAAAAGACTATAATATCGTAGATAAAACTCATACGCTGCAATATATCATACAGTAGATCGAGGAGTTGCCACTTTATATAGTTTTGAAAACTACGAAAAGGTCTTGATTAGGTCGAAGGTTGGGCTGTATTGCAGTACCTTCAACAGTGCTAAGCTAATAAGGCTAAGTGTCTGTACGAAAAAGCCACCATGTCAGTCTAATTTCAGAGTTAGACCCAAAACCAATCCGTGTAAAGCGTGAGATAAGGTAATGTTACATCAAAATAAACAGCGAGTTTAAATTTCAATATTGATTTGCGGATGTTGTTGTCATTTTAGTGAACTTGTGCTTTAAGTTCTGTACAATGGCCAGGCATAATCTCTCTCTCTCTCAGTACTCAATGATATCAACAAAATTTATTTGGAAGTGAGCCTTAAAATAACGAGGAAAAGAAGAAACTCATTTGAAATGTTTATGTCGCCTTTTTGTTTCCTTGAAAAACTTGGAGTTGGTTGGGCACAAAATGGGGCAAGATTAGTCGTTATGGTGAAATTTGAGGGAAGCATATGTCCAACAGTGAACGTCTATAAAATAATAATGATGATAATAATATAATAAAAAGGTATTCAGGAGTGCTACCAAAAGTAATTGAAATTATTATTTTTTCTTTCTTTAAACTTCTCAATTTGAAGAAATTGCAGGTAAATAGCGAAAAACGTCCCAAAATTCCATTGTTAACACAACAACCTGTATACTAAGCGATGACTTCTACGATTACATTGTTTATTCTTTCAGAAAATAGTATGTTTCTATGTATTCTAATAAGGTTTTCTCATTTACCTGCATACTTTCACTTTAACCTGTGAGAGCATTTTTTTGAAACGCTGTATTTCATTCAATTTTGTCTAAATCTCGTTCCCTTCCATAAATTCCTTATAATTATGATAATGTCAATAGAATTACATCAAAAAAAGTCCGAAAATAAAACTTTTTTAAAAAAGTGCAAAATAAATCAATCGGCGCCACAAATTTGAAAAGAACCCCTATAAAGTTTCCTAGAAACCGTTTCAACAAATTCACACTTTTACACCTCGTGCCTCACCTTATCGATATTACAAAATATGAAATGAACAAAGATTTCAAAACAGTAAAGGCATAAAAAAATGTTACCCATCCAAATGGTCAACCTACGCATTGCATAATCTTTACTTCCGTATATAATGTGTGACAGGTAGCACGAGGTCAGGTCATGTGGAGGAGTCCTCGTCACCTGGTGTCCTCATGTCCACGTGTCGCCTCGCGTGTGATTAATGAACAGATCCGCGACAAAAACTACCATCACTCATCACTCCCTCGGACCGATCTCTACGCACTAGCTAGTGTATATCAACAGGACAGGGATTACACAGCACCACTACTACAGAAGACTTGAAGGTTTTATTTCTTATATTTCTCTTTTCTGTCTTGTTTAGAGGTGGAAACTTATTTGGTCTAAGTTTATTTTTTTGTGTCCCTGTTTTGATGTAATAACTTGTACTGTTGTTTCCCAAATAAATAAAATAGATTACTAAAACAAAGAGATATTCAAAACGAATGTTTTTTTGCCGTCTTTTATGATTGAAATTTATTTTTTCACTAGCTGACCCGCGAAACTTCGTCTGCGTTACAAAGGGGTTCAAACAGTACTCGCAATGCCGTCGAGTTATTATTTTGGCGGCCCGCAGTGCCCCACATATTCATTGCGTTTTATACTCGTAATAACTTCTAAACGAAAAGTTCGATTGGAATAAAACAAAAAGTTATTTACTTCTACATTAATACTCTTGATAAAAAAATACTTAATTTGGATAAGGGTTAATATAGCGATACTCATTTGACGTTAAATTCAATCTTGGGACGAAAAAATATTTTTCATAACCGCGGTTAATAAATGCGGTTATTGTGACTAAACTATGATAGTTAGATATATGCTGTCGCGGACTTTTTTGTTTCTCTTCAAAAGACCTAAAAACCCGTAGTACATCATTTTGTTCTATTGTCAATAGTTTTTGCAGCGTACGTATAAATAGATTTTCGATTATTACATATTCGATGTTTTCATGCGGATCCCTAATTTTTTTGAAAACAAAATGTAGCCTATAACCTTCCTCGATAAATGGATTTTCCAACAGTAAAATATATTTTTTTAATTGGACCAGTAGATCCTGAGATCAGCGCGTTCAAACAAACAAACAAACAAACTCTTCAGCTTTATAATATTAGTATAGAGTATAGATTTTTTTCATTAGGTACGGCAAGAGGTGGTTCAAAACAAAAAGCCATCGTCCATAGAAAGGTTCATTAAATTAGTAGATACAGGCGATTTTAAAATCCCTAAAATTTTACCGACAGTTACTTTACGTAATATCCTACATAGGTAAATGTCGTGTATTACGGTAATGAGCGTGTGATGTGCGATGTTTGTTATCAAAACAAATGGCCAATAAAGTATATTCGCGATAAGTGAACAAGTCGCGTTTCGTTCGTATTGAGGTTGTTGATACAGCTGCTGCTCTGACGGCGACATAGTGCGGAGTTACACGGTACTTACTGTACAAACGATGTGTGAGCACACACACACGCTATAATCAATATGTATTTGCGTTCCAGTTAAATCGTTGGAAAATAACAGCCTATTTATAGGTACTTAAGATAAATCAATTAATATCGTTGAGTTGTTTAAGTTGAAATGAGCTGATTCGCGTTATTATTATTGTCCCATGCAGTGAACTAGGTTACTCCTTAGTAGATCATACATCAGCTATCTCCTAGTAAACATCGATCGTTTCAGAGATTATCCGAAACAAATAAAACAAAACTAAAAACTACATTGTTTAATCAGACCAAGAGTCTGGAGTATGGTAGCAGTATTGGAGTTGTCGTTGAAGGCTAATGCTTGTGTCAATACAAGTACCTAACGCCGCCAGTACCTACTGTAAGAGGCTTTTTAGTGATACTGTATAGAAATGTAATGATTCTATTGGTGGTATTCATTTTAGTTGTTATGCAGATTACAGTACCTAAGTGCGGTGGATGTGCGATATGCGCTGATTGTAGTAGTTGTAGAAGACTTCACGGGATTTCTTCTATCTACCATCGTACAACTCATACCTTGCTTCTGTCTTGACGCAATCACATGTATTTCTTCAAACAAAACTATAGAATAACTCTAAATGTCAGATGGCAGGTGGTAGGTTTCCCACTGTCTATGAATGTTTATGAGCAGCGGTGATCACTAACTAGCAGGTCAGGCTGTCGGAACGTCACTCACTCATACGATGATTCTGAAAAAATTTAACAATGAAACGAGGTAAACAACGTAACATTGTATTGTAGGTAATATGTTACACATGACTTAACCATATTTGTTACTATTAGATTAGTACCTAGTTTTAACACAATTATTTAGATATCATACAGTAGAAGTACAATTTTGCAGTTCAGTCAGAGATACCGTAGGGCTGCGGCACCAGACACAGGTACATGACCAAATAAACGAGCGAGAACACGAGCAGACACAGCACGTGCAGGAGGTGGGCGAGCACCGGCCAGCTACCAGCACCAGCAGCACCGGGCTCCGGGCGCGGCGCACACAGCCACGCGCCGTGAGCCGACACGTAGTCACACAGGCGAGCCAGCGGCGCCGGCATCACTCCCGCACACGAGTACACACGCCGCACCAGCAGCGAGCAGAGCAGCGCCAGCACCGACACCAGCAGCGCGCCGCCGTAGTAGCGGACTATGCGCGGCGACATCACCCGCGCCCCGCCCCCCGCCGGCGACAGCAGCCTCACCGCCTGTCCGTGGCGCACCAGGCAAGCCGCGCCCGCCGCCAGCAGCAGCGGCCGCGTGTGTCGCCGCGCGTCCAGCGCCAGCGCCGACACCGACACCACCGTCAGCAGCGCCGCCGGCCGCACCACTATGGCGCCCATCCCCTCGCCGTACCGCTCCAGCACGAACGTCATGTTGAGCGTGTGCGCGGACTCGTTCCGTTGCTGCTCGTACTCCACTATCATCCATTCGGCGCCGTACTCCGCGCCTATCATGGTGATGGCTCGTCCGCCGAACTTGAACTGGATGTTCTTGACGAGGCCGTAGCCGTATTGGGGCGCCGCGATGATGACGGAGCAGGCCTGGCGGTCGTAGGGCCAGGCGGAGTAGTCAGGGGTGCAGAGCACGGCGTCGTTGAAGGCGGGCACGCAGGACACGCGGCCGGTGTGGTGCACGGAGCACGGCACGTAGTACGAGTGCGCGACGTCGTCCACCTCGGGCGAGTTGAGGACGCGGAACGTCGGGTACCACATGTCGACGCCGCTCGTGAGCACCGTCTCCTGCACTCCGCCGTACCTGCTCGGCTCCCAGGAGAAGCGCTCGTGTGTCCAGGTCATGTGCGCCCACGTGTGCACCGAGAACGTCGACTGTTCGCTGTTCAACTCGAAGTACTTGAGGGTGAACCGCAGTGAGACCTCGAACGGGGCGCTCGTGTTGCACTGAGGCTCATTGGCCACGGGTTCTAAAACATCTTTTTTAATCTGTTGCTCCCAGACGGTGTCGATGCCGCGATGGTCGATGATGCAGTCCTGCGTGGTGTTCCGGACGAGCAGCAGCAGGATCCCCAGCAGCAGCGTCATCTCGCAGACAGTGCTACGGTCTGTAGCTGTGTGTGCGCGCGTGTGTGGTCGAGCGTGTTGTCTAGTGAAGTCGCGCTAGTAACGTGACACTCAGGACGCCCACCGCTTTATCATCATAGCACAACGTTATCAGTGAATTCTGTAATTTTGCAGATATTTTACTGTACGTATAACAATAATTGTAAAGTACCCAATCCAAGGATGAAATGAAAGGTAAACAGATCCACACAATAAAAAATAGAATTGTGGGACTTTGATGTTTGTTACTGCTTCAAATGAAAACTACCTGCTTAACAAATTGGAACTGTTGTTAGCATGTAAATAAGAGTATCATGAATACCTATACGCTACATGTGGACAACATTCTGCCGAGTTCAGTACAGTTACGATTTATGAGCATAAATAAACCGCTAACTTTACCTCTTAGAGAGATCTTTATAATTCACTAGATGACCCGCGCAACTTCGTCTGCGTTACAAAGGGGTTCAAAAATTGTAGCCTATATAGGCACGCGCCGCCCGACGCAAACAACTACGACTCTACATTTTAAATTTGTAATATCTTCGGTAATATTCACTTAAATTACATGCTGTAAAAAGGCACAATTTATTTAAGGTACTTAATTGGATAAGGATTAATGCTGTATTGTTTAAAATCACTTCGTAAATAACCATTTTTTAGTAAAGAATAAAAATGGTTATGCTGGGTTATCCCTAAGAGATAGACATATACCATCGCGGACTTTTTTGTTGAACTTTTTAAGGTGAACAATACTGTAGTACATTATTTTGGTCTATCTCGTAGGGTTCAGCCAGCGTTTGCAATATAAGCGCAAAAAAACGTGATTATTTACGACATCACATTAGAAACCTTTAAATTTATCAGTGTTTCTCTACTATATTATGCATTTATTATACATACAAACCTTCCTTAAGAATCACTCTATCTATTAAAAAAAACCGCATCAAAATCCGTTGCGTAGTTTTAAAGATCGAAGCATACATACGGACATACAGCGAAAGCGACTTTGTTTTATACTATGTATTGATTTTCTTGCCTTTACTGTTCAGTGTTAAGAGTTTAAGGATTTTTTTTAAGCTTTATTTATAGTTTAGAAGAACCAAAATAAAATAGACAACAAATCGTTCCAATTTCCACAAGTGATAACCCTGTATTGTGTCGGCGCAGTACGTCACCAGAGGGCAGCACTCGCAGTAGCCACAGAGTGGACACAGCTGCTGTCAACTAACACTCGTCACTCACTACAAAAACTGTGTCACTCTGAGACAAGAAACAAACATAATGAAGCCCAGTGCGGCTCCGCACCGGTGAGATATATCACTCACCGTCACACACAACATAATATAATATTAATATCGTGCTTATACTGGCTGAGATATTGTAGGTACACAGATATTATGTATCAGTTTCACACACGTTTCTATAAATTAAGATTTTAATATTTATTAACGTTATTTTTTTTATTTATTAATCACTGACCGATAGATTCAAAACATTCTTAAAACTGTGGAATTGTGTTGTGACTACTTGTGACACTGTAGACTAGCTAGTAACAAGTTCATGTTTTTATATTGTTGTGACAGGTAAACTAGCATACGTCGCATCAGATGATAAGTATCAAATGGTGATTATAAAATGTACACTAGATGACCCACACAACTTCGTCTGCGTCACAAAGGGGTCTGAATAGCACTCACGATGTCGTAGCGAAATTTTTTTGTAGCGGACAGCGTTTTATACTCGTGATAATATCTCAACGAAATGTCCGATTGGAATAAAACAAAAAGTATTTTACTCTTACATTAATACCCTTGATAATATAATGCTTAATTTGGATAAGGGTTAATATAATGATGCTCAAGTATGATAGTTAGATAATATGAGCTCTCGAGGACTTTTTTCAGAACTGACTAAGACCTACAATCCCGCTGTACATCATTTTGTTCTATTGTTTTTGCAGCGTACGCAAATATGTTTTCGATTTTACACCTTGTGTTACATATCCGATATTTTCATATGGATCCCTATTTTATATATTTAAAAATAAATATACATATAAAACATCCTTAAAAATCACTCTATCTGTTAAAACCGCATCAAAATCCATTGCGTAGTTTTAAAGATCTAAGCATACATAGGGACAGACAGGCGGATACGACTTTGTTTTATAATACAGGGTGGATCTGTGAGACGTCGTCACAGGGTGAGTGAGGGGGGGGGGTGTCAGGTAAGAATGATAATTTATTTGCAGTTAAACGGGTGTCGACTGTCGGACGATATTATAGAATCTGACAAATAACGGCACGCGAACGGTTTTCATGGCGCCCCTTAAAAATAACTTATCCGATTCGCACTGGAGATGTAACACGCGGCGTTTGACGAACACGTACAAAAAGTAAATAATAAATATTATAAGAAACGATGGCGATGATTTGAATATAGTCAGTGATGAAATTAGGGAAACTTCTTAGAATTTTTTTCCCACGGATTTTTACTCGCTCAAATGATTCGATAATTTCCGTTTTATCATCGCATCACACGTCCCCGACATGGAGTCCACAAATTTTACCCAGAACCACCTTGGTTATCATGAGAGATTTTTGTCTACAAGAGGAAGTCAAGTCAAGTCATGTCAAAGTCAAATCATTTATTTCAAATTAGATGTGGACACACATAAATTTTGAATGTCAAAAATCAAAAGTTCTACCACTAGTTCGCTAAAATTACGCCTCCGTCCTGAGAAGAACCGGCGCAAGAAACTCAGCGGGCATGTCTTTTTTTTAAATTTAATATATTTGATTTTCTTTTTTTTTTAATATTGTTTTAAAAGTTTTTTGTTTTTACAAATGTATCAATGGAAATGGCCCGGGACGAGCACCTCATTCCCATTAAAGATAAGATGAGAGGATGATTTTTTAGAGCGTTATGCACATTATGTCCTACATCAAACGAGGTTTAAGTAAATTACTTTATGATAGTGAGTTGGTAGATAACAGATTCACTGTTCCCTAGCATTGCGTAGACCCATAGACATCGGTTACTGCTTCCCATCAAGGGGACTTTTGCCAAAGCAATACATAAAGTTACCGAACCATGTTCCTGATTTACCTGTGCATATATCAGGTATCTGAGCGTGTCCAGTGCGTGTCGTAGCGTGCGGACAGGGAGGGTGCGATAGAATAATGGAGGATCATTAATTACGGAGATGCGGCCGCGAAAACATCACGTGAGAAGAAATACGAGCCTCCACTCTACCAGCAGAGTTATGGACTCTCACACACACACACACACACACACACACACACCTGATAAGGCTCTATTGTAGGAAGGTGTTATTGTTTGAGATGGCAAACAAGCTCACAGTTTACATATAGGTGAATAGTTACCTCCTGTAGGATATTAGCAATAACCGCTTATCATTAACAGCTGTTTTGGACATTTCAACCCTTTGTATTGATAAGGGAACTCCTACCCTGTTGGACTTGATTGTTGACACTGTTGGTGTGCATTTCAAGTGAGGTTTCAAGGTGCGGGTATTCTAGAAATAAGACAAGAATAGGATTTGAATTTGAATTTGAAATGTTCACAGGGCTGAAACGTGAACATGTCATGTATAACATAACATGTTTTTTGTTCTCAACAACTTCCTATGTAATGAGAGCGAAGTATGAATCACAATTTAATGTAGTTACATCATACCTACTATTTTAAAATCACCGTTTGCTCTAAAATGATGGCAAGTTAAGTGCCATTTGCAGATTGTATTGAATGAAGGAAAAGCTTGGATGTAACAAAGCCTGTAGAGTCTTCTGAATGTTTTATAATATTCAAGGAGGGCTATATTCGTATAAAGTTGTAAATAGTTGTTTTGAGATCGTGCAAGGAGATCATTAACTCTCGTGAGAACACGGAAGCAGCACAATGAACAGAGTTGTAAAACTGAAGTGTTCGATAATGAACGAAGTTTCCTCTCCCTCCACTCGGCTGAGGCTCGTTTTAACATTTCCTTAACGAATAAACTTAACTACCAAACTTCATTAGCAAACATCTTAATTGGGTTAATGAGAATTACATTTTTTCATGGAGTTCGTCCCTTCACCCGCGCCCCTGCTCCGGGGCTCCGGGGACATCCCTCGAGGTACAATTAAACATTATCACATTCCCCCCACGTAACTGAATAACTGATAATCAAAATCATAAAGTACTAAGTATGTATTGCCCACGCGGCCACGTGTACTAGTTTACCAGTAATGCAGGTGTCCGTCTCGGGAGGACTCTGTATAATGCACACCAAATGAGCTCGACACTCAATTTAACGGGAAGGCGGTTTGCGGGGTTGGGGTAGGGTAGAGTAGGAGAGGGGGGTGAAGGGTAATTTCCATATAAATACGAGGCCGCTCTCCGCGGACGATACACGATAACGGGATGTGATGCTGCGCTCTGCTACATAAACTGCATAATATATGCGAACACACTCCTATGGAAATGGACAACTCAACACATTTTTTTTTCTTTTTTTTTCATTTGTTGCAAATCATCGGATTATGGGATATGTGGGAGTTGAACCTCACTAAAACCTCCAACTGCTCACACTCAGCGTCCACCGCCCGGCTGAGACCAGAACCCAGCACGGGATTATGAGGGACGGCGCGACGCGTTACACTCTCGGCACTCTTTCCCTTCGCGCCGGACTCAACACATACCATAATTATCTCAAATTAAAATATTAGGTAACTACTTAAGAAGAAGTTAACCAACAATTTCTAGTATTTATCGACAAAAATATCTGTAGATCAGACTACCTACTTACTGAAATAACTATCCCTTACTAAGTTGTACTTACAGTGTAACTGTATAGAATCCTCGTCTGACCAGGTAATACAACTCTAGAAATCATCGAGACTCAAATAATATGTAACTAAAAAAGGTTATTTTAAATAATAATTGTGATTGAACCTCTTTTGTCTCCATCTCCTTCATAGAGCGTGATACTGGCACAAAATGATTCGAACAATATTCGAACGTCGCCGTGATCATGCCGTGATCAAGATGGATTAATTTACTTTCTATTCACTCTAATATGATACTGTGTAATAATTTAATATCCAAAAAAATGTCATAGTACAGATATAGCATCGTGTCTGCGTGTATCCTCGCGTGTCCGGGTGTGGCCGCGTGTGTCCGGGTGTCGCCGGGTTCACCTGAGCGCGAGGTTCCGGCTCCGCAGACACAGGACGACAACTTTTTAATTGGAAATACCGACGGACGGCGGAGGTTTCGTCAGTTGACCGCGAACCTCACACTCAGGTCACATTCAACTCAACTTTGAATAATATATTTTTAAAAACACACCGCTTGTATTACACCGTGTTATATTGTTTTATTTACTATTTGAAAGTCGATCCAAGACAAACAACATGAAATTAAATAGCATTAAGTCTGAGACTTCTACATAACTAAGCCTAACCGATACACTCTAAGCTGATTGCTACATTCCTAAAGACGAGGAGAATAGGCCAAGACTGCTAATAAATACATACTAATTGAACAAAATGGATATTGAACATACTAAGGGACAGTCGCATTGGAGATTGAAAACAATTTATCTTCATAATAAATACCCTACTACATTTAATCGACATTATATTTACGTGAAGTGTATTGTAATAAATTCGAAATGAATTATACTAATATTTTAGGAAACAATCCTTCATGCTATGATTATTGTTTGGGACTCTATGTATTCTAATAATAACATATGTACACGTGCTCACACAACGGCCACATGTGGATACTCCTATACGATAAATAACTGAACAATATAGGATCAACACTCATCTTAAGGATAATTAACAACACAAAGTAAATTATTATGTACATTTAACGGATGATGATTGATTCTCTTAAAATATGATAACCATCACCTAACTAGTTAAACTTTAAAGTATTAATCAATCAAGTATCATCAAGTCACAGACGACCACCGCTGGACACAGTCCTCAGTCACCCACACTTGATCAAAATTATCAGTTCTGCGCTGTTTACAGTCAGTATTTACAAAATGCAATATAACCACGGATTCGTTGTGTACGTAAGTAACTAGGTACTATCAGTGTATGTATAGTAATGTGGCGAGGGGCGGCGCCGTGTCCGGTTACAGCGCGGTCAGTGCTATCCGCTGCACTCAGCAGTGTAGTACAGTACACAGTACTAGTACAGAGACCGCTATGATGCTCTGCATGTGGCTGCTGACGAGCATGCTGGTCGCGCTCGCTCGGGCCGACTCCACGTGCGTCATCAACCGCGCGTCCGACGAGAACCTGTGGGAACAGAAGCTACGCGAGGATCTCACTCGGAACTATGACATGTCGGAGCCACCTCTCTACAACCAGACCATCGAGGTCTACTCGTGGTTCGTGATCGAGGGGTACGACATTGACGACGAGAGAGACGAGTTCAAGGTGCGCGGTTTGTTGACGCTGAGATGGACGGACAGGAGGTTCTGCTGGAACAGCACCTGGTACGACGACCTCGCCGAGACCACGCTCAGTAGCATCCACATCTGGATACCGCGACTCCGACAAATTAACACTATCACCGACGACGACGAGGATGTCTCCTTCCTGGCTCCGTGCCTTGTCAATGCTACAGGACGCGTCGAGTGCAGACTCAAAACGGAGTTCAGCGCTCACTGTCCCGTGCGGCTGTGGAACTGGCCGCTTGACGTGCAGCGCTGCAAGCTCGAGTTCGGCGCATGGAAACATAACAAGGCGAAAGTTCGGTTCCAATTTAGAAAGTACCTGTATTTCATGGAAGTAATGATAGAGACGCACTGGACCATGCGGAACATGGAGTACAAGGAGTACAAGGAGTACAACGGTACTGAGGTACAGACCAGGTTGACGTACATCCTGTCTCGCCAGGAGCGCACGCTGGTCGCACTGCTCGTGGTGCCGGGCGCAGCGCTGTGCGTGCTGTCCGTGTGCTGCTTTCTGCTGCCCTCGGCGTGTTGGCGCCGGACCGCGCTGTGCGGGTTCAGCCTCGGCTGCCACTACACCTGCCTGTCGCAGCTGCTGCTGTACCTGCCGCGTCACGGCGACGACGTGCCTCGTCTGCTGTACCTGTACCGCGGCTCGTTCATCGTGACGGTGCCGCTTTGCGTGCTGCACTGGAAGCTGCGTCGGTTCGCGACCAGGGTCGATGTGGCACCGCGCTGGGTCAAGTCACTCAATGACGTCGTAACAAGGAACCGCTGGGGCGCGCTGCTGTGTCCGTCTAATTCTTCTTCGCAAGACGTCAACTCTAAGGAATGGACTACATTTACCAACATATTGAACACCACTGCGTTGGTTGTTACGATAATTGTGTATATTAGTTTATTAATCGCTTTCACACCACGTTAGACTTGTTTTCTCTATGGACTCAAACGGGGTAATTGCATTTTATTAAAATTATTATATTAATTATACATAAGTAAACGTTATCCACTGTAAATCCTCTTAATATGCATAACTACCTGAAGTAAAGTAGCATCGGTAGTCATATTTAAAAAATGCATCGATTTACATCATAATATAATATGTCAATAACGCAAACAGTTAAACAGTACTATCAGTGTCCAGGAATGTATCGTGTGTGTGTGTGTGTGTGTGCGTGCGTCGAGGGGCGGCGCGGTGTCGGGTGACAGTGCGGCCGGTGCATCGGGCAGTTGTCACCTCTGCTCAGTAGTGTAGCGGTGTATTGCAGAGGTCGTCATGATCCGTCTGCTGTGCCTGGTGACGAGCGTGTTGATCACACTCGCGCGCACCGACTCCAACTGCGTCATAAACCACGCCTCACAAGAGAATATCTGGGAGCGGAAGTTACACGAAGATCTCGATCTAAACTACAGCTCGTCTGAGCCGCCTCTCTGCAACCAGACCATCGATATCTACTCGTGGTTCGTGATCGAGGCGTACGACATCGACAGCGAACAAGACGAGTTCACTATTCGCGGGGAACTAGTTCTGAGCTGGACGGACGAGAGGCTCCTCTGGAACCGCACCCAGTATGACGAACTTTCTGAGACGACGATACAAAGTATCCTGCTTTGGGTGCCGCGGCTCCGGCAGATAAACACCATCGGCGCACAGGACGAGGACATCCCTTTCCTGACTCTGTGCAACGTCATGTTTAATGGATTTGTTCAATGTAAACTGAAGGTCGTGTTCAACGCGCACTGTCCCGTGCAGCTGTGGAACTGGCCGCTCGACGAGCAGAGATGTAAGCTCGAGTTCGGTGCTTGGAAACACGACAAGGCGCAGGTGCGGTTTCTTTTTGAAAAATATCTGATGTACCTGGAGGAGTCTATAGAGACGCACTGGACGATGCGGGACATGGAGTACAAGGAGTACAACGGTACTGAGGTACAGACCAGGTTGACGTACATTCTGTCTCGCCAGGAGCGCACGCTGGTCGCACTGCTGGTGGTGCCGGGCGCAGCGCTGTGCGTGCTGTCCGTGTGCTGCTTCCTGCTGCCCGCGGTATGCTGGCGCCGGACCGCGCTGTGCGGGTTCAGCCTCGGCTGCCACTACACCTGCCTGTCGCAGCTGCTGCTGTACCTGCCGCGTCACGGCAACGACGTGCCTCGTCTGCTGTACCTGTACCGCGGCTCGTTCATCGTGACGGTGCTGCTCTGCGTGCTGCACTGGAAGCTACGTCGGCTCGCGACCAGGGTAGGTGTGGCGCCGTGTTGGGTCACCGCTCTCAACGAGGTCGTGTCGAGGAGTCGCTGGGGCGCGCTGTTGCTGTACGCGTGTAAGTCTTCTGCACAAGACGTCAACTCTAAGGATTGGACTACGTTTACCAACATATTGAACACCACTGCATTGCTTTTTACGATAATTGTGTATATTAGTTTGTTAATCGCTTTCATACCTCGTTAGACTTGTTTTCTCCACAGACAAGTACGTGAAACCTGCATTTATTTAAATAGTTAGTGATGATATGTGGAACATTGTGTATTATCCACGTGATGTATGTCGCCGGTAGTAAAGCCTCGAGCGTCGAGGACATGATTTATTTGTCTCTTGGAATTATAACTCATTGTGCGTTTCAGTCGGTCGAGACACGCTCCAGTATTAGCTCGAGGAAAAACGGGAAAATAATATGATTCGCATTAGTTGTGTTGTTTCTGAACGTAACGAGACTAATGTGTTTTGAATCCCGCCTTCCCCCCTCTCCCCTCCCCCTTGCTCCCACACAGTACTCACTGTATAACACGAAGTGACAACTAAATACATTACTACGTTTAAATGTAATTGTTTCATTTTATACCTTCATTAGTTGGATATACCTACAGGTGGATTTCTAATTTTGTCCATACCGAAGTGGAATGAAAGTCCTGTCGACATATTACTTGGAACCTTTGATTACTTTTATTTTTGGAATCAGTAAGTATTTTTTTTTTCAATTTCATATGTACGATTATCTTCACGTAGCATTAGGTCTTAGGAGGACATTATAATCTGGTGCTATAAGAATGTCACAGGTTCTCCAAAAAACTCACTCACTGTGTGAGTTCATTCGCAGTCTCCGGGATGTCTAACAGTGTATGTTAATGTATGCAGGACGCAGGTCGGTAGTCAGCGCGACACGTGTCACCAACTTGTGAACGTGTTTAATTGCACGTGCCGGCTACCGCTGCCTGCTCGCTGCCCACTCTCGACCAACCTGCTGAATTTTTCAGTTTGGTCAACCTCACTGCAATTACATAACTTGATAGAAAGCGCACTCGTCAACGATACGAATTGAGCAGGTACTTAAGAGAACTATCTATACAAACAAATCTATTAATTAGATTTACTTAGATTATAATTATTGGTTTACATAGGCAAGTAGATGCTACAACACAATTTTTTTTACAGTTTCTTCATCTAGTTTGTTTTAGAATTTTTTTTTGATGACTATTCAAGATTTTAAAAGTTGAAAATAACACTAATTAGTAATTACCTACCTAGTTACCTACTAATTTTATCGTTGTTCGAAAATTTATTATAGAGAGGGAGTCTATGATGATAAATGGGTATTTACTCAAGTGTCATAGAGACCTTTTGTTTTTCTATTATCTAATAAGCACAGAGTACTAGTTGCATAGCTTAGGAGAGAAAAATAATATTATGTTATTATAACCAGATAAACAATCCAAACAAATAATTTGTTATCCAGTTTCAACCGGTCGTCAGTAAACTGTATGTGTAGTTAAAGCGATAGTAATATCGATCTCGATGCGGGATGGTAATAGCGAGCGGAGTCGCGGTTCGTTCCTCTATTTAATATGTCGCCGGAACTTCAACGGACGGAATTTTTAATGGAATTTCACTGTATTTTATTTCTGCTCGTGTCCGAACTCTGCACTCTCGCATATTAACTTTTATTTGTCTCAAATGTCACACTATTTATAACAAATTAGTGGTATGTGTCATCCGGAAATGGAAATAAAATGGAATTTACTTCGACTTATTATAAAATACATATTTAACTAAGAATTATAATAACACAGAATGTGTGTACGTGTTCTTTTGTGGCAAAAACTTGATATTCAAATGTAATCAACATGTGAAAGAAGATATTAAATGGAAAAAACTGTTGTATTGTTTTGATTAAGCATTATTGAATTACTTTATGGCCGTAGTAGGCAAGCGACGGGCCCCTTGGATAATAAATTGGTTACAGTCACTCACACTCGTACTGTAAGAATCTCTAAATTAAATCTTACGTTCACCAAATTCTTTAAATCTATCTTTTCAATGACTCCAGTAAAGAAACACGTCGTAATCCTTCAAAGATAAGTCAAGGAAATGTTGGTAAGTTGTTGTTACATCGCTCAGAAACGCATCTATATGCAAGCTCACACTCCATAGTCCATAGCATACCAACTACCTACCATCAACAACTCTTAAACCATTACATAAATCTTTTTTTTTATTGCAAGATAGATAAACGAGCCTACAGCCCACCTGATGGTAAGCGGTCACCGTCGCTCATGAACCTCTGCAATGCCAGGGCAATGAAGGGTTGTTATCTATCGCCTACCGATACAGGACTTTTCTGAAACCTCGTTTAAAGAGGGACATGTCATAGCGCTCCGGGAACACCGCGGATGGGAGTCCATTCCAAATCGGAATGGTACGGGACAAAAATGATCTTCTGAAGCGAACCGTAGAAGATCGCAGCGGTGGTGAAAGGTGGTGAACCTTGCCCCTGCGGCGTGTGGTACGATGGTAAAAGGGAGATGAAGGGATCATCTCAAAGAGTTCTAAATCTCAATGAAATATCCACAGAAATATAGAATTCTCTAAAATGACTTGTATTAGTACTGAAAGTAGTTATATTAGTGTAAGTAAACAGTAGAGTGAGAGTTATGAAGACTCGAGCCCTCCGAGTGCCGGCGGTTCAATATTGACGAACGCGAAATTAAAATGTCTGCGGATGAAAGTTTTATTCCTTAACTTATAAACTGAAATTAATTTACGTTCTAATTTGTTTCATCGCACGTATTTACAATTCGCTTTTATATCCAGAATTACCAAATAACTAACTATTAAACTACGAAAATTTAATACCTAATTTAATTTGTCAGAGATTTACAATTGTCAAATAAGTTAATTTTCTCTTAGCTAAAAGACTATTTTTGCATGTTTTGGTGTAGAATTCTGTCTTCATCTTGGCACGGTACAAGACCAAAAGCAACGGTTACTACTTTCCGTCAGGTGTGCTGTATGCTTGTTAATTCCGAGCACTGTCACATTAAATTGGCAATCAGAAATGGAGCGAATAATAAATAAAGTTAAATAACGTTGACAGGTAGATACAACATTTTAATTTCCTCAAAATGGCGACGGATGTTCAGAGATTAGATGATTGTGAGGGAAGTGTAACTCGGAGGATAACACGATCACATCACATCACAAGGAAATTAACAAAATGTTTACGATTAAATTCGCTTCTACTTTACACTTATATAACTAATCGGTTGTAGTTATGACATAATATAGATCTAAGACGTTTCACTCTTACTTAGGTAGGTGCTAGTGGGGACGGCGCGACGGGAAAGAGTGCTGAGGGCATAACGCGTCGCGCCGTCCCTCATAACTCAGTGCTGGGTTCTGGCCTCAGCCGGGGTTCGGACGCTGAGTGTGAGCAATTGGAGGTTTTAGTACGGTTGAACTCCCACATATCCAAATGGGGCGAATTGAACCTAGTTCAGTTCAACCCTTCGAAGGTTAAACTGTTTTACACAATAATAACATGAGAAAAATAAAGAAGCATCTATATTAGGCACCTACAGACAACGATCCTCGTCAGTCGGTCTTTAACCATTTGGTATTGTACAGTGATACAAAGGGTGTGCAAACATTACAGCCATGGAATAGTGTATTTCAGTAATACAGAGATCGCGTTACACGTCTACTTAGTAACGGTGATTGTTGGTCGTGATAGCTCGTGATCCGCACTAATCTGTGCAAGTATTAAGCCGCGTCATGTAATGGAGGTCGGCGGGAGGCTAGCGGGCACTCTCTTGTTTCCGAACGAACCTGCCCTCGCTGAATTCATCATATTTTTTTGGCGCAGCGAGGGACAGGGAATATAATGAGCAATTCTTTAAACGTGACGCTCAGAAAACGGTTCACTTCCATTAATTAACGTTCAAAATAACAATAACGACCCACATTGAAAATTTACATCAAATTATTTTCGATAAAAACAAGGCGCTTTTACCAGAATTAATTATGAAAGGCATGTGTTTGCATCTTAGTCATTTGACTTTCCTGTAGGTAAACCTCACCACAAGGACCGGCCCTGTGCTGGTTGTCATATACAAATAATTAAAATCAAAGTAATCCCAGGTGGTTAATATCCAATATACAATTAGTGAACTGAAAAAAAATGCATTTACAGTACTTTGCTAACACAAAACTTATAGGCGCCATTTAACGCATGGAGTGCTATGGAGTCGCATTAAAATTTTGTTTTGTGAATAGCTAAATAAAATGAGAATTTATGTGAAAACATTCAATATGATTTCTGTTTCTCGAAAAATGAAAGAATTATAAATAAGGTTGGAAAAGTATCTGTCAGGAACCTGAACTTTACGTAGGAATTAATGTTGCCAGATGTGTACAAAAACTTCATTGTTTTATTCACTTTTAACTAGTTCAACCCATTTCCTTTACTTTTATTTGTATAATTACAATGGGTGCATTTAAACAAAATATGCATTATGAATCAATCATATTATATCCCAAAAATGATGGGGATTTGGTTAAAACTTCTGCACGTGAGATTATTGGTTCATCGATTTGATGTCCACTTTGTTGGCGTAACATTTTAAAATGCAGAGTGTGAATAAAGATTAGGTTCCCTCCAATCTAATCAATAATACAACGGACCATTTTAGATCCGCGTACATTAAGACGAGCTGGGCGCACCACAACAGTCTCAACTTTTGTTTAGGAATACGTTGAGTTACGGCCTTTCTCAGTTAACGTTGGTACATTCAAATACAAAACAAAACAACAATTTTACAAAAAAGCGGTTTAGAGGGAGACTGCTTATGTATAAATAACTTTTCACAATAGAGACAACCATTGATTAATCAGAGTAGTTTTAAATTGCCCTTTTTCACAATGTATTCAATTTTAGATAAGTCTTACCACCCCGGTATAGGATAAACCGTTCGTCTAAGTTCTGAGCTGACGACGCACTTTCTCCAAGTTTTATTGAATCTCAATTTGATACGGGCATGACCTCCCCCTCCTCCCGGCCTCACCGGCACCCCCTCGCACCTCCTCCATCCCGCTGATACCGACTCACGACTGACACAACTGAATCAAATGGATGTTATTCCACAACTTTACGATCAAAACAAATTTATAAAAAGGCTCATTACAGTCGTAGGTTTTAACTTGGCTAATGGAAATGTCGTTAATAATGAAAAAGTTAATTGTTTGTACAAAAAGTAGATAATACGCTACGTCGGAGGATTCAGATAATACACTACAAGGCTATATTGTCTTTCTTGATGTATACTCTATTTTGGAACATAACAATATGCGATTCAATCGAAATCAATGACAAAATAATAAAGAAGAATGACCGTTGTTTCACTCACTTAACGCGCCTGGCAAATATTTGTTAGCAAATCCTTAATAAAACAAATATGTCCTTTAATGTTATTCAACCTTTTACACCTACTTCAGATCATTATGTCATCATAATCAACCTCATCGTAGAAGTAGTGCCTGCATGTCCCTTATATAAAATATACTGTTTACAAAATACCTACCTACCTAATAAACTCATGGTGTCGAGAGCCTACGCATGAGCAAAGAAATCGTGAATATCTACTTTGAAACCTTTCGTATACATATATTTTGATGAAGGAAATAATATAAGATGCACGGCCTGTCCGGAGCAGAGCCGCAGCCCCTGGGGGACGGTTGCCGCAACTATTCCAAACTTCATTTTAGTTTTAATGCTATTTTCCAATTGCGACTACTCGATAACTTCAGTTATTGCTTATCCAAGTTTCCTTGTTATCCGTTTCCGAAAGTTTTTAATCGTTTTCGAACTCGTAAAGGAAGTCTCTACTTAAATCTTAATATTATTTGATACAATGTTTTCTTGTTTGTATGAATCGATTAATTATCGGTTGTATTTGTGGAAATTTGAGGACAGTACCCGATGTTATTAATCTGAACTTAGAACTTTTAAGAGTTTATATTGAAAGAATTTTATGTTGAAGAGGTATGTGAATCAATGAATTGAAGTTTTTTTTTTAGTTGGAGGAAATCACCGGATCCCCACCCGCCCCGCTGGTGGGGTTGTGGGTGTTGAACCGCACTAAAACCTTCAACCGCTCACACTCAGCGTCCGCACCCCGGCTGAGGCCAGAACCCAGCACGGGGTTATAAGGGACAGCGCAACGCGTTACGCCAACGGCACTCTTTCCCGTCGCGTCCCCCAATGAATTGCAGTAACTGATGTAGACCTACATCTGCGTAGTGCGTATCGGCGGGTTCAATCTCTAATCAGGCGTTCAAAAACTCGCAAAGAAGTTCTCAATTAGTGTTTATTTGAATGCTTACGTACTCATGTTATATTCAGAAAATAAGGTGGATACTACACATGAAACTATTGTATGTATAGATGGTATTAGTGGCCAAAGGGATATCTCCGACCGGGCGAGATAGTGTATGCCCAGTCAGGCCGAAGCCCACTGTAGTAGATTTCAGATCTAGTATAAATGCGCCGAACGATGCAAATGTCAATACCGCGATTCAAGACCGCGCGCGCTGTTGGTCGCCACACTATGTACTTATTATTTTATTCGAGGCATTATATTTACTAGGAGGGTCAGCAGGCACCTGAAAATTGATCTTTGGTAGCGTGAATATATTTTGAAGTTTTTGCAGGCGAGCACCAGCTGAAAATCAGTGCTGGGGTTTTCTGCACTGCAATTCATCATCATCATCATTGTCAGCCTGCAGACGTCCACTGCTGGACATAGGCCTCCCCCAAGAATTTCCAATGCGACCGGTTGGTAGCGGCCTGCATCCAGCGTGTTCCTGCGATCTTAACAAGATCATCCGTCCACCTTGCAGCTGGTCGTCCCACACTGCGCTTGCCTTGGCGCGGACGCCACTCCAGAACCTTCGTGCTCCAACGGCCATCGGTTCTACGTGCTATGTGGCCCGC
This sequence comes from Trilocha varians, assembly GCA_030269945.2. Lineage (NCBI taxonomy): Eukaryota > Metazoa > Arthropoda > Insecta > Lepidoptera > Bombycidae > Trilocha > Trilocha varians. Next base: position 8,300,312 of record AP028275.1, on the reverse strand, counting down.
CCACTGCCACTTCAACTTGCTTATTCTTTGGGCTATGTCAGTTACTTGGGTTCTTCTGCGAATTTCCTCGTTTCTAACCCGATCACGCAGAGTGACACCGAGCATAGCCCTTTCCATTGCTCGTTGCGCGACAGTGAGTTTCTTTATAAGGCTCACAGTAAGTGGCCACGTTTCGGCACCATATGTCATCACTGGTAACACACACTGGTTGTAAGCTTTCGTCTTCAAGCACTGCGGTATGTTAGACGAGAAGACATCCTTTAGCTTACCAAAAGCTGCCCAGCCGAGTTGGACTCTCCGACTGATCTCTTTCTCGAAGCTGGATTTACCTATTTGGATCACTGCAATTATGCAGTGTATATTGATACAAAGAGATTTAAGTTTTACATGGTGTTGAATGTCTTTGATAATAAAAAGATTAAAAGATTAAAAATATTTATTCAGCCAAAAATTTACAGTGTAATATACAATTATCCATTAGATCTCCACACTAGGTCAAGCCTGTCTCGTGGAGATCTACTAATACATTTAACAGGCGAATTAACCGTTTGTATCGATACCAATTTATAAACAGAAAAATAACTTCTTATAATGAGTGTATGTAGTGTATGTAGGTGTTGTGAGTGTGTGTGTGTGTGTGCGTATGTGTGCGCGTATGTGTGTGTGTGTGTGTGTGTGTGTGTGTGTGTACCTAAGTGTTTATAAGTATTTTCAAGAAGAGTGAACAGTAGAAGAGTGCGCACAAAAAGAAAAGTCACAAACCAGTACGAATGAACATTTCAGTCTCTTGATAAGAAAGACCCAGTAAAAACTTTTTTACTAGTTTTTTAGCTTGATTGCAACTGCAATGCTGTATTTTACATGTTCTTACTATTTTATTATAAATGGAAATAGACATATATTCCTGCATGCGTTTGGCAAAATTACTTCTCACCCAATCCACTATATCTACTAATATCGAGGGTATAGTGCTAAAACCCAATAAGGCTGTACATTGTAACTTTCGAAATGTTCAAAGTTAAAGTTTCTAAATAAGGGGAATTTATTGGGTTTTTACGTCAACTAACTTTCTTTACACTGAATTCTTCTTATTTGATTACACTACTAGAAAGAGCGCAAAAAACTGATCAAGATAGACTAAAAAAGCATTTTTAGATTGTTTTGACACTTATTGGGTTTTAGCACTATACCCTCGATATAATAAACTACAAACGGGTTTCTATGACTTACAATTTATGTATCGTTGTGTTATAAAGGTATGTGTGCTCATCAAATTATATTCCTTCTATCTTTCTTAACCTGCGTTTGTATTTAAAATTATAACATAGAAAATACAACGATCTGCTCAAAGAGCTGCTTAAAACTAGTACATAAAAGTTGTATGTACGTACTGTATGCGCGCGGGCGAGTATTACCATGTAGATACGATCGAGATTCGAGTATCAAGTCGAGTTGTTGTGTGTTTACTATTGTGAACTTCGTTTTGAAGGTTAGTGGCGTCGCGACTAGCTGGGACTAGCTCCCTCTAGCGGAACTAACCTCAACTCCGCGTCGACTCGGCGGAAGATGGCTGTCGCGTGCCGTGTTGCTCCGATTGTTTACGGCGAATATTTAAAGTTTTTCCGTGTTTTATAGTGACGATTGACTGAAAAGTGTTCAAAAAGTTCCTTTGTGTCGTCATAAAGTGTTCTTTTTTGTTTATAGTGGAGTTTTATATTTGTTTTAAGTTAAAAAAGTGCGGCAACAAGAGTGAAGCAACTAGTTTTGAGTGAGTGTTTTTAGGAATGCTGTGAATCCAAGTGGATTGTGCCTCTGTAACTGGTACTTGGAGTCGAGACCGATGCATTTGGATCTCAAGGTCGGTATTTCTTGACTTCACAAACATTTATAAAAGTTTACGAAACTTAAAAGTTTGTTTACTTTAGAAAGCTCTACCGCGCATGTTCACGAACTTTACTCTTCATTCAAACATTATTTTAGTATGTTCTTGTTTTAGAAATAGCTGCTCAAAATGAAATGAAACTTGCTTTAGATGGTTTATGAAAATATTTGAATAGGTACTTGCAATTGTTGGTATCGCATTACAAAACATGTAAGTTATTTAGACTTGCTCAATAAAATAAACTTTTAAAAGTACCTACCTGTAATACTTAGTCTTCATTTATGGTAAGTTAATATAATTTACACGTATCTAGATAGATAAACAGCATTAAATAGGTAGGTCAAAAGTTCAAATAAAAAATTATAATAATATTGTTTGAAAGTTATTTAAGCTTGCAAAGTTCTTCAATTAAATGTAAAAAAAAAAACAACTGAGCTTGGAAATTGTTTTATAATCATTTAAAGACTTAGAAGAAGAGTTTACTTATCAATAATATAATACAAAACTTAATTTATACTTGAACTTTAATTAATAGAACTTTAAAACATGTAATGTTCTAGTTTGCCTTGACATTTACAAAGTTATCCTATAATGTTTACACCTATTAATAAATAGCTTCTAACCAATCATTTTTAATTTATTGTAGGAAAAATTACTTCTTTGAATAATATTAATTTCTACAGAAGATATAAGTTAACACAAAATCCTTTTTTCACAGAACCTTTATCCTGAAGCCTTGAAGATCCTACTATCCTCCGAGACCTATCCAAGTGTCCTGAACTATCTTACAAGCTGCACAAACGTAGCTCTTCAAGATACATTCTTTTTACTTTTAAAAGTATACAAAACTGACACTTTTCAACATTAATTGAAAGTTTTTTAGTAACATTAAAAGTTATTAATTTAATTAAGTTTTTTTACTCAAGTTACTTTTACAAACTTGAGCGTGAGTTATGTAGCTTATGTAGTAAGTTTATTTTGATAGTTTGCTATATTCAGTACATATATTTATTTATAGGTTCGTGCACAAGTGTATAAAGGCAAATATTCAGCAATATTTGTTTTTCAAGTGAAAAAGTTGAACAAAAAACTAAAATGTATTATCATTACTTTGTATAAACTTTAAACATTATATATCTGCCTTTTTATTGTATCGAACATGAAATCGTTTGGATAAGACAAAAAATAAAATCGGAGAGATAAGAAAAATATTAAGTTGAGAAGTTTGGTTACAATAGATCCGTAAGGGTCGCAGTGACCTGATGGGCTACCTGTGCCCATCGCCCCCCCCCCCCCCTCTCTTAATAAGTTGAGAAGTTGTAATTAGAAAACTTTTAGTTACTTAGTTTAATAAGATCCTTCTCCAGTAATATTATTAGATATTTGTGTTGTATGAACACTTCAATGTTATTTCAATGAGAATTATTTATTGAATGAGTAATTTGATGATGACAAGGAACAGAGACTCCTTTATATCCATGAAGAGATATACAGAACCAACACTTTCAACTACAATGTTGTCAACTAAGTGCAGTTTCTAAAGTTAGCTGTTATTTAAATGACACACGTATGAGTTTACTGCTCTGTTGTTAAGTAATGACCGAAGAAGGCGTCAGCCTCGATGTTGGTGGTATATTTTATCTTGTCAAACTGCTATGAAATAAAGGCCGGTCAGTTTATAGCGACAAACATTAAAATTTCCTTCATCTATGTCGCACTTTGGACGTAATACGTTCCCCATGCTCTCATCAGGGAGTAACACGCCAAGGATATAAATTTTTGTGCTATTTCTCTCTGGATAGAGTAATATTATGTATTAATATAGTAATGATTCGGTATTGTTAGAGTAGTCGCTACGCTATCGACCGAGTAAACCAAAACAAACGCTGCGATGCATACTAAAATAAATTCGGCTTTGTTCAGAGCTGGAACCGTGAAATTCGTATAAAAATGTATTATTCGTAAACTCAATAACGTGGGGCTCGTAGCGGTATCGTAAATGCAATCCGCAGTAATGAGTATGCGACACTTGGTTCCAATACATCACGCATGCATTCCATGTGCCGCCGTGATTGAACAATTTTCATGCAAAAACGAAACGCGACAATTGTCTCCTCCATGAATATGGTAAGTGATACGATATACCGAGAATGTAATTTGAATAATGTGCTCACAATATTACACGTGTGGCCGAGAGTCGAGACAATGCTGCAGCGCTTAGAATAACAACGTGCACCATCGCAACAATTATAGATCTTACTTCTCTGATACATTGTTTATGTTAAGGGTATAAAATTTTTAAACAATATTAAATTGTCTATAGATTTTTGTTACATAGGCGATCAAGCAATAGGTAGTACAGCCTAACAGAAGCTTTTCGACGTCTTCGTCAGTTTGCTGTGACCTTTGATTTGTTCTGTGGCGTGTTTCCTTCAGAATTTGTTCGAATACATTTTTGAACGAAATTTGTTCGAGTATATCATGAGCGTAAACCTGAGATTGCGACCAAAACATTTGTGCGTTCACGCGAGTTCACTGCAGTGTACGCGCTCCTGTACAAACCCATTACTGCCCACTGTTGGGCTCAGGACTCCTCAGAAGAGGTATGTGCGCGCACAATTCAATGCAATTACGCGCTGTATACTCGCACATATAAAATGTACAGGCTCTATTTTATTATACGCGAGAAAGATTCCACCAGAATAAGCAGTGCGGCACTCCGATGGCATAGCAACATAAGAATTACAGCATTCTGTAACCGTGTAATGTAACATGGCGGCTCTCATCACGAGAACGGACCGAGTAACGGCAAGTGGACCGCAAAATGACGATTCAATCGAAATATCTGGTGTGAAGTGCTTCAGGAGTACCGTTGCACTGAGCTCTACTCACTCGGAACAGGCGGCGACGACTCAGGGCTCGGCACTCACCGTGATTACCCGCTTGTTAAACAATTAGTTAACGTTTAGACAAGCCGCAGCCCTCCGAGACTCACCTTTCACACGAATCTACCACTCATATCAAACACTCATCTTCAAGTACTACGAAACTGAATTATGCTGCTGCTATTACAGAATCACTTAACAGAAACAGAACTTTATACTAATCGTACTACCTGGTACTAAACTCGTACTCGCCCTAAATACAAAATAGTTTCAAAGAGTGCGGAAAGAGTGTCAAACGTTTTAGTACTGTCTTACATTTTGTAACCGTTTTATCAACGGTATCTACCTGTCAAATGGGACATTATATTTTACTTCTGTAAAGTAAATTATATTGTGCTGCTAGTGTGTGCTTGTATGTGTGTAATGACTGATCACTTCATTATTGAGCTCGTTTTTCGTTTTTATTTCACGGTTTATAGTTTTTAATGATATGTATCGTCGCCTGCAGGTTAATAATTGGGCTTTTGAACCGAAGGGCTAATGCGCGTTCAGAAGATGATAGGTATTTAATATGTAGACACGTGGAATAAATGATCTACAATTTTAAAATAACGAAGGCGTTCTTTTAAAGAATAAGCGTTATGTTTATAGATTTATAATGGACAGAAATTTATTAAGATACAAGAGATATTTGTATTCGGAAAGTACTTAACAAAAGTGGATGTTTATTATGTATTGAAAGGTCAAAGTGACTGGATGTATCTTACCTAACGTATTATAAGTAAACGTTGAGAACATACGTAGTCGTCGTAAATTCCCGGCCAAATTACCATTTTGAGTGCGTTTTCGATAAGTGCGTCGGTTTATGTTAAATATGGTAAACAGAGGCGAGCACCACTCCGTCCGTCCCGAGTAAACACAACCGCGCACATAACACGAAGTCAGCCGAGTCAACGCCGCAACAATACTTACAGCCAACTTATAGGTTATACCTGCCTAGTGCCTACTACCTTACTAGTACTTTACTAAAAGGTTCTGACATAAAATACTAACTTTGCAGAAGAAAATAATGTCTTCATATAAATAATGTTGGACCTACTCACACGACATACCAAGACATAGTTAACCAAAACAGTGTGAAGCTAGTGTCAAAAGTTTCAGAAATGTCTACTAAACTCTAAAACATAAAACTACTTCAAAATCAGCTGATGACCCTTGTCCAAATGTGAACGGTTCGTACCAAAAATGAGTAAAAAACAAAAATAGTTCTGTATTGTTATTCTGCGGGGTTGTGTGTCAGCTAGCGACCGACAGAGTTTATATTAAATCACGGTCTTACGAATGGTAATGGCGGCTCTCTCGATGTTCATTTGCAAAACAAAACAAGTGCTGCCTTCTTCATAACCCGACATTTACACTGCGCACGTCTATTTACAGTTGTTTAATAACTAACAATAATTGAGATAGGTAGTAATCAACGACGAGACTGGAATTCTTCTTAAAATAAAGTAAAACTGTACGTATAATCTTTAGTGTTGATTTCATATTAAGAATTATTATTTCTGTGTGGGTATAATTAAAATCTATGCAAAAAAATTTGTATTTGTAATGTTAAAGCAAATCACAGATAATGTTATACTCGGTACCAGTTCATTCTTTACCAAGTAAGAGAGTCAGCGAAGGTAACCATATTAACGATCAGGCGACCCGGAGGCTCGTTTAGGTACGTGTAGCTTTAAAACCAATATTCTCCAATGGCAGAGCAGTTCTAAAATATTAAAAAAAGAACAAAGTCTCGTTTTAAATGCATACAATAAAGCAGGATGTGATGTATGGTGCAAACAGCTTACGAAGTGTAGTGAGTGTTTTAATGAGCGGAGTGTGTGAGTGTCAGACGTAACCAAATACACGGAGGAGTGTGCAAATGTTGACCGACGCGGGCCGCGGAGGAGGCGCCCTCTGTCAACATGACGCCGCTGACTGCCCTGTTTGCTCTGCACAGATTACTCCACACGAGTCCACACCACACGAGATGTTGCACTTTTGTCTCTATAACTACTTCTTGTTTACTGACAACATCTAGATACTGTTACTTGTTTGCGTTTCTGTGATAGTTATCATCTACCGCTCAATGGATTACACGTAGGTACTTATATTTTTGATTAAGAGGGTAGACAGAAGAGAAAGTACATGATAATTGAATACTTAATCTTAACAGAAAAAAATGGCCTGCTTTAAGTACCATAATATCTACAGAGTAGCATCGCGCAATTCAGTTTTGGAGATTGATCTTAGAAAAAGCTTTTGAAATTGACGAATAAATTGTAAATATATTATACATACATATATTATATATCTATACATATGTTTTCAGAGAACTTCTCTTCACGAGCTACACGCTCGGTCTACTAAGCGCCCCGAAACCTAACTATACTATATAATATTATAAAGCTGAAGAGTGTTTGTTTGTTTGTTTGTTTGGACGCGCTAATCCATTTATCGAGGAAGGTTATATATTATATTTTATTTTCAAAAATATAAGGGATCGGTATGAAAATATCGAATATGTAACACAAGGTGAATAATCGAAAACATATTTATGAGTACGCTGCAAAAACTATTGACAATAGAACAAAATGATGTACTACGGGTTTTTAGGTTTTATTAACAACACTCTTATAAAATGCTACATCACAACCGGAAGTCTTTCCTTTAAATCGATGTAATACCCGCTCCTACAAACAATTAAATGGAATTAGACACAAGTCACCTAACATAAGTTATTACGAGTAGAAAACGCAATGAATATGTGGCGCACAGCGGGCCGCGAAAATAATATCACAACGGCATTGCGAGTACTGTTTGAACCCCTTTGTAACGCAGACGAAGTTGCGCGGGTCAGCTAGTCGTAAATAAGAGAGCAGCCTCCGAGGCCGCATTCCTTCATGGAAAATCCAATACAGTTGTGTGTGCGTGACCAGACAACGAAATATATCTTGAATAACTAACCCGTATCTCGAGAGCTTCGCTAGTCGCGTGTTGACAGACGCTACTCCGACGCTTTTGATCAAGAAAAATTGCCCTTTTCGGCAAATAGATGTCGTCGTGTTCGTGAGTAAGCGACCTTACAACCTGAGATATTCTCCGTTCAAATCGTAAATTAATAAGTTCGGTTCACGTCATCCGTCCCGCCGCGTCCCGTCACGTCCCCGGCTTATGACGCCTCCAGAATTTTATACAGTTTATTTGGGTGAGCTTTATCGGTGAGGGCAGACTGAATACATTTACCTTGATGTTACGTTACTTATTTCTAGGAATACCTTATTTTTTTTTTTTTTTTTTTTTTTTTTTTTTTTTTTTTTTTTTCAGTTGGAGGAAATCACCGGATCCCCGCCCGCCCCGCGGGCGGGGTATGTGGGAGTTGAACCGCACTAAAACCTCCAACCGCTCACACTCAGCGTCCGAACCCCGGCTGAGGCCAGAACCCAGCACGGGGTTTGGAGGGACGGCGCGACGCGTTACGCCATCGGCATGCTTTCCCGTCGCACCTTATTTTATTAGGACTTCTTCATATTTTTATCATAAATTTCTTTCTTTGCCTTGAGTGGTTTACGTGCGACAAACGATTACATGCAATCGTGAAATATTAATTAAACTTTTTAATTTTAGTTCTATCTTTATGTTGTTTATTTATCTTAATTAATCGTGTACTTAATTAATCAATAAAAGTTCTTGAAATACTGAAGATAAAACATGTTTAATCAAACAGCAACAAACAGTTTTAATTTTAAGTCCTACTTTAAGTAATAAGTAAGTAGGTACCTAGACCTACTTACCTGCTACGAGTAGTAATTAGTAAGGGGTGGGCCATATAAAGTTTGCATTTTCCAAAAGTTCGACTGTCATGTTGGCTGTGTGGCATGTTGCGCCATCCTGTTGAAATCAAATGTCGTCCATGTCATTCTCTTCAACTTTTGGAAACAAAAATTCGTTGAGCATAGCACGGTAACGCTCGCCATTGACCGTAACGGCGGCTCCTTGCTCATTTTCCAAAACCCACACCAAACCGTAACTCTTTGTGGGTGCATTGGCTTCTCAATGGTGACGTGTGGATTTTCCGACCCCCAGATGCGACAATTTTGCTTATTGACATAGCCTCCGAGGTGGAAATGGGCTTCATCTGAAAAGACGATTTTTCGGTAAAAATGCTGCCGACCGAACCGAAAACGTCCCATTTCGTAAATGTCAAACCTTTAACTAAATTATGAACACAAATTGAATGACATTTGAGTTGTCATTCTCTAAATAAACAGTAGTTCAAAATGCAAACGTTAGATTGCCCACCCTATATAAGTGGTGATGATTCGTGAACCATGATGATCACGACGTCCTCGGCATCACGTGTGTCGTGATTGTTTATATGTTGTTTATTTATCTTAATTAATCGTGTACTTAATTAATCAATAAAAATTCTTGAAATACTGAAGTTAAAACATGTTTAATCAAACAGCAACAAACAGTTTTAATTTTAAGTCCTACGTTTAAGTAATAAGTAAGTAGACCTACTTACCTACTACGAGTAGTAATTAGTACAAGTGGTGATGTTTCGTGAACCATGATGATCACGACGTCCTCGGTATCGCCTCGTCCATCACCGTGCGTCACGGCATCACGTGTGTCGTGATTGTTCCGACTCTCATATCACACACGCGCTCATCAACTAAAGCTTTCACATTTTACTTCCTTCTATTGTTGTCTATGCCGGATGGCGATAATGCAAATTATAAGATTGAAAAGTTTGCAAATAGAAAAGGACTGCCTATTTGTTATTTATTTAATGAGTTAGTGTAACATCAATAAAGGTAACGAAAACCAGGTCAGAACCTTCAAGAGCAAGAAGATGAAAAAAACATAACTAATAAAAGTTATACCACACATTGCAATGAACTATACATTTATTTATCAAATTACATTTAATTAGTAGTCTAACAAATATTATTATCTTTTAGTTTAGTTAACGAAGTCTTGTAATTAACCGTCAGTACTACTTTGAACTTACATAGATATCACTGACTCATTTACTTTCTAATTAAAATATTATCATTGTTTGCGTTCTAGTTATTACACAAATAACAACATATATTTTGAACAATATAGATATTTATTCGTCTTTATCTCACCAATAAACTAGAAGTGTTCCCACACGTGGACATGTATCTGACCTTATCTAATGACGAATCGTATAAAATTTTATTATTTTAAACTTTCAGGAATGGACATATAAAACACTACCTTGTAAAGGTCCAAGAGAGTTTTATTTTTATGTTGATCTACTGATATAACTTAAAAATCTGTTTTTGTCATTTTATATTGTTACTTGAATAATAGTTTTACTCAACGAAAATATAGAAGACTGGAATCTATTGAGATCAGAGAGATTTTGTCTGTGTAAAGAAACGTTCAATTTAAAACATAATTCACCATCAAAGAGCGTTTCGATGAAAAATAAGATTGAAAATTGAATAAAAACTCATCGAAAAACATAATTACATCTCATCTCAACCTGCTCCACAGATTAGCTTCACTTTTAATCATTTTCCATTCATCTCGTTCTTATGATAATCATTTCTTTTCAAAGTTCATGAACGTCTATAAAATATCAAAGATACAATTTCTGAATTTACTCCATTATGTCTAAAGTTTTAACAAAAAAGTATAAAGTAAAAAATTACATTATATCTCGAGTTGCTGCTTTTGTATAATGTTCTGGAGTGTTGCTCGGCTGTGGGCCGTGGCCTGTAGGCTGTGGGGAACTTAGTTTAATCATAATTACTGATCTACACTTGACTTAGTTTTAACTCGACTTCATTTGAGCTTTCCTTTAGATAATATTCAAAAAAAGTTTTGTCGAAGTTATTGACACTTTAGTAAAAATTGTAGTATAATGAGAGTTTAATTCGATGTCTTCATTCATAATTCTTTTCCGGACATAAAATGAAGCTTTTACGTGTTATAACATTATTACAGTTGAATAATAAACTAGAAACGATCTATGATTATACAATATGTGTGTAATCTCACATAATGTGCAGTAAAATTGTAGAAGAACGTAAAATATTGATAGTATAAGTGCGTGTAAGCGGCCGAGATGAAGTGTCAACACATCGTTCCCTGCGAACAATAAACTGCGTATTTATCGCCAAAACTATAGTTTACGAGCTCGACGAAAACCCCTTCGCTGAGAAACGACGTCGACGATTTTTCAAGAAAGCAAGTCTTTATTCACGAGACAATAAAGAACAGAATTGCATTTTTCTAAACACGTGCTCATTTCACGCGTGTCTGAAGTAATAAGCGGCATAAATCTAAATGAAACGAGGTCAGACATACGATATTACACCGTATGTTAATGACTATAGAGTGCGTTATTGCGTGGTGGTCGCGGGCCGGGGCGCGGCGTGCCATGTTGCAGCCCTCTGTGTATATTTATTGCAGACTTAGTGTTTCGGGAGGGATTACGCGAGTGTATTGATGCAAAACTTTATATAATTTATGGTCGCGATTACAGGATTATATTATTGTTATTCCTTTTATTGTTTGGGGACCGAATATTACGCTTATTACGCTCTCCTGCACAAATGTTCTAAGCTACTTTTTTTTTTTTTTTTTTTTTTTTTTTTTTTCAGTTGGAGGAAATCACCGGATCCCCGCCCGCCCCGCGGGCGGGGTATGTGGGAGTTGAACCGCACTAAAACCTCCAACCGCTCACACTCAGCGTCCGAACCCCGGCTGAGGCCAGAACCCAGCACGGGGTTTGAAGGGACGGCGCGACGCGTTACGCCATCGGCATTCTTTGCCGTCGCTCCGTCCCCGGACGCCGAACCGGTAGCCGCCGGCGAATACGGCCACCGGCTCTCTCGGTCGGCGGGCTTTCCGAAGCCCGCCAAGATGGGACCGCGTGTCACCCTCCCGCGGAATACCCCGCTGGGTCAGAACCAGCGTGGGTCGGGGAGTACGCGGTCTACCATCCCCCGGATGCTCTTACGCTAAGGGCGTGCTGAGCGAGACACGGCACCTTCTTGGGTCCCCGCTCGCACTCGCATGCGTTGGGGACCCGAAACTCTTAGGGGGCCAGAATCCGGGCGAGATCCCGGTCCCGGCCCCCTGCTCGACGGCGGCGGGTGGGTAAGTTGAGAGTGGCATACAGCCTCTCTCTCTCAGCCCCCGCCACCTGCTTCTGCGAGATGGTGGACTCGCAGAAGTCGAGCATCGCCTTCCTGGACTCGTCGCTCTCGAGCATCGACGCCGCGACGCTCGGGAGCGACAAGTCCGGACCTATTTGTTGGACCAGGACACAGCGCTGCCTCTCCCATGCGGGGCAGCGCGCGAGCGTATGCTCCGGCGTGTCCTGGTCACATCCCACGCAATGGTGGCACCTCGCCGTCGGCTCGGCCTTGATCCGGTGCAGATACCGACCGAAGCACCCGTGCCCGGTCAGCATCTGCACCATCCAGAAGGTGAGGCGTCCTGCGCCACGACCCACCCAATCATCTAGGATCGGGCGGATCGCCTCGACGGTCCGTAGACCCCATGTGGGGTTAGCGAGTCGTCTCTTCCACGCTTCCGTCACGGACCGCCGAGATTGGACCTTCCTATCGCGAACAGCTTCCCGCAGGGGACGCACCACGCCCCGGGCGCGGAGGTCGCATCGCCAGCGATAATCGCCAGCTAGCGCCTCCGCCTCCAGCTCCCAGGGCGGCGTCCCCGCCAGCACGCACGCCGCCTCGAAAGCGATGGTGCGGTACCCGCGGATGGCCCTAATAGCTACGATGCGCTGTGGCCGACGCAGGAATCGGGCGATAGTTAATCGCACCCGTGCGTCGGCCCAGACGGGCGCACCGTATAGGGCCATCGATCGCACCACTCCCGCATAGAGGCGGCGCACTGCGTTGCTGGGTCCCCCGACATTCGGGAGCAACCGGCCGAGTTGGCCGGCCGTCCTCATCAATCGGGGGACCAGGTTCGCGAAATGGGCTCGGAAGGTCCAATGGCTATCCAACACGAGGCCGAGGTACTTCAGCTGCACCCCGACCTCAATCTGGACGCCTCCAACCATTATTTGGGCGTCGACCGGCGGCACAGCCCCAGCCCCGCAAAACCACAGGGCCTGGGACTTGTGCAGCGCCACGTCGAGGCCCAATCTCCTTATTTTGCCGACGACGAGGGCCACCCCCGCTGTGGCAAGACGGGCAGACTCTCTGAAGTCATCCCCCCGGGCCACGACCATAGTGTCGTCCGCGTAGCAAATTACGCTAAGGCCCGGGAGGAGGGCGCCCCTCAGCACCCAGTCGTACCCGATATTCCATAGCAGGGGTCCAAGAACGGACCCCTGCGGAACACCGCGCACGACCTGGAACCGGTGCAAGGTCCCACCGTACCCGGTACACATGACCGACCTGGCCTCCAGGTAGGAGCCGATCAGCCGGCGGAGATAGAGGGGCACTCCATGCCTCTCCAGTGCCCCCCCAATCACGGACCAAGGCAGGGTGTTAAAGGCATTGGCGATGTCGAGCGACACCGCCAAGGCCACCCCACCCTGGGAGACGGCCTCCTCCGAGAGGGCCCGGACACGTAGAATTGCGTCTACGGTCGAACGACCCTCCCGGAAGCCGTACTGCTCCGCCGACAGACCGGGTCCAACCCCGACCAGGTGCTGAACGATGCGGGCGGCCAGAACGCGTTCCAGCAATTTGCCCACCTCGTCCAGCAGCACGATGGGACGGTAACCGGCGGCTGAGTCCGCCGGGCGCCCCTCTTTCCGCAAGAGGACTAGTCTGCCCGTCCGCCAAAGCGAGGGAAACCGTCCCGACTCCAGGCAAGAGTTGAAAAGCCTTAGGAGTCGGTCCCCTAGGGCATTGATGGCCAAGGCCAGGACCCGGCCGTGGATGCCGTCCGGGCCGGGGGCCGTGACCTTCGCACTCATCCGTGTCACGGCCACATGGAGCTCATCTCTCGTGATATGAGGCACCTCAGCAGTGGCTTCACCGCCGGTGTTATCCGGCGGCTCACCCATAGCAGGCGGAGTAAATCCGGCCTGCTCCTGCGGGAACAGCGCCGAGACGATGTCCCGCAGCTGCTGAGGCTGGAGACGCTCGGTCATGGGAGGCGCCCACGGGCGCACTTTATTGCGCACCGTTTTATACGGGCGCCCCCACGGGTTGTCATCGAGCGTCCCCAAGAGAGTCTCCATGTACCCTTCCTTGGCCAACTTGATGGCCAGCCGCATGGCGCTCCTCGCTTCCGCGTATTCGCCATACAGCCGGTCCTCCTCCTCCGCGAACGCAACGGGATCGTCGCGACGCGCGAGGATGCGGCGGCGATGTCGGGCGCACCGGCGCCTCGCCCGGACGCATACAGCACGAAGCTGCGCTATCTCAGGCGACCACCAGTACGCCGACTTGCTCGGAGGCCGAGGGCCGACCCGAGGCATCGAAGCATCGCTAATGCGATGCATCGTGTCCCGGAGCCATAACGCCTCGACCTCCACATCCACAGGGTGTGGACGCATGGGCGTCCACGCCGCCACAGTGGAGGCTTCCATCAAGCGCTCCTTGTCCAGGAGCCTCAATGCCCACCTGGGGAATGACCGAGGTGCAGTTCCCTGGGCGACCGCGGTTGGCGTGGAGGCGGACAGATCAAACCGGATGTACCGGTGATCTGATAGAGATTCCGCCTCCACCAGCACTTCCCAACCGCGGATGCGTTGTGCGATGGCAGAGCTCGCGAACGTTACGTCCACGATGGACTCGCCCTGCCACCGCACGCAAGTCGCGACCGACCCTCTGTTCATGATACAGAGTCCGGCCGCGACCGCCCACTCTTCCAGCAGTCTACCCCGAGCGTCCGAGCGGGGGGAACCCCAAGCGACACATTTCGCGTTGAGGTCCCCCGCTAGTATCACTGGACGGGGGGCGGAGCGCTGAGTAATCGCCCCGATCCCGTCCAGGAACTGCCCGAACTCGTGAGTAGACCGACTTGGAGAGAAGTACACCCCGATCACGACGGTATCTTCTATCTTCACCGCGACGAACCCGGGTCCCCTGGCCACCATTTCCAGGGGGGGATCGCCGCGGTCCTCCTAATGTGTATGGCCGCCAAGCCGCACTCATCCCCGAACCAGCAGTCGTCCGCTGGGGGGACAAAATACGGCTCGGCGACCACAGCCACGTCAATGGACCACTCCGCCATGCTCTGGACTAACATGTCCTGAGCCCTGACGGAGTGGTTCAAATTACCTTGGAGGAAGCGACGGGTGTAGTCCATTAATGTTGGACCACATCCATCGCTCCCTCCCCTCCTCCGCCGCCCCCGCCATCGGGCGCACTAGTCGCCACGGCGGGGTCCGAACCGCCGGCCGGTACTCCCCCGGCCGACTTCCTCTGTTGGCGCCGCTTGTTCTTGCGGCGCCTGTTCCGTTCGGTGTTGACACCGGACGGGGAGCAAGCTTTGCCTCCCGCCCGGTGATCAGACATGCGCCCGGCCGCCGCGCACAGCGCACAGTGCGGCGCGGCCGAGCAAGTGGCCGCCTTATGTCCGGTTTGACCGCAGCGGAAACATAAACCGCTGCGGTCAACAGTGCTGGTGCACCTGGCGACGCTATGCCCCGTGCCGAAGCACTTGAGGCATCGCCAGGCGCGCGATTCCAATAGCCGCACGTGGGCTGCGACCCAGCCCACGCGCAGCCTGCCCGGATCTCCGGCCGGTCTTCCGGGCGGAGGAGTGGCCAGGGATTTGGCGGTCTCCAGTTCTAAGCTACTGATGTTCTTTTTGTGAATCCGAGAGAATTAATGTAAATGTATGCAAAATTAACATGTTTTATACAATTTATTATGAATATTGAACATTATAGATTGAATTTTAAGTTATAGATTAGCTTATAATGCTAATAAATATGTATATAAGACGAAAATATGTTGTAAAATATCGATGAAATTAAAATAATTAATTAATTGACTGGTTTACTTAATGATAAATCAACAGTTTGTAATAATACTCTTGTTCGGTATTATTGTGATACATTTAAGTACAGGTAATAGAATGTATAATTTCCGTGTTCTGTCCCTGTAAGACAAGTTCCGTGGCTGATTATCAATCCTTAAGATTTATAGTAGAGATTTTATCCGAGTTAATAAGTGCCTTTATCTGAGGCATCACAGAGCGAGCCTTGTTCGAAGCCTCGCCGCTATCTCGGGCCAAAGGCCATGTAATACCGTAAGCTATTCAAAGGGAACACATCGACACGACGAAACAGACTCTAACTGTATAACAATACAGCCCATTATGCAGTGGCTACTCTGTGTATCGAACAGTTCGGTTTTTGAGAGCTAGTCGGGCTCCGAATGTGACGGATGTGTGTATCTGTACCAATGATAATGAATTTTGGATTGTAATCTGTAGACAGTTGAGGTTATATTCGTGTGTCGGTGATGATGCAAGCTGCATCCACACAATGTAGCAGATTTCAATGGGAATTTTAAAGAGGGATATTTCGACAAATTACTGATAAGTCCGAGTGAAAAGACTCGTTCATGTTGATACTAATTACGACTCGAATACAAAATACTTCATTATGTGGGATTCATACAATCGTTGCGATGTATTTAAATACAATATATGCGTCAAATGCTGATAAAGAAACTTTACTTTGAAATAATTAGTTAGTTGATAAATTGTCATTTACGATTCAGATAATATTATTATAAGGGTATAACAGACAATACCTCTTATTATATTCGTTTAATAACAAGTCAAAGTATTTGATTTAATTACTGTAGGTACAAGACATCTTCATTAACTTTTAAGACATTGATTGTTTGAAAAATCGAAAGTTATTTTACAATAAAGATACAAGTTATTCTTTAAAACAAAACTGTAGAAATAATTTTAATACAAAATGTTTACACAGATAAGAGCTAAGTCACTCGTTAAGACGCTTAGTTATTGTAATCGTCAAAAGTTAAATTCTACCAAGAAGTCTAAATACTTAAACCCTGCCTGAGGAAAGTTTGTGAAGGCGATTTAATTATTATAACTCCTTTATTGACACAATGTAACTAAATGAAAGTAAATATGTATACTACAAGACATGTAACAAAGTTAACGATACTAAAATTGTATTTCTAATATTCCTAGTTTCCATGCAAATATCAATATCAATAAATGTAACAACGAATTTGCGAAACACATTCATGTGAAAATCAAAGTGTTCCCCCTCACCGTATTGTGACATTGTTGACGAGAACGGAAAAATACATTCGAAGGGCAATATCCGTGGTGTCCAGCTGACATCCGAGGGTACGACGGGCCACGACAGGCCACGACAGGCCACGACGGGCCACGACACGACAATTAGCCGCCCTCGGAAGCGCCCGTCTCACTGAAACGACTCAATTCCTTACAAATATTGTTTTTCCTCGAGCTAAATGAAAGGTTCTGTGTTTTTAAAAGGGAATTTTCTATTACGTTTACATTGTTCCTTCAAATTAGAAATTATTTGAGCGTTCATTATTACAAAGTCCTTTGTGTTTCAATTACTAGTGATTTCATTGAAATTGAACGTGACAACTTCCACAGATATATAATAATGTATTTATGTAGAATTGTACAGAAATATACACAGGCGTTTTGTAAAGCTTTTAATGAAAATTATTCAGTTGCATTTCGGAAATAGAGACCGCTGTAATGTACGAACCAAACGTTCCGTGCTTTTACTGTTACAATACCACTTCTGAAAACAAGGCTATTTTGAAAATCATTATCGGGAGTTTCAAAAACAGGAAAAGCGTAATATTATGAGTCAAAATGAAAGAATAATATCGCGTTTTGTCGTGAGTGGAGTGGAGTCGAGGCTGAGATAAGGCGCGCGGTAACGCGGTACTTCATTAAGGAACTGTTCTCGTCCCGCGACCTCCTCGGCCTCCTCCACAATGTCGGATAATCTTTAACTTGAGTTTGTCCGTAGTTATGACGCGATCCAGCCCCCTCGCTTTCTAATTCTACAATTTTTCGTCCGTTTCTGTTATTACGTTATTTCTGTATGAATGTAGCCGAGTTGTTTTATCTTTTCTCTGCTGCTTGTTAAACTGTTAATTAACTTGTAATTGTTTGTGATGTTGTAACGGAGTTACTCTAAGATTATGTCTGAAAAGTTAATCTTAACGTTATGAAGTTGAGTACTTTTTGTGAAGCCATTATTTATTCTGTAAGCTTGTAATGTATGTTAAGACTTTATTTACGCTGTTTTTGTTCATGTTTTAATATTGTTTGTTTTAATTATTCTCTTTACATTGTTAGATACTTAAAGTAACGCAATGTTGACGAAGTTTAACATAGAACTTAGACTACGTCTTTTATAAATTGAATTATTTTGTATTTAATTACTTCAAGACTAGGTATTAAGTTTTCTTTCTCACAAGTTATCGGATAATTTCTAAACCTATAAAACAATAAAAGAACCAACTACAAGAATGTTTAAATGCATCTACAAAGTGTTACAATATAAGAGAGATGTATCAGTTGCAGTATGTCGGCTAATAGCTGAGCTGTAGTGTAGGTACTAGAAGCTCTCTGGTAATGTGTTGGATGAAGATAACAACACGTTATTCCTTTTAACAACATTTTCTTTTTTGGTAAAATGTGTTTTCTGTTGAACTTTTGAATTATGGGTTTACAAATGGCTCGTTGTTATAAGTAGTGGTGGCCATGTGGTTGATTCGCTTGCTTTCCGTGCAAGGGGTCGCGAGTTCAAATCGACCGGCTCGCAACTCTAAATATTAATTTGCAAAAAACCATACTAAACGCATCTCTGGAACAATTGTGAGGTAACTTAGATTTTGGAGAAAGAGTTTTAAAATTCCTTTAAGGTATGTGAGGTCCTCAACAGACAAGCGTAGGCAACTCCCAACAGTGGGCAGAAATGAGTCGTTACAATACAGTGTAAACATTAATGTAACAAAAGCCGTCGCTTATGTATCTTAGTCATCAATAAGTACATATCTTTATAGGCCAAATCCAAACGTTACATTGTAGTACAATATTCTTTGAGAAACATGTTAAATCGTAGCTGGTGTCACTCTCAGATCAAATGTAAATTCATCTGAGATATGACTCCGGAGGGCTGAGGGAGAGTTTTTTGTGTTCGACTTCAAATGAGAGGGATATTTCTGAAATCAAACGACTCAAGATGATGTTCTATTTTAGATGTTGTGTTTACAATTATAGTTGTCAACATCGCTATTTAAGTAATATAAAAAATATTTAGCTTTATTTTAATACTTTGTCGCTCTTTAAATGAGGTTTAAGAAAAATCCTACCTGATTGACGATTGAAACGACCCCTCTATGCCTTAGCATTGCAGACTGGACAGGTACCTACATTAGCAACGGTAACCACTTACCATTTGGTCGGCTATAACTGCTATAAGTAATCTACCAGTAACTTTTAGTTATATAAACTGCGTCTCAATGACTTTTTAGTACTGGAAGAAGTCAAAAATAAATAAATATGTTTGTATCCAGATATGATCGTATTCAAGTAATATTACGTTGTGTATGTGGAAGGCAAAGGGCGGCGCGTCGTGTGTACATTCACTTATCGTCTGTTTGCGATGGAATCCTGCGACGAACGTCTCCTGGTTTACTTTACAACAGCCGAGATAAAACTGCTTCTACCCTCGCGCACACACACATACACATGCTATAGCCTGGTAAATATTCAAAATATAAATTCCTATTTGCTGTTGGTAGCTAAAACCAACAAGCTATACATGCAGTAAGGAATCCTCCAGAAAATGGACAGACGCATACTCCCGGTATTACACTCTCGGGACAACTAACATACCAAGAATGGATTAATATATATTATACACACATGTAAAGCTTATGTATGTACCTACCACCCTTTTGACAGGTACCGCTTACAGTTGCACTAGGCTCAATTTACCTAACTTTTAATTTAATTTTTCAAGTTTTTACTTAAACGCAGGAATTGGAATTTCGTGTCAATCAGAGATATGTGTATGTGTGAATTAGTAAGATTTATGTATTACCTTCTTTCTGCCAAGTACGGACTACTCATCATCCTTACATCCAGTGTATATTCCGAACCTCAGCTCGTAACAGTATCTAAAGTAGGCACATGTAGTGATGTATATTGAGAGTAGTGTATCGTTATCAAGGCGACACATGTCAATATAGAGCCGGAGTGCGTGTGTGAGCGGCGGACCGGTCCGTGAGTACGTTATCGACTCCATCGTCATAACTCAACCGCTTACGTGTTTATGGAGTCCACTGACTAATCCACCACCACAGAATACGCATGATCAGAAGTAAAGGGGGTTGACGAAAAGGCTCCTTTGCTTGATGCGGATTGGACTCTTCAAAATACTTGTAACAAAAGCTGTAGCATCTGAGATTGGTGGTCCTCGGCAAAAGATATGTCCCCTTGTCCATCACGTATCAATGATATAAAATATCAGGCGAATTAAGGGCAAAGTACTAGTAAAGTAAAATAATCAAAAAATCAAGCTACAATCAGAATTTTTACCTTCTGATATTGAGTATTCTATGTCGCTGCCCTAACGGTATCGATAATGGACACCTCTACGCCATGACATCTGTCAAATGTAGAAAAAACACACGTCTCTATATCTGATGTATGGATGTTACTACAACATTTATCTAATTGGAAGCATATGGCATTTTGAAATGGATAAAATCTGGAAATGTGTGTGTAAAGAGCGTTACTTAGAGAGCTCTGTAATAGCTTGGCTGGTTATCAGTCTACGATAAGCTGGCCCACGTAATGTTGTTTATTGCTGTTCAAGAAGTATTAGAAATAGAAGTATTATAAGGTTCTATGTCATCAAGTATGGAAACTTTTCTTTAAAGTCAGACGGGTCTACTGAACATAAACGGTTATCTTTAAAAACTGCAATGTAAGAGGACACTGCGTGGCCGCTACCGATGACTATTCATTCTAAAGGACAAAAGCTGTTTAGAAATTATATACACATCTAAAACTTAAAACATTCAATTTGTTTATAGCACATATTATTACACATGTTAAGAGTAGAATGTGTGTAGTGACCTCTCCTAAACTCATTCCCTACGTCGTCGTGGACACTGAGCTTGTCTGTATTACGAACGACAAACATCTTCGAGGTTAAAAACTAAATTAAAGTTCAGTAGAGAACATTGATAAAGGTCAATAAGTCAATCTCGGATTCTCTCAACTATTTCAATTGATACGTTCTCAAATAGAATTCGGCATCTGAAACATATCTATCACTCTATTTAATAAAGAACTATCTGTGTGTTTCTTAAAATTTAATTTTATTCACGAGTTCCTCAGTTTCATTTTCTAATTAATACCAATAAAAATGTGTTATGAAGTTTTTCGTAAATGAACTCAAAAAACTGCAAAAAGTCCTCGTTTAAAATTTAAATGCACTTTTCTGAACCTGATTTGATTCATCTGATAGTGATAAGTTAAACATATGAGTACGAGTATAAGATCCTGGTCAAGTATTGGCTGGAGGAGGGTTCACAAGTAGGTGTATGTCCGTTGTTATGACAGCTTCATGAATTATTTAAACGCGACTGAATATGATAAGTGGGAGTCGTGTAACGTACATCTGATAAGGGTGAGATTCAAAGCGGTTTGTGCTATAAAACAGGTGGTGGGTGTTAGGGCGGGTATCGGTAATGGTTTACGGGCTCATCGGCTGACTACGAGTAGGTACTTGCTATACAATGATTATCTAAACTGGACTGCCACTGCTGGTTTGTAAGTGGAAGTCTATTATTGGTTTATTGTATTGCATGTTCGCGGCCGACTGGTGATAGTTTATTAATATAGCTGTGATTAGTTACGTTATTAGCGTGGGGAAAGAAGATACAATTGGTACCATTACATTAACGAAATCACTGCACAATGCATTAGTATTTTAACCAGCCAAAAGCTTAATGGCTTATTAAAAACAAAATCACTTAAAATAGTAAAGAACAAGTAATACAAAAATACAAATTTATGTCAAAATGAACAAGTGAGGGTTTGAGTGAAACCTTACATTCCATAACGTGGACATCACTGATAACACATCCATTAGTTTACCTCATATTAAAAGTACAAACTGCAGACAAGTGCGAACCATACTCACACTTTAAGGGTTCCGTATGTTTCGAACTTAACAAAAGATAAAAAAATTAACTTAGACATATTTTTCAAAAGGTACATACATCATACCTTTAGTTTTTAAGACTATCAGATAAACTGGCAGTTTAAATGTAGTTAGTCAGTTTCCCACATTATGATTAAATCGTTATTAAGAAAGAAACGATTAAGTACCTACCATCTATCTAACAGACAGACCTCTTGGGATTCGGAACCCTAAACCTATGCAAGCAAGTCAATATAATGCACACACAAACGCGGTGCTTTATCTTATCTCATATGTTAGTCATCACATTCGATAATATTCCGTTCAAAAATGAGAAGCATAAAGTTGAATAGTTATATTTTAGTAAATGATGAATATGTATGGATTGATTCCTATAATGTATTCTTAGTTGAGTTGAGTTGTTGACTGATATCGACAGCTACATTAATTACTAAGTGTTTTACGAATAGTTTACGTTAAGGATTAGTTCTCGTTACTGCACATGTTAAATATGGGACGAGGACTTTGAGTTCGATCATTCCAAATACAAGAATTATTGGGATCTTTGATTGAACAAAATTTGTATTTTTCCTT
This sequence comes from Trilocha varians, assembly GCA_030269945.2. Lineage (NCBI taxonomy): Eukaryota > Metazoa > Arthropoda > Insecta > Lepidoptera > Bombycidae > Trilocha > Trilocha varians. Next base: position 8,277,733 of record AP028275.1, on the reverse strand, counting down.
ACTCAATTCGATAGGAATTTTGACATCTATGTGATTGTGACTAACAAACTCCACTAATTAAAGTTCATTTGTTGATCAAAAGTGTTAGACTATATAATTTATTACGTTTTTACATTTTCCTTGAACGTAATACTTTCTACATCGTTGACATTAGTAACTATAGTAACTACTAGTTCGTTCCTACGATGAGAGATGTCGCCTCTCAAAACTGCACTTAGCAACAAAAAGGTAAACTCCCTCATCCCTACCTCTAGTAGTAATTAGTGTTGATCGTCTACTCATTAACGTATTGTTTTTTCAATTTATGCTTGAAATTTATGGGGATGTATTTTAAACCTCGGGAAGGTTCACACTATTAATCCAGTTTACTACACCATGACCAGTAGCAATTTACTTCAGTTACTGCTACAGTTTCTTCTATTGCTTAGCTTACTACAACAATTAATCCCCCATTTCACTAAACATTTTCCAAGTTTAAATAAAGAGATATATCCGCAGATCTGTGCAATAAAAACTAAAAGTATTGGAGTAGTTAGTGGTCTCGAATCGGAACCTTTTAACGCCTCGACGTGAACGTGCCGTTGGCGGAGAACCAAATACAAAATAAACAGAGTGATACTCACTAATTCCACCAATTCTTTTTGTGCTCGACCAATTAAATGACTGGCAATACTAATATTTCCTGTGTTCGGGCAACCATACTCCGGACTGCCTTACTATGACTATAATGCCGTTAAATGACAATCATTTTTTTGAGTATATAATCAAAACCTTTTATTAATATTTCAGAAAGTAATGCAGATTATATCGTAAGTACAGCTCCATCAAAGAATATTTAATTACTTAAACTGCTAACTTTGTTTCACAATTCTTTCATAACATGTTAAATTACAATTTCATTTCAATTACAAAGAAAAATACAAATCGTAGCAGTTACTGTTACATATTTTATTTGCCAACTTCAAATTATCTAAGTTGGTTGCAGACTCGTATGCTAATTAGTTATGAAATAAGCCGGCGCTCGCCCACCGGTGGGACTGGAGTAAGGTTTGTTCAACCAGTGTGAAGAGCTGAGAAGTAATTACATCTCTTGACGCAGTCCTTCATTATTAGGAGATGTCGCATTTAGCGCGCTCGTGAACAAATGTATCTCTCTTAAGTGAAATTAAATTAAGTTAAAATAATACTGTTCACTGCAGCAATTAATAAATATATTTTTCTGTACTAACGCCACATTAGATTGAGTATTATTTTGACAAAGTACCTACAGGCCTGTAACTGGTCCACTTATTAACGCAGGATCAGCTAAAAAGGGTGCTACAATACCCTTTCTATATTAGCAAATTAATTTGAAGTTGAATTAGTATACCCTATCATTACTTAATTAACCAATTCGTGATATCACTAAGTCCTAAAAGTAACTTTTGAGAAATTAATTAATGTTCTGAGCTGACATGATATGGGCGTATTAAAAAAATCAACAAAACATTTTAGAGTGTTCAATTTAGCAAATGGTTTAAAAAGATATAAATCGGAGTTTCATATCAACAATCAAATGACATTGATTTACCTCTAAACCTAGGATTTTCTTGAACTAGGTCACCCATATGTGCACTAGAGTCGTACGTAGTGTATTCGACAGTCATTTGTTTGTATGGTTGACTCCTGACTCTTGACGAGACGACAGCCGACGCACACTTCGTGATTATGCAAATCATAATTACATTAAGAGCTCGGCGCGACAATTACTCGCTTTAAACGTGTTTCGCGGTTTATTCAATTATTTTATAGCGGCTCAGAATCGAATTAGCCGCGAGTTTCGACTCCTACATTATCATCATGAATTAAAAACGTGTCACTCAACGTGACTCGGGATTCTTTCTTAATTAAATTTAGCTTTTATTACAACACTTTAATTACTTTGTAATTACAATTTGGATGTTCTTTGAAAGTATAAAACAGATTGGACGTAGTTTATTAAGCAGTTTTGATGTTAATACTAAATGTTAACATTTTAAAGCATTTTAGAATATAATAAGTATTGTCTAGAATAATTACTTTCATGCATACTCTAATGTCAAGATCTGATGATGGAGCTGGAAAGTGGTCACGGGAACTCCGTCAATAAGCAAGATAACCTCATCGTGTTTAGGCTCTAATGAAGCGTTTATCATACTTTTAGAAAAAAATCCCGGGAACAATTCCTGAGGCAGATGAAGTTGCGCAGGTCAGCTAGTAATTAGATAAACATACTCATTACCAATGGAAAGTACTAGAGGTTCTGTTTAGTAAAAAGGTTTATTAACAACCTACAGTTATCTGTACTCAAGTTGCCCTAAATATTGTTAAACCTTAGCTTTACTATTAGTCATATTAGCATCCCTAAAACAGTAGTGTAAAGTGTGACTGCCAAAATAAACAGAGAATATCTTCTTGTGAGTTCATTGATGAGTTAATGGAGTCAGTGGAGTGGAGTCTATCTACTGTGGAACTAATATAGCGACCGGACATTTGCATAATGACTTTACCTCTACTCAGCAGATTCATGAGCCACTCGCTAATGTACTTCATGTGACTAACACTTTGTTAACTCACTTTTAAGGTATAACATTCAAAAGATCGACGTTAGATTAACTTTATCAAAATAGATTTTACGATATATGCGTGAAAAAGTAATTTATGACTAAAAATTTACTTTGAGATAAAAAAATCTACTGATACTATCTTTTGAAATAGTTTCGACCATGTATCTGACCATCATATAATTTCACAGAAAAAATATATTGCTTGTATCTTCATACACAACGTATAAAAACGGTTAAAGAAATTTGTAGAAACTCGATTTTAAAACACTTTAGTCTTATAATATTTTTTATTTAGTGTTATTTTATTATTCTTTACGTCCACTGTCTCTTTACTGACTTGTTTAGAGGTGGATACTTATTTCGTCTAAGTTTAAATTTTTGTGTCTCTGTATTGATGTAATAACTTGTACTGTTATTATACGCTATTTATCAAAGCAGTAACAGTTTGGTGTTTATTAGTATTCAGTGAGCAGTGTGTTAGTGAATGAGTGTTGTAAGTGAGAGTGATACTCGACTGAGGAGGGACATCGCTCCACTGAGGACCGTATAATTGGAGGGACCTCTCCAGTGACGTGTCACACTCTGCTCTGAATCTAGTTCACTTTGTATGTTCTAGATTTAACTGACGAGTTTGTGACCTTAATTTTAATTCAGTAGTTTAGAAACATGTTTGGGAATTGGCTGTTTTATGAGATATGAGATGAAAATTACAAAACAGTTCTACTATATTTCCCACAAGAAAATACTATTAAATATACAACAAGGAACTTAGCTAATGGTTACTGTTACTGTCCATAGCATGATCACTATACAAAAATTGAGTTCTGCCGAAAATTTTATTACCCTTCACCAAAGGTTTTTGGAGAAACACTTATTCTAACCATGAGTCATCACAATTAGTGATAGACCGCACCATCATACTCAAATTTTAATTAATTAAAACAATAAGTATTCAAGTAAATAAACTGTTCTCAAGTAGTAATTACAGCGTCTGCAGAGATGTGACAATTATTCTATTTTAGTACACAGTGCAATGAACTAATTACAGTAATGCAACTCGCGAATAATTAACACAGAAATGTACAGAAGTAAAACTTATGTATGGGATGTTACGAACGTCGATTTTTGAACACAACACGCAACATGCACGCAATGTTTGTCAAATCATTCGCATGAAGTTTTTTTTGTTTTGTAAATTTCTGGTGGTTTTCTAAATAAATAAATGAAAATGTTTTTTCGAACACGAATAATGGTGAAACCATTTGGTTACTTATGTAAGTGAGAAATACCTCCACAACAGATTATAGAGGGTAGGTAACAGCTTCGCTGTGCCTTGAAATTGCTGATATCTATCAACAACAGTCACCAGTCTCCATCAGGTGAGCTGTTTGCTCGCCATTGCAATAAAAAATAAATGTGTATTTTTTTTTAACTCTTTAATTATACATCGCTCTGTATTTTTAAATAAGTTTATCTCCGTACATGGTTGCCTGGAAGAGATCTCTATAAGCGATAAGGCCGCCGATTGTCACACTGTATTATTTGTACAAAATCACTATAATTGTATTTCTATGTGGTGTTACAATAAATAATTTTCTATCTATCTAAAAACTATCTACATAAAACTATAATTAACTATATGTATAGTAGTTCTGTTTAATAGTCTTGTTTTATTCTCGCTCGTTAGACAATGTTTTAATAAGAGCCGCTTGCTCCGTTATATGCGAAGTTAGCAGAACTTTCAGTTTTATTATAAATCCCTCAGAGAGTATATTAACATACCAGCTGAGAATAGTAAATTGGTTGAAGTACTTGAAACTTAAATTATTGTAATTTACGAGGGTTCATATGTTTCTCTGAAAATAGAATGTGTGGATGTGTTCTGTAATAGATGATGAGTATTTTATTAGTAAGTTTTTTAAGTTTTACATGATTTTTTTATTTAGGCAACCAATCACACACGTGACAATTATACCAAAACATATTTAAGGTATATATATTTTTGTTTGTTCAAATTTAAAGTTGGATTTTATTATACTTTACGATACGTTACGTTAAAAAATAATTTGGAGTTTCGTGTCATTGAGACATGCGTATGTGTGAGTTGTTGAAAGCAGGTGGCCCGTTGACTCGTCTGCCTACACCAATAAAAAAAAAAGCAATTTGTGCAATGAAGCTTTCTCTATGTATAGTTATGAAACATAATGTATCTACACTGACAGTGTTTTAGTAAATTAGTAGAGTAATAATAATGTTATCACTATAATTGCTTCTCGCCTCCTCGTCGTGTAGGATTTATAAATCCGGTTAATTTCTCTAATAAATTGTTTGTTTGTTAGTTTGTTTGGATGAGAGACGACGTGCTAAAGGATTTATTCGCGGTCTCATCCGCTCAACGATGACACAGAATAGCGATATATAGAAGTAAAATTCATATAAAAACTACACACAAAATGAACAAAATTCAATTAACAGAATTTCCGTATGTAGTATGAACTTGTTCCGAAAATAAAAAGTAATTGCAGTACAATGAGAATAGTTTATTTTTATTTCATAGATTAGGACAGGATACACCAAAAATATTTTGTTTCCTGACATTGCCTGATACAGGACTGAGTATGACAGCACTAAAAGTGTGTCAGTAAGTAATAAACGAAGACTAAAGTGCATACTTGACTTCTGTTTAGTGTTTGTTCTGTGTCGAAGCTGAATGAACTAAACACTTCTAATTAGGTCGTTCGTCTGTCAACCCCCCTCCTCCTCCCTCGCCTCCCCGCACCCCCTCCACGACGACTCTACTTTATCTTCATTATCATGTTGTTGGAAAGATGATACAGTTTCGTTTCAAAAGTAAACTTGTTTGCTAATTTTGTTTCCTCTGTTCTTAGAATGGTTTGTACTGATTTTTATAGCCATTGCGATTTGGTAATACAAAAATAAACACATTGAGTAGTACTGGAGTAGCTTCTAGTTGAATGCATCAGACTTCTGATAGTTTCAACGGCAAACATTTGAAGAACTTTACTATCAACTGTTCCACCATTTTGAGAAAAAAAGTTAATGATCAAATAGGTTTACACAAAACTTTACGGAATTACTATTCAGATAGTACTATTATCTATACTAATATTATAAAGCTGAAGAGTTTGTTTGTTTGTTTGTTTGTTTGTTTGAACGCGCTAATCTCAGAAACTACCGGTCCGATTTCAAAAATTCTTTCACTGTTGGAATGTCCATTTATCGAGGAAGGTTATAGGCTATATTTTATTTTGAAAAAAATTAGGGATCCGTATGAAAATATCGAATTTGTAAGACCAGGTGAAATACCTTAAACCTATTTATGCGTACGCTGCAAAAACTATTGACAATAGAACAAAATGATGTACTACGGGTTTTTAGGTCTTTTGAAGACAAACAAAAAAGTCCGCGAGAGCATATATCTAACTATCATAGTTTAGTCACAACAACTGCTTTTATGTTAAAAAAAATATTAATTCGTCCGAAGAATGAATTTAATGTTAAATTAGTATTGTTATATTAATCCTTATCCAAATAAAGTATTATATTATCAAGAGTATTAATGTAGAAGTAAATTACTTTTTGTTTTATTCCAATCGGACTTTTCGTTTAGAAGTTATTACGAGTATAAAACGCAATGAATATGTGGTGAACATCGGGCCGCGAAAATAATAACTCGACGGCATTGCGAGTACTGTTTGAACCCCTTTGTAACGCAGACGAAGTTGCGTGGGTCAGCTAGTATGAAGATATTATTACGTCCTTCTACTAAGGATATACAACGTGTCCCAAAATTCAACGATAAGCCGGCGCCAAAAGGTTGACCTGCTCATGAGCACATTAAGGAAAAATAAAAAAAAAATACAACTACAATTTTTTGGGTACAAAACAAATTTAAAAATTCTTCGAAAAGTACACCTTGTATGATATTTTGAACTACCACGACCACAATTTCTTTAATATGCTTAAGATTTTTTTTGTATCGGATACCTAAGTAGTACTAATATACACCACAACTCTTAAAAACACTACAATGCCCGCAGTTTTTACACAAAAAAATATCAAAATATTTTTTTTCCCTCAAATGTTTACTTTCAGTCTACTTTAACTCATGGTAGTAGTTCAAAATATCATACAAGGTGTACTATGACATGTCCCTCTTTAAACGAGGTTTAAGAAAAGTCCTGTATCGGTAGGCGATAGATAACAGCCCCTCATTGCCCTGGCATTGCAGAGGTTCATGAGCGACGGTGATTGCATACCATCGGGTGGGCCGTAGGCTCGTTTATCTATCACGCAATGAAAAAAAAAGAATCTTTATTAATTAATAAACAGATTGTGACCTTGAGAACGTGTCTCAGATTAACGTCCATAATTACATCAAGTACATTAGTTGATGTTCCGGTTAATTTGTCTCGTGTAAGGGATTTGTTCCACATGTGTTCGAGTACATACAATCTGTTTCCGGTATCATTACTGTTAATCATTTAACTCTGTCGTGTGTGTGTCTCATGAATCAGTAATAGCTGTTATTATTCCTATTCAATTTTGGGGGAAATGACATCGTTTTGGTTGTGTATGAATTATCTATGACAGGATAATGTTCGTAATTTGTTTATTTGATTGTTTATTTGAGTGAAGTTTGACGTCAAACGTAGTTCATTCAACTTTTACCAGTTTCTAGTTCCAGATTAAGATCTGAACTGTTTTTGAGTTGTTCCGAGAAAATTAAGATTTTTTAAGTCAACAATTTTATCGTTTACATTATATCTTTTATCGCTTAATGCGGTATACGCATCTACAATTCATCTAATGGTAAGTTGCTACTGTCGCTCGAAGACCTGTTTATTGTCAATGATGTGTTAGCATTTCGGACATCCATGGGCAACGGTTTTTTGCTGCGCCATCGGGTATCCGTTCTTCGCACAATGCGTCCTGACTATTGCCACTTTAAATACGTCTAACGTTTTTTGGGATATGTCGGTTACTTTGGTCCTTGTGCGGATCTCCTCATTACTGATTTGTTTACGCAGAGAAACAGCATAACCCCCTTCAATTTAATGTAATATTAGTATGACATCTCCATGTACCTTTTGTTAGAAGCTTACAAGACAACTAATAACAACGTAAAACACAGTTTACTTCGTTGTAGCGAATTAAATGTCAATCCCTTCTGTCTATGCTTCCATCTGATCTCATCGAACATGACTCGATAGTTACTACGAGCCCAAACAATAGTAATGTGTGTGTATGAGAAGTCGACCCATATACAATGATTGAAAGTTGCGACATACCGCGACCGAATCAATGAGATCGTTAAAACAATTACATCAAATGCCTCCTTCATTCAAATATACCAGTTATTGCTCAATCTGTACTTATGAAACAATAAGTAAATCTATAGAAATAGCGTCTAAGAGTAAAACTGTACTGAGTACTGTCGTAGGTCGTCCAAAAGCGCTATAGCCCCTTAAATTCGGAGATGGCGCGACGGGAAAGAGTGCCGAACGCGTAACGCGTCGCGCCGTCCCTCCAAACCCCGTGCTGGGTTCTGGCCTCAGCCGGGGTTCGGACGCTGAGTGTGAGCGGTTGGAGGTTTTAGTGCGGTTCAACTCCCTCATACCGGGATCCGGTGATTTCCTCCAACTGAAAAAAAAAAAGCTCTTAAATTCGCCATTTAAGTCTACTGTCTGACTAGTCCTTTAGTTTGAGACCAATATAGACGAAATAATAAAAATGCAGTGCGTCATTTTATAGCTGCTACCATCTTGTATTCATTGCAAAAGTGCTGTCTAAAAACACTCGAGTTATTCTTAGTAAACTACGTATTAAAAAAAATTGTTAGTTTTTCCCACTGAATAAAATGGACTTCAAAATCGTTTAATAAATAACAATAACTGTATACTTTTATCAACCAACTCTGACAGTAGAAGACCTACATCAAAATAATCGTTTACAAAACATCTTCAGAAGTTTCCAGTGTATCTGCGGAGGAGTCCTAGAATATTATTAAAATCGTCTCTCGTACAATGTAGTGATACGTGTGACGTACATCAGATAGAGTGAAGCCTGTCGCGCCTCTCTCACTCACGGTGACTGACTTTATCACAACAACTTTATACTTGTAGACGATGTGTTAATCTTAGTTTTAGAATTGAATTCTAAGTTATAATAGTGTTTAACAGCTTTTCTTAAGAAGAAATATTAACATAAATAAGATTTAAAATCTATAACCTCTATCCTTGGACGTCGTAATTAAGTAATTTGTCATGACTTACACTATTACTAAACGGGTTCTTACCGGGTTCTTCAGCACTATTTCAAGCGCCATGATCACAGGAAGACTGAAGAACTGCGGGTAGGTCATTTAAGAGCAGACAAATCTGTCTACCCTCTTTCTCGTGTCAAATGTGTCATGAACTTATAACCAGACAAATTGCAGTAATTTAGTAAAGAAGTAATGTTTGTAATTTTTTTTTAAACTTCATTCTCGATATCTGTACATCCTAAAATTCAGTATAATCTATAACAATGTGACTGTCGCAGTGCTGCATAAACTCATCCACAAGATGGCGGACAGTACGTTCGTTGAGGTCGCGTTTTAGTCGACAATTAACCGTTCGTTCGATACCTGCAGCTTAATTGTGGAAATGAAAGCCTTTGTGCGAAAAAACCTCGAGCTATAACCACCCCCTCCCCCCACCCCTCACCCGGACAGGGGGAGGAGGGGTGAAACACAATGATCTTTATCACGAACAGGTGCCTTCATCTACACATATTAATCTTGTTATTTATGTTTTATTGTTTGAAATACTGAAAGAATTGAATTCTTAATTAGCTACATTTTTATTAAAGTAATTAAGGAGTGTTAGTAATTTACAATATGATACTAACAATCTATGCCTAATCTCTTCTAAAGAGATCCAGCAGTGGGCAATAATGGGTTGTTATAATATTAATGAATTAAGATACTAAACAGTCACTAGGTTTATTGAAACTGACAAAAACACTAAAAGTGATGAGTTTATGCGAGACTAGAATAGACCTACAAAATTTATTTAAATTACCTGCAGTCAGGAGCTGCAAATGGATTTGTATAAAAGACAAACGGATAACAATACTTATCCTTACTAATATTATAAATGCGAAAGTAACTCTGACTGTTACGATTCCCGGCTAAAACCGCTCAACCGATTTTGATGAAATTTGGCACAATCTTTAGATTCTGAGAAAGAACATGAGTTAATTTTTAATTGAGTGACGCAGACGAAGTTGCGCGGGCTCGCTAGTAATTACTAGTTACTCTTCAAACATATTAGTTACAATTCCTAGTTTTCGATCGATTGGAGTACTAAAGGCGTGATTACCATTATGAACGCCCACTTCATTCTTTTTTCTCGTAATTTTACACTAAAACACATATATTTTCAATCTTCATACTGGTACATTGTTGTTATGATAACTAGGTGGGCTGAAACAACTTAGCACCAGCTATTTTTAGACGCTATTTACCTCCTTACGATGATAATTTAAACACAGAGCACCCACGGACATTTCTTAGAATCTAAATACTTATGAAAACCTAAAATAAACTTATGTAAGCATTAGTGTGTAGGATGGAAATTCGGGAACGGTGAAAAGATGTATAATATATGTTCTTGTATTACTAAATACAAAACATGATAACGTAATTATGATGAACAATTATTATGGGCGCCATCTTTGTTTCTAAAAATAAATGTAAAGAGCTTGTACCAAATTATAATAATACGCATAACGGGGTAATCTTGAAGAGTTATTTTATTCTAGTTTGTCTAAAACAAAATTATTTTATTAAAAAACCCTATGAATTAACAAGTAACGAGATAAAAGTGTCAGTAAACTTCCAAGTTAATGAGTTTTAAAGAAATTACAGTAGTAATTAAGTAAGTACGGACGAGACAAGGAAAAAGCGGATTATTATGAAGTTGTGACGCCACAGTCTCTCATCCCTACTTCGCGGTCTTTAACAGAATACTAAGACAATGTTATACTTTACAAACCTTTTAAATATTTTTACAAGAAACCATTCAAAAGTTGTAATGTCCATTATGTTTCTACCTCATCACATAACATGTATAAGATAAACACATCATTTTATTTGAGTTTGCATCAACTGATTGTCTTTCCCAATATTTCCTTTATGTTATTATGATGTATGTATGTAACGTGTAAAGTTTCATTAAATCCGTTCACTAATTGCGTTATTTATTTTTCGTGAAAGGATAACAAACTTCTACAGTTTAACATTAATTAATAACATAACATTTTCCTGCTTGAATTTGAATAAAAAAAATTAATAACACGAGGAGAAATTCTGCCACTCTTTTTATCAGAAATTATCCACAAATCTAAATAGTGTGAAGTAAACAGAAATCGATCGAAATCTAAACATTCAGCCGTCATTTTTAAATGCTGATTGTGTATCTAATTGAAAATTTACTTAAATTCCTTTTTTCAATACAATTGTTTCCAGTCGAGTTGGCACAGAGTTTGCATGGAATCAATGTCGTGTGGGACATTGTGTTGTTTTGTTTGTCAACTGTTTGTATAATAGACAGGTCCAGTTCATTTCGGAACACGTGAGCGTTCACTGGGAAATTAGTATCCTTTGTGGAGTGACGCTAACCTAATTAAAAACAAAATTTAGATGTTGACATACTTTATGTGAAAAAAACATAGAATGGTACAGAAGGAGAGTTTAAAAAAGTTGGTTAGTATGAACAAGGTTATAAATTTTGACTTGATAGTAACGTTTTCATGTTTAAAACATGATATAGTGCGTTGATAAGCAAAAACGTTCCAACTAATACTAATTAAATTTTGTATGCGATTTGAAGCAGATTTATAGTGTTAATCAAGAAGATTTTTTTTTTTTAGTTGGAGGAAATCACCGGGGTTTGTGGGAGTTGAACCGCATTAAAACCTTCAACCGCTCACACTCAGCGTCTGAACCCCGGCTGAGGCCAAAACCCAGCACGGGGTTATGAGGGACGGCGCGACGCGTTACGCCCAAGGCACTCTTTCCCGTCGCGCCGAATCAGGAAGAAGTATTCTTATATCAGGATTATAAAAGATTAAGAATTTACACGAAATGTAACTTCTAATTGGAAAGATGCCCTTTTAAAAATAATAGTAGAATTCCCCAATAACTGTGCTCACACTAACGAGTTTACTCTGAACCAACCTACATCTATGTGAGGCGTCGCGGCATCGACAAGGAATGGAAAAATGAAGCAAATTTATAGAATCCGAGTAGAGAGTAAATAACCCGCTCTACTATTTATATTCCTCTGTATCGGAACTGTCTCCAAGTGTCAGTAAAACCCTTCAATCTTCCATTCTGCCGCGTCACCGCTCATGACCATACGAAGTTCCTCAATAAAACACCAGTACAATGAGAGTATGTGTAGGGTGCATGCACATATCACTGTTGTATCTATTTTATTACTAAAAGGGTTTCAATTTACGATCCATTTTTGTAGGGACCCTCCTACAAACAGTTTGCTATAAAAGTTACGGCGGTTCTATTATTAGTCCTTCGATATAATGTCGCATACGAGATTTAGAAAATAATTGGTTTTTAAACTACTACTGCGAATGAGTAAATTGTCACAGTGTTTAAAATTCATCAACAAAAATTTGGAATTACACTTTGAATGTGAAGCGTTTGTTTGTAGAATGCTTTTACAAACTATAAAATTAAATACTTTCATGCATTTTCAACGGGTTCTTACCACGATATTTAATTAATTGAGTTGTCTCGATATTACAACGTTGTTGCAAACGTCATGATCATAAGAAGACTGGATACTGCGGGTCGATTTAAGAGCAAACAAATCTGTCTACCCTCTTTCTCGTTCGCTTTTGGGTAGTACCACTGGAACTCGAACTCACATCAAGACACACCACACTCACTGTATCAACAAGACTCTCTGAGCATGAACCCGCGAGTGACTATTGTGTTTAGCACTGGATTCCACATACTGGTAATATCGTGGTAAGAACCCGTTGAAAATGCATGAAAGTATTATAGAAAACCGCGAGTGTCTGAATAAGTTTATAAAATTAAATGTAAGCAGTCCCTGTTAATTTTTTTGTTAGTCTGACAGGTACAAGATAGGTGTTCTCCACTATGAAAAACTTGAAAATTACCAGTAGGTATATTGCAGACCTTGTCACAACCCATTACTGCCCACTTCTGGGCTCAGGTCTCCTCCGAAGAGGGGGGCATTGGGGATTGCAGACATTTTAAACCATTCTAAGATACAAATACCTATGCCAAGATGCGAAGAATTGTATTATTGTATTTAATTATGTCAACTCAGAATTCGCTGTGTTACCTACAACATATTTGTAAACTGCAGGCCTTTCTTAGTAAATTCGAGTTACCTCCAATATTGTGAATAGATTATATGTACGAAGAATAGTTGAGAATCAATTCTGTAATGTAAGATATGTCGATAAGTAAGTCGAATCGTCGAGGATGTGATCGTTACACCTTTAGTGCGTAGCGCAAGGCAAGCTCCGGGCCGTCCGAAGCCCACCGGTGGGCGTACTCATTAAACCCTTGATTAAATCTTGTACCTAATGGTACGGTATCCTTACTTACAAATTAAATTCCTTCGTCCGACCCTCGTTATCCACGTTTTTGATCGATATTAACAATTATTGAAAATATTCGTGAACCCCTTACATATGTCGGGAGACGCTAAGCCGATTTGCGCATTCATTTTATTGATATCAGAATGAGAATGTTTTTCGTGTAATTTTTTCAGGATCCGGAGTTAAGTACTTGATTTATTTGCAAAAGATATTATATTCTGTTTGGTTTCATGTAGTAATCGGCTTTTACCTGAGATTATTTACGATCAGAATTGTAATGTTTTGGAAGAGACCTACTATCTTTTCACGACTTTAGATTAAACATTGTAATTATTTCAGTTATTTAAGTAATTCAATTTTTAATGTTCAAGTCGTAAAATCCTAAGTAGGTCTCTGAGAATATACCATGACATACTTAAATTCCTAACTTGAAGATGTAATGAAGTAATTTCGACGTGTGAAACAAATTCATAAGGAACGTAAAACCTTTTAATTCAGCGCGTAAAACCGAGGTATAAAACGTAATTACCGAGGGTAGTACTTACCCCTCTAGATACACCCTTGAGTATAGGAGAATCACATTACACTTGCAAACAAAACATTATACTGTTCAACGATATGGCTACTACTTCAGCGAATATTCGTGCTGCGTTGGTGCGCTAGTACATCGAGTATGACCATCGACGATATAACAGAATAGATGCAGACCTCCAAATAACAAAATGTTAAGATTTTAAGGAACTTTTCCTTTGTAGACCATTTGTAATCACTTATTACGGTCTCCCGCGATACAGGTCTGACCTAGTGCGGGGACCATTGTCAAAGATGTATCAGTTGTTTGTAAAATTCTGTTAATAATAAACTATTTTGCATTTGTATTTTTTTTTTTTGCAGAGTTTGCTTTGTTTCGGGCCATGCCATTTTACAACTACTTTAACTGTACTCGACCACACTCAACGAATATTCGCTATATCCCGCTTTCCATCATTAGACTTCTTTTTAATGTTGTCTATGCAAAGTTCTTATTACTTACCGTAGATATTAGTGCGGTTCGACTGCCAAACAGGTAACTTACACAAGACATATGGAACTCGGTGATTACTTCCTGCTAAAAAAACTACAACCATTAAGCTAAGAGATTATCTAATGATTGATCTACCTTTTTCAGCACATAATATAAATTTATTTTATCGTTGTTTTGAGTCGTGTAACTGTCGCGGTTCGTTTGTACGAAGATCCCGGGAGACTGTCTGAAGAACGTGACATGTAAACACATATCATGGAATAGGCAATAGGAATGTGTGTCTGTTACTTTACCTCTTGACAATTTGTGGCTATAAGTAAAAAAAATCGTTTATAATTTATCGGTTTCTCATAAAATATTTGACTTTTTCGTATTAAGAAGATTATCTTGGATATCAGTAACTTCAACATAGGTCGTGAATTAAACTAGTTCTCAAAACTGAAAACTGGTACACAATGTACGTAATTTGAATATAAAACAACAAAAACAGCATAATCTTACAAAATAAAACTCTTTATTTATTTTTAAATACTTTTTATTCCGTCAATATCAATGACAGGCTACTGCCTACAGTCAACCCTTTAGAAGCCTTCAACGATTCTATAAATATATTCACTTTTACCACAGAATAATGAATTGAATAGAAGTAAAGCTTATGTATGTACCACCCTTCCAAAATTAAAAAGATCTTCAATTTTATGCAGTTATGCTAATAAGTGCGTCTCTGGATTCAAATAAAAGAGGAAATAGGTACCTATGCCGATATGAGTTATTTTCAATTTATTTATTTAATTCAAGGAAAACCAACAGCTAATGAACTGGGTACATAACTTAGAATAGGAAACTTAAAGCTAATTACAGGTTTTCACGGATAGCTCTAGCATAAACTAAACAATAACAAGTAGTCGAGCAAATTGTACAAAATACAAAAATTGTTTAAAGTGAACACGGATACAATTACAATAAATAAAGAAGATTAAATTCTTAAAAAAAAGGAAAGTAAATTTAAAAACAAGATTTTTATGAGTTAGTACTTTAATAATACATAGTAATTTAACAGAAAAATGTAAGTCTTAATTTTTCAAGTAAATCTTTATGCATACTTTTAACAAATTAGAATATTAATTATATTTTTCAATAAACAAAGTTTCTGGAACGTTTGTAAGTCGATTAAAATGTTTTATTCTGTAATATTGTTAATGTTATGACATCACCCACCCACTTCTGTTTCCTGGACAAAAGTAGAAGCTCTTTTCAATAGTTTATTTATAAAATGTCGTAGAATGTAATTCGGGTCCACATTGTATGTTTTTTCGTTCGGTTCGATCTGGTTTTATGTTCGGGAAGGATCGCTATAGTTTTGGAAGATAATATGATTTTATAGCCGTCGGATCACGATCGCACAACAAAACGCGATTTATTTAGAAGTACGTATAAAATAAGCTTCGAAAGTCAGGCCTTGAACTTCTACATTTGATACTCGTATTGAAAGATTTATGAGAAAATATGTTCCGCCATTTTGTTACGATCGCCATCTTGGAGCAACTTTCATTCATAAGTTCTGACTTCTCTTCTAGCAAAGCGGGAAACATATAACGGGTGTATAACATGTTGGTGCCCTTTATAAATAAATAAATAAACATTATTCGAAACAAAGAAACAGTTTTTTTATTAAATAAAGCGGCCATGTTCTTTTTACAAAATAAAACAACTCGTTACCTCGATGACTGTCAGCAACAGGTTACAAGTTAGTAAAAAATTGTATCTAAACTATAGAAATACAATGAAGGCCAACTTATATTATTCCCATTGCCAAGCTTATTGTGATTCAGATAATATTCCACGAAATAATGCCGCGTACACAATGGCGAGCATCGTCCCACGTGTATCAAAACATTACATTTTATTTCTCATCAAACCACGAAACGAATCTATCATTGTCATACAATGCAACTAAAATATTTACATATATTTCTCGAACAAACAGGCTAAAAGCAACCTTATGTAATTGTGATAAAGGTTATGTTTTTGTGGTCGTGTTTGTTGTATTAGAAACGGGCAAATTGTGGGAAACGGTACATAAAGGTGTAGGAATAATTACGTGGTGCTCTGTTGTTTAACAAATTACTCATTTGAAGTGACGCGGCTCGAGCAACATGCAGAACTAATGGAGGGGTTCATGCCGACACGAACAAACACATTACGGACCTACTTCTAAAATGGATGTTTGAGAAATTACAGCTTTTTTGTTAAGACGGAAGAAATGCCGAATATTCACTGTATTATTACTAAACTGACTGATTGATTAAATAATAACTGGTATAATAACAACTGATTTCAAAGGTCATTTTATTTATAGAACAATTTACTTTATAAAACGTCTAATTTTGGTCAGTTTTGTGGCAGGAATACAGTGCAATTGTAACACATCTGCATCTTTTTAATATAAAACTAATATAAAGACTACATAAAATAAATTGCCTAGATGATCCCTTTCTCTATAATGATAATAGATAAACTCACCGTGTAGGCCGTGGAATGGTTGTCACTTGCAAAAACACGCGCTCGATGTGATGTAGTTGTTCTGAAGGAACCGTTACTCAGATGTGATTTAGGCTCTCAGGGACGTGGGCGAACGTAACCGCTTTATTATGACTTGTTTTATATTACTTTACGAGCAAATACAGCTTCGTCTGCGTCACAAAGGGAACAAGTTCCTTGTCCAAAAAGTTATCTAGGTTATCCTTTTAGTACATCAGCTGTTTGGAGTCCCGTTCGTGAAAATCAGATACAATGACTTTTATTTTGGTATGTGCATCATGTATTTATTATCTTGTGCATGGGTGAAAAGGGGTTTTTAAAATATTACAAACAGATACTTACTTTTTAAACATACACGAGTAGATGGCTGGGTGACTAACCCAGTACCTAGTTCATTTAGTTTAAGCAAAAATCTTGATTAGTTTACGATGTACAAAAACAAACAGGCAATATGAGTTAAAAACATTGGCATTACACCGTCTAAAATTTGAATTTGGAATAATTCTGACTGGCTCTTCGACTTGCCGATGACGTAGTCCAGGAGCTGTCCCACTGAGTCACGGCATCTCAAGCTACAGCGGATGTAATCACTGGCCGTCGATTACAACAAAAACTATATAAAAACCTGTTTTGTTTCTAATGTTGGTGGTTTTGTAATTTGCGCGGGAACACGTACGGTTTTATTAAATTCCGTTCGCTCTGAGTTCGGGAATTGAGCGATTGCTTTTTTACTGTTGTTTTTGTGATATCTGACCAAGATCTGACCGCCATTAGACGCCATTGCTTCACACAATCACAGTAATGACACACCACTCTGTAGTTTATGGTTATAAAATTTTGATAGATAATATTTGGAGTTTTTGGACAATAGTGCAATAATTCGGAGCAATACATATTTAACTTACACTTGATGTAGCAATGCACCTAAAACTATGTAAGTTCGGGTGAAATATTGGAAGTTAAATCTAAGTTCCCCGTTTCTGATTGAGCTGAAATTTTGAAATTATTATTTTGTATATCACGTGACAATGCAATGTGTATGGTACAACGGTGCTGATCTGATGATGGAGTGGTAGGAACTCCAGTAGGTCCCTTCTTTAAACAAGATAGACTCATAGTGTTTGGGCTCGTTTTACTTGTCTTAGCCAACACCCGACTTTTACATGATAGGTATCCAGGATTTTAAAAACATGCATTTTTAAATAAACTCTTAAAAAAACTTGAGATTTCGTTCCTGTTAGCTAAGTAGTTAGCGTTGTGTGTAATTGTTTTAGTGATTATTTATAATATTTAGTAGGTATAATTATATGTGTAATGTATAAATAATGCGTTCACATGTCTACTTTGTAATTAGGCTGGGTTATGGCGGTCGAATCGTATTTTATGGTACGGTGCTCTTGTGGTACAATATATGAAATATAGCGGGAATTAATATCAAATCTTGTACAAAGATTAAATATTTAGGTATTTTTATGGACCTATGTAATGCAGAGGTTCCGTAGAAGATTCTTTTAAAACCATCATTTAAAGAAGAACAAATGGAAAGATGGAAGTTGGCCTAAAAAGATTATTGTGAAAGCTATTACTATTACAGAGACAAAAATAACATGTACAGTACGTGTACATATTGTTTACTGAAAATGTATTATTTTCTTTGGTAGACCAACAAGAACACCTGATAATAAGTACCTAGCGTCGCTCACAGGCCTCCACAAAGATAACGCATAAAGAATTTACTCTACTGTTTAACTTTAAGGGCCTTAACTTAAATGTACATAGAAATACAATGATTTGTATAACATATTTTATAAAAGGTTTATACTATTGTTTACTTACAAGTGAACACATAAAGATACACACGCCATAGTTTATTTATTGGTCAGTATCTCTTATCTCGCTCTCTCCTATGTTTTATTCCCCACGTGTGGGCGGGACAGAGAACATAGCGGGGCGTGTATCATAATTCCGACTCTGATTACATTCCTACAAATTAGTTTCTTTATAGAAACCTTCATAAAACATATTTCTTGAATCTAAAATAAAATCGAATGGATTTAACGAGTTCGATTAAAATAATATAATTATTTATGCTAATCACAATCTCACGATATCAATTAATTGCGTTGGGTTCTTAATTATAATATTAATTAACGGTTAAGTATTCTCGTAAGCAAATGTACGTTAAAAGAGAAATTCTTTAAAATTTACTTAAAATAGTTTAGTAATTAATGAATATGTCGGAGTTGCTATGTTGAATAACGTCTTTGAATTTTTCACAGTTTGTAGAAATCGATTAATTCGTACCTACAGATCTTCTAAGATCATTACGAGGACACTAGCGCCAGTGGACAAAACTCGAAACTAATTCTAAAATTTAAAGTTTCGACAAACGTATTACTAAATTTCGCCAATATTTTAAGTTACTGAATGAAATAACATAGTAAATTAATATCACAAAGTCTATAAAGTATATAAAGTCTTGTATGGGTAGACGGTAGATGGCATTGCAGAGGTTCATGAGCGACGGTGACCGCTTACCATGAGGTGGGCCGTATGCTCGTTTATCTACCTTGCAAAAAAAAAAATATCGGAAAAACAACAGGAAAAACTAAGAACACAACATCAAGAAATCACACATCTAATTGAAACTTCATTAAAATGTATTTTTAACCCTCATTCTTTAACTAACATACTATATTTTTTGTTACAGGTAAACAAACAAACTACCAGATAACAACAACAGTGAACAGTAATGGTGACCACATCAAAGTGATATCACTAAATCTTTGAATACACTTACTTACATTGATTGATTTCTGATGTTACTCATCTAACTTCGGCCTTTACTTAGCAAGCACATCAAGTTACAGATGAAAGGTATTTAAGATAAAGGAGTCTTAACTTATGTACAGGGTGATTTTTTAAAGAAGGTAGGTACATATTGCAGGAGGGTGATGAGTACTCTGTTCTAATACGGAATATTACAAAAAATGGCAAAAATTCATTTTTTTAAAATCTAAATTTTTTTTATTTATTTTTATTTTATTTATTTATTACAAACTTTTATAACGCCTTAACAGTAGTAACCAATACGACGCTATATGTATACATTTCAGCTTAATTTATACTAAAATTACATTATAAAAAACTTTAACTACAATTAGAACAAATTAATACCTACTTAAAATAAATTCAAAATGACAGAAATAAATTAAAAAATTACAATTCAATTAAAATAATACAATCACCTTATAAATAAATTAAAATAATAAAAATCAGAACCAAAAACAATACTTTAAAATAAATTTTGATAAATAATAATTTCATTAAGTACCTACGCTATAAACTAAAAACTGTTCTCTAAAATTTTAGCCGAAATTCGACAAAACTACCTCAAATTTCGGCTAAAAGAGTGTTGACTAACGACCTCTAGTGATCTCGCGCACCTCACACCTCTGCCACACCCATCCGCTGTCGAAAAACCATCATTTTGCAAGAATTTTAGATATTTTTAAGTTGCGATTACTAAGGCATTAAGCCACAGGACATGTTGCTCCAGAGCATGGCGGAGTGGTCAATTGACGTTGCCGTGGTCGCCGAGCCGTATTTCGTTCCCCCAGCCGACGATTGTTGGTTCGGGGACGACCGCGGCGATCCCGCCCTTGGTAATGGTGGCCAAGGGTTCTGGGTTCGTCGCGGTGTCGGTTCTAGATACCGTCGTGATCGGGGCGTACTTCTCTCCGAGCCGGCCTACCGTCGAGTTTGAGCAGTTCCTGGACGGGCTCGAGGCGATTACTCACCGCCTCGCCCCCCGTCCAGTGATACTCGCGGGGGACCTCAATGCGAAATCCGTCGCTTGGGGCTCCCCCCGCTCTACAATTCGCGGTAGGCTGCTGGAGGAGTGGGCGGTCGCGACTGGCCTCTGTTTACTCAACAGGGGTTCGGTCGCGACTTGCGTGCGATGGCAGGGCGAGTCCATCGTGGACGTAACGTTCGCGAGCTCTGCCATCGCGGATCGCATCCGTGGCTGGAGAGTGTTGGTGGGGGCGGAATCGCTGTCAGATCACCGCTATATCAGGTTCGATCTTTCCGTCCCCACGCCGGCTGCGGACGCCCGCGGGAGTACGACCCGGTCATTCCCCAGGTGGGCATTGAAGCTCCTGAACAAGGAGCTCTTGATGGAAGCCTCTACGGTGGCGGCGTGGACGCCCATGCGTCCACACCCAGTAGACGTGGAGGCCGAGGCGCTCTGGCTCCGGGACGCGATGCGTCGCATTAGCGACGCTTCGATGCCCCGGGTCGGCCCTTGGTCTCCCACGAGGTCGACGTACTGGTGGTCGCCCGAGATAGCGCAGTTGAGAACTGTATGCGTCCGGGCGAGGCGCCAGTGCGCTCGGCACCGCCGTCGCCGCCTTCCGCGTAGCAACGACCCCGTTGCATTCGCGGAGGAAGAGGCCCGGCTGCATGGCTTGTACAAGGAGGCGAGGGGAGCCATGCGGCTGGCCATCAAGATGGCCAAGGAGCAGCACACGGAGCGCCTTTTGGAGACGCTCGATGACGACCCTTGGGGGCGCCCATACAAGATGGTGCGCGGCAAGGTGCGCCCATGGGCGCCCCCCATAACCGAGCGTCTACCGCCTCAGCAGCTGCGGGACATTGTCACGACATTGTTCCCGCAGGAGCAGGAGGGATTTATCCCCCCTGCTATGGGTGAGCCGCCGGAGGATACCGGCGGCGAGGCCCCTGCTGAGGTTCCCCACATCACCGGGGAGGAGCTTCGTGTGGCCGTAGTCAGGATGAGTGCTAAAGACACGGCACCCGGCCCGGATGGCATCCATGGCCGGGTCCTGGCCTTGGCCCTCAATGCCCTAGGGGACCGACTCTTGAGGCTTTACGATTCTTGCCTCGAGTCGGGACGGTTTCCCTCGCTGTGGCGAGAGGGTAGACTCGTCCTTCTCAGGAAGGAGGGGCGCCCGGCGGATACAGCCGCCGGTTACCGTCCTATCGTGCTGCTGGACGAGGTGGGCAAATTGCTGGAACGCATTCTGGCTGCCCGCATCGTCCAGCACCTGGTCGGGGTGGGACCCGATCTGTCGGCGGAGCAGTACGGCTTCAGAGAGGGCCGCTCAACCGTGGACGCGATCCTTCGCGTGCGGGCCCTCTCAAATGAAGCCGTATCACAGGGCGGGGTGGCCTTGGCGGTGTCGCTTGACATCGCCAATGCATTCAACACCTTGCCCTGGTCCGTGATAGGGGGGGCACTCGAGAGGCATGGAGTTCCCCCCTACCTCCGCCGGCTGGTCGGCTCCTACTTGGAGGCCAGGTCGGTAGTATGCACCGGGCACGATGGGACCGTTTACCGGTTTCCGGTCGTATGCGGGGTTCCTCAGGGGTCGGTCCTCGGACCTCTCCTTTGGAATGTCGGGTACGACTGGGTGCTGAGGGGCGCCCTGACCCCGGGCCTGAGCGTGATTTGTTACGCTGACGACACGCTCGTCATGGCCCGGGGTCAAGACTTCAGAGAGGCTACCCATCTCGCCACAGCGGGGGTGGCCCTCGTCGTCGGTCGTATTAGGAGATTGGGCCTCGCGGTGGCGCTCAATAAATCCCAGGCCCTGTGGTTCCACAGGGCTGGGGTGACGCCACCTGCAGGGGCCCAAATCGTGGTTGGAGGCGTCCCAATAGAGGTCGGGGTGCGATTGAAGTACCTCGGCCTCATACTGGACAGCCGTTGGACCTTCCGGGCCCACTTTATGGAGCTCGTCCCCCGATTGATGAGGACGGCCGGCGCTCTGAGCCGGCTGCTTCCGAATCTCGGGGGACCAAACCGTGCCGTGCGCCGCCTCTACGCGGGGGTGGTGCGTTCGATGGCCCTGTACGGCGCGCCCGTTTGGGCCGGACCAGGAAACCGGACAACAACCGTTGTCCGGCGCCTGCGCCGGCCACAGCGCGTCGTAGCTATCAGGGCCATCCGCGGATACCGCACCGTCTCCTTTGAGGCGGCGTGCGTGCTGGCTGGGACGCCACCTTGGGACCTGGAGGCGGGGGCGCTCGCCGACGACTATCGTTGGCGCTGCGACCTCCGTGCTCTGGGTGTGGTGCGTCCCATCAGAGCCGCGGTACGGGACCGGAAGGCCCAATCTCGGCGGTCCGTGCTGGAGGCTTGGTCAAGGCGCTTGGCCAACCCCAGCTGGGGTGTAAGGACCGTCGAGGCGATTCGCCCTGTCCTGAGGGACTGGGTGAGTCGTGGCGAGGGACGTCTCACCTTTCGTCTGGTGCAGGTGCTGACCGGGCATGGTTGCTTCGGGAAGTACCTGCACCGGATACAGGTCGAGCCGACGACGAGGTGCCATCATTGCACAAGCGACCTGGACACGGCAGAGCATACGCTCGCTGTCTGCCCCGCATGGGAGGAGCAGCGCCGTGTCCTGGTCGCACAAGTAGGGCGGGACTTGTCGTTGCCGGGCGTCGTGGCATCGATGCTCGGCGACGATGAGTCCTGGAAAGCTATGCTCGACTTCTGCGAGTCCACCATCTCGCAGAAGGAGGCGGCGGGGCGGGAGAGGGAGAGCTCTTCCCTCCCCGACCAACCCCGTCGCCGCCGACGTCGAGCGGGGGGCCGACCTCGGGAGTTGTCCCGGGACCTGGCCCCCTAAGACTACCGGGTCCACCAACATCGGACCCGAGGGGTGCTGCGCTAGGCATCAGCGCGCACCCTCCGTGCCATCTGTACGGGGGATGGCAAGCCGTGCTCCCCGACCCGGGCTGGCCCTGGGCCGGCCTGGGCTGAGGGAGACCCTACACCACACGGCCCCATCTTGGCGGGCCTTAATTGGCCCGTCCACCGAGTGAGCCGGTGGTCGTTTCACCGACGGCTGCCGGTTCGACGTCCGGGGGTGACGGGGTGATACGTAAGCGACAATCGCGAACGCGTCCTGTCACCCCTACCACTACCACGAGGTTTTGGTGCGGTTCGACACCCACATACCCCACTCGCGGGGCGAGTGGAAGTCCGGCGATTTCCTCCCGTCCAAAAAAAAAAAAAAAAAAAGGTATTAAGTATATTCTTTGGTAATAATATTTTTACTGGTCGTATATAACCATCAGCTACCATGACCTTCACTATGTACCCTCACTAAGAAATCACCCTGTATATACGTAAAGCTAGGCATATTTGCTTCGATTAAATATATGTACTAAGTTCCGAACACAGTTTTGAGATTAACTAATAAGAAGTAAAGAAACAAGTACATGTTTCTTTTTATTACCATATTCCTGGACCTGTGCAATGTCAGGGGACATTGTTGCTACCTACGAACTAGCTTTAAGGATTTTTATGGCATTGATAGGTCATCAAGCAAACGGCCCACTCGATCGGAACCGGTTACCGTTGTCCACTATTATCCACAATACCAAGGCGCAGTGAAGTCCCTACCTTTCTTGTACGTGACCAATAATAGCGCGCGAGATCCTGAATCGCGGTATCAACATTTGCAGTATCGGCCTGACTGAGCATACACTACCTCATTCCCCACCCACCCACATTCCTTTCCAACCTTGTTTAATAAAGAAAGGCAACACATATCTTATTGGCTAATATCCTCTCTCTTATACCTTGTACCACACAAAGGGTATAACTATGGAGGTAAGGGTGGTGGTCAGCCCACCTCATTCACTAGTCCGGACCACAACGGCCCAGGGCACCGCGAGACGGTATATTGACTCAGACCTGTTGACTCTAAACGATACTTCCGGTTCCGTTTCAGCCTCACTAACTCCCCGATATTGCCGAAACTTTTGATTTATATTGACTCGAACTATAACTGAGATGTACGAGATATATTTCACTTGTGAAGTTATTCAGGTACGATATTGTGTAGTTCATTGAAATGTTATATATTTGGGGTTGCCTATTTTATTGTTTCTTACGTGTATGGGATTTAATTTGCAACAAATAGTGTTAACAATTATTATCAAATAAATAGTTTAAGAGACATATCGTAAAAATCATTTTAGACCCTGTTTTCAACATGGCGGTCGTAGTCAAAGGTGGGGACCCCACATACTTTACACTGACCTTATAAAAAAAGTATTTCATTTCACTTGTTCAAAAAATAAAATGACTCCTAAAAATGTAACATTTCAATGGACTAACGTAACCAACAGTTCATTTAACATTGTCCTTGACATGTATTGTCAATAATATTGTTAAACATGTGTGATTGTGAATATACGAGAACAAAATCCTTTAAAACTTTTAAATAGAACTATAATAGAAAAGTTACAGTTAGTCTATCCACGTTTAAGATATTAATATTTAAGATATGTCATGAAACAGTTATAATGTTTAACTGCGTCTGTAAACTTTACGGTTTCCTATAAAACGAGAGTGTTTACTGAAAAATACCAACATTTACACACAGAGACAGTTATAATACAGAAGTCAAGATTGATACAAAACATGCTTGATTGTTGATCTTACTATCAGATTCAGACTAACAGACCAGGGCTATAAGGCTACTTGCTATGCAATAAAAAAACCTCTACAATCTCAAGGGACACATAGGTCACTATGCCCTCTTCAGAACACTCTTTAAATCTATCTACTAATCTTGACTTGATAGAACTATCAATATTAAAATGATAATACCAAAACAATAAAAAACTGAAAATGTTACAGCACGAGCCAAACAAGATATTTTGTAAGATATCAGAAGACAAGCTGGCATTAGAATAATATAAAAACATTGCTTACTTTTTAAATAAACGCATACATAATATGAAGTAATTCTCTCTGATATTACTGTTGATTTTGTAAAACTGTCAGTACGTGTCATGAGTACGAAAGTAACACTGAAGTACAAACAAGCTTGCCCTCTGTATAGTATTAGTGCTGTATTTCGTCGGAACTCTAGCGAGGCTCACAAACAACGACTATTACACTCTTCATATTTATATTTTACGTGTATTTTATGCAGTTTCTACACTTTGATGAGTTCTTTACGCGAAAACAGAATGTTTACAACATAAATACATTTTTGTGAAGGCATTTCATCTGCACTACGATATTTTACAAGAGTTTATCTAACTTTTACTAAATTTAACAAAATAGCTAGAGGAAGGAAAACTAAATTCATATGCGGTGCGGATGTGGATGCGGATTTAGAATTTTGTCTTCGTTAGTCTTTTGTTTTTTTTATTTGGAGGAAATCGCTGGGCGGGAGTTGTACTAAAACCTAAAACCTTCGCACGCACTAAAACCTTCAACCGTTCCGAACCCTTGCTGAAGACAGAATGCAGCTCGGGGTTATAAGGGACAGTACGACGCGTTACGCATTACGACATTCTTGACCGCCGCGACGCCTCGTTCGTTAGTCTTTTAAATTATAAATCGAAGTAACTAACTTTAAACTAAAATTGTCCGCGCTGAGCTAATAATGAGTTACAAAATGCAGTTATCTTTAGAAACTTTAAAGTAAAGATTACAGAATTTAAATGAACTTTAAATTCTTGTCGTATAATCTGAAAGGCCTGTGTTCATATTACTATCTCCATTAAGTAAGCAGGGTACCTGAGACCGACCTGCCCAGGTCTCCAGGCCGACTCAATCCACAACCACATAATAAATATGCAGAAATAAAACTTACGAACAAACGGATATGTGCTTGCCATCGACTTGATTAAAAGTGGTTTC
This sequence comes from Trilocha varians, assembly GCA_030269945.2. Classification (NCBI taxonomy): domain Eukaryota; kingdom Metazoa; phylum Arthropoda; class Insecta; order Lepidoptera; family Bombycidae; genus Trilocha; species Trilocha varians. Next base: position 8,251,227 of record AP028275.1, on the reverse strand, counting down.
AAACAAGACCAAAAGTGAGTTTCAAATGTTTCAGAAACGTAATAGATGTTGAATCGTGTATTTTTTTCATAAAATAAGTAAAAATATAGTAAAATTGGAATATTTCATATCCTGCCAAAAAGTGAGTATATTTGGCGATACTCGTATAGAAGTACACAGGTCATGATGAAATATTATGAAGTTTTCGTTACAAACTCATAACAAAATTAAGTTACATATATTGACGTTTTAAATTTCTTTAAACACTCGCGGTTATCTACATCACTTACACTATTACTAAACGGGTTCTTACCACCAAACCAGTGGTACCGGCAAACGAACGAGAAAGAGGGTAGACAGATTTGTCTGCTCTTAAATGACCTACCCGCAGTTCCTCAGTCTTCCCGTGATCATGGCGCTTAAAACAGTGCTGAAATATCGGGACCTCTCAATTAAAAATAATCGTGGTAAGAACCCGTTTAATAATAGTATAAGTAATATTGACGTTTTGTTAAACACAATGTATAAAAAAACTTAGCAACTGTGTATTGACTGTTGTTGGTGTTACTTGACCGCTATCACACTGTATAAGATTTCCTTCTGCACAGTTATGCTGTGTTTGTAGTAAGGATCAGGCTTAGTCCGGCTTACACGCGGTCACGCGACGCTCGCAGCCTCCACTATAATCCTGGGATTAGATACTACTTCTCATTCTGAAGATACAACCAACAGAACATCTAGATTCTAGACTATAAGCCTATGATGGGGTAGGTGGTGAAATGATAAATATTTCAAATGTTATTAGATTTTAAAATATTCTTGGGAAACTTTTTGTTTACAAATTATTCTGGAAAGATTTACGTGCAATTTTTCACAACACCACTGGCTAAAAACGGTGAAGGAAAACATCGTGAGGAAACCTGCATGTCGGAAAAGGATTCTAAAAATCCTTTGTAGATATGTGAAGTCCCCAATACGCATTAGGCAAGCGTGGTGGACTATGCCTAATCCCTCTTCTGAGGAGACCTGAGCCCAACAGTGGGCAGTAATGGATTGGTACAGGTATTCTGGAAAGTATAAAAAACATCACATCTTTTTGAAATTACGCACTTTTCCTTCATTTTTTCATGATTTTTTTTTTCTGATTTCAGTCAGGAGAGTGTGACTATTAGTAGGTGCGATTTTCGACATCGATTTGCAGTTAATATCCTATTCAAATGAACCATTAAATATATCCTGAGAATATATTTAATTTTTGATACTAACCTCACGTAAAAATTAACAAACTACATATATCTAAACGTAGTGCTTTGAAAGATATCTGAATAATTACTATAGGAACAGAAATTTAAAAAAAAAAAGCTCTGGAGATAATCTAATCATGTAATTTGTATAATATTACTGATACAATTTTTGATTTTCTATATAATTGAATGAATATAGTTGTACGAACCAGAACTCGCTAACTAAACTAACTCACACGATATCAACTCTCACCAAACGAATATAACCGACATTAATAATTCATTAGTTCATGAATACGAATATCAGTAAAGTTGTTTATTTGAAATTAAAGTGGAATCTCTCCCTCACTATTAGGATTCATTTGCATCTCAGCGTATATAATATGTGGTGCAAACGATCACATCACAATTCATTATATGGATAATATTATGTTACTTTAATTTACGAGAAATATCTCTTGCAAACAATACAAGCTACTACATACATATACATAGTCCTGTGTCGGTAGGCGATAGATAACAGCCCCTCATTGCCCTGACATTGCAGAGGTTCATGAGCGACGGTGACCGCTTACCATCGGGTGGGCCGTAGGCTCGTTTATCTATCTAGCAATACAAAAACAAATATTGATTTTTAAAAAAACAGCTATAAGTACTGTACTGTGTCTAACTTTTAAAATTTAATAAAAAAATAACAACAAAAATCGTTTATATGCTGTATATTTAATCAAAATTCAATACTTATTACTGTTATTATATGTTTTTCTTTCTTTTTATAATAAACCTATATTTAACGTTTAAGATAAATGAATAAATTAATTAATTATATTGAATGCTGTGAATATCTTTAATAGGTACATATTTATATTAGGGTACATATTAGAAATTAAGTTGTGAATTGTTAATGAATGATTGTTAAATATGTCATACTGTTGATGTTCCTAAAATAAATAAATAAATTGATTATAGGATGAAAATATGTGGATAATTAGTCAGATATACCGATTACCGATTCATGTATTGCAAATGCATTGCCCAAAGAATTTGAAATGATAATTTCAGTTTTTCCATATCTCGGGCGATCTTAAAATAAAAACTAAATATGAATCAGTTAAGGAATTTTACACTCAAATTGAATCAACTTCACCACTAACATTTTTTTTTGTTTTAGTTGGAGGAAATCGCCGGATCCCCACCCGTGTCTGGTATGTGGGAGTTGAACCTCACTAAAACCTCCAACCGCTCACACTCAGCGTCCGAACTCCGGCTGAGGCCAGAACCCAGCACGGGGTTATGCGGGGTGGCACGACGCGTTACGCACTGCTGCACTTTCCGTCGCGACACCCCTAAATCACTAACATAGACTTTCCTTGCTACGCGAGTATCATTAAGAAAAATACAAAACTTTTTTTTTATTGCAAGATTGTCGCTCATGACCCTCTGCAATGCCAGGGCAATGAAGGGTTACCTATCAAACTGTAGCAAAATATAGCAATAAAACATGCAGAACGACGATCTAATCTCACGCACTCCAGTATACGTTATATTACCGTGAATAGCCTGAATAAAATCAATAAAACCAGCAAACGAACGAAAACAAACGAATGGAATAGTCATGAATATCGTATAAAAGCTAAATTATTTCGTTTATAGCGAACAGTTTCAGCTAACAGCCATTTAGCACCCCTGCAATGGGCCGCGATGGGCCACGATGGGCTGCGATGGGCCACGGTGGCTCTATGGAGCTAAATAACAAAGTTCGATTTGTATTCGAGTTGCCGTCGGGGATTTCCCTTGTTTTTTATATTTCTACTTCCTCCCTCTGTTTTAATACGAAGCCGATTGGTGTGGTACAAGGCATGAGATTATTATTGCATGTACAGTCCACCAGATGGTAAAGGGTAACTGTCGCTCATGAACATGTGCATTGTGGGGCTGTTGCCTATCACCTTTACCATATACTTTTATTAAATCTCGCTTATGGAGGGACATGTCATAGCGCTCCGGGAACACCAAAGTGTCCACACCGAGGGAGTCCATTTCAAATCAGACGAGATAAAAGCATCTTAAGAAGCGAACCGTGGATGACTTCGGTGGTGCCAAATGCATTTTCTTTATGTATGACTAAATCTTTCAAATTACGCAACGGATTTTGATACAATATTTTAATAATAAGTGTGATTTAAAAGGAAGGATATATATGACGGCGTAAATAGTGTGTTGAGGTGTAGTGACGTTGTAATTAGTCGATCTTCGTTTTGTTTTGTCAGGAATGACGTCACAATGTCCACTTGAACACTTGATGATCAATACTTTTGAATAAAAACTTCAAAATAACGAGTTTTAACAGTTTATTTTACATCAAGAGGTCCGTTCGCCTCGACAATTCAAACACGAATGAATAATAACAGCGGCTAACGCCTGTATTTATAGCAAGTCTCCAATTCCAACTACCCGTACGGTGAATAGGTTGGATTCCCTTGTTATCACCCCGTCATTTATGATATTGTTATAGATACCTGTAAAACATAAATCCCTTGTTGAATTTGAGTGCATGCAACTATTTTTTAAATTGAAATAACTAAATGAATCATCCCTTAACTTACGCCACCCCCGAGATGGTCGGTCAATGTTTATAGAGGAAAAACCGTGCGGAACGAGCATCGACACAGATCGGTAAATAACTCGAACGAGATGAATGTGAATAGTACTCCTCACTCCTCACACCTTACTCCTCAGCAGACTCACGCCATATACCATGATACCACGGGAATGGTAAAGTTGTGTAGCTAAGATGCTTTTAAGATATGTTGGCTTGAAGTGTAGGTTTTCACTACTGTAGTTGAAGTATTAATCATGGGTAGTCTTTTAAATAAATATTACATAGATAAATAAAATGTAAGTGTGCTTGTAGTCTTAAAGTAGATCTTTGTTTGCGTTTGAATTTATAGTTAGTAATCGGTATTGATCTTGTTAGTCGTCGGTATACAATGGGTCTTGTAAGACGACTCAGAGTCGCACAGAGAGCAATGGAGAGGGCTATGCTGGGTGTTTCTCTGCGTGATCAAATCAGAAATGAGGAGATCCGCAGAAGGACTAAAGTTACCGACATAGCTCACAGAATTGCATCTTTGAAGTGGCAATGGGCAGGACACATTGTGCGCAAGCTGATGGCCGATGGGGCCGAAAAGTTCTAGAGTGGCGACCACGAACTGGTAGGCCTAGCGTAGGCAGACGTCCCACAAGGTGGATCGATGACCTGGTCCGCGGGAGGTGGCTGGATGCGGACAGCGCAGGACCGATCGTTGTGGCGAGGTTTGGGTGAGGCCTATATCCAGCAGTGGACATCTACAGGCTGATGATGATGATGAATCGGTATTAATTGGTACATATACCAATAAGTAGTTTAAGTTATGTCTGTCTGTTTTCAGAACAATTCGGCGGATTTTCGTGGGAGTTCCTATGACAATTTATTAGAAAGTAAAATAGACTACTCTTTTGTTATTATTTCATTGTAACAGAAACAAACTTTTCTCTATTGTATGTACTCTGATATTAAGGGCAATGGGCGATGTAACCACAACAACTTTCAGTAATGTACCTAAACCACCAAACGTCGTCCATGTCATACTCTTCAACTTTTGGAAACAAAAATTCGTGTTCGCATGGCACGGTAACGCTCGCCATTGACCGTAACGGCGGCTCCTTGCTCATTTTCGAATGATGCCGCCGGACCAAAACCCACACCAAACCGTAAATCTTTGTGGGTGCATTGGCTTCTCAATGGTGACGTGTGGATTTTCCGACCCCCAGATGCGACAATTTTGCTTATTAAAGTTAGATCAAAAAAATAAAAAAGTTTATGTGAATTAACCTGCCCAGTTTTCCAGAATCAACATTAATATTACAAATCTATTTCCCATAAATTTCATTTCAATCGATCAAAGCCTCGCTGAATAAATAATTACACAGATTTTAGTTCAATTCAATTTACAAATTTCAGGATCGGCTGTATTTCAATACAATTTAATTGAAACCGTCACATTCATTGATATTTCCTTTAATATTCATAACATTTTCAATATTATGCTATTCAGAATTATTTAACTGGGGTAAGAATAGAAGGGATTCATTTATAAATAATAAATAGTAGGAAAGGTAACCACCATAGCCCAAAGAATGGCAATTTAGAACCAATGGACCGACCAATAACACCTTCACCTTGTGTTTTTTATTGCATTGGTTTTTTAAACTAGCAGACAGTCTACCTGACGAGAAGTGGTTACCGTTGCCTACGAATCTCTGTAATGTCAAGGCTTAGTGAGGCTGATATACCTACCTTCTACTTTATGGGCATATTCTTAAACCTCGTTTGAAGAAGGACATGGACAAGCGCTCAAATGAAGATCAGGTCGACTTTCGATTTTCTTAATGTTTTTGTTATAGTCGGCCGATTTCAATGATTATTTCTTCTCATTAAAGGTGATCTCGTCTTCCATTTAAATTTGATCGTCTGCCTACATGGCAATAAAAAAAGAATTTGATCAGTATCCAGTAGTCCAACTGTAAAAAAGTTGTTCGTTTTCGTGTGTGGAAGAAGCAGCATACTTTCAAACGAGGTATCTCTGTAGCGTAACTTTATAATAGGTTTTATTTGATTAAACTCCATTTGAAATCACTACTTTTATTCGGTCGGCGTCTAGGCCATAGATTAAAAACGTTGACATAAAGTAATATATAAGTTATGACATAAATAAAGATAAAATTAAATGTTTAATATATCATAGATAAAGTTAAATGTTTAATGTTACACTCTGCCAGAAATTTCTTTAATTTTGCATAAATTTGATAATATAAATAACATAAACTAACACGTTGTTTTTACTGCAAGACAAACAAACGAGCCTACGGCCTACCTGGTGTTAAGCAATGACCGTTGTTCATGAACCTCTGCAATACCAAGACACTGTGATGCCGTTATATACAACTATATACTATACTTATACAGGACTTTTGTTAAACCTATTTTAAAGTTAATTACAGGTTAAAGTGTTAGTGCTATATGTTGTAGACAGGTGTCCACGTCGTGGAGCGCGTGTTATCCGCGATCGCGACTTGAGCCAGCTCACAAGCCTCTTGAATTACAATTACTTACACAGACTGACTTGCAACAGGAAGGCAATGGCAGGGCAATGAGGGGCTGTTATCTATATATAGATACTGAGCTAGAATACTGTGAGAACAAATTCTGATAATAATGTGTTCCATATATTTTACTTCATCGATAAGTGAAAAATTTTCAAATATATAATAACTCAACACCGCCTCGAACAATTTAGTCATTTTATAAATGTTCGTTGAAGTTCGAAGTTGGTTTTACGGCAAAAAAACAATAATTGATATTTCATTGACATCTGCGTTAGACGAAGTTAATAAATAAATATTAAAGTATGCAGTGAAATAAAAACCACCAAAATCGGTTCATTGGCAAACGTTAATTTTAAATAGAGTGTTACAAGTCAGTCGTACAAGCATGTTTGTAAGATTGCGTTAGACAGTGAGAGGGTAGAGTGGGTAAAGTCGGTGCGAGAGGTGAGATCGTAGAACAACTCTACATCTCATTACATATACTACTACAGTTAATGTAATTGAACACGTTTACGTACATATGTAACACGTACACGTTTTTATATAAAAAAAGATACTTATTACCTAACTAGTGGGCCTGCGCAACTTCGTCTCTGCGTCACTTTCAACTAAACGGTTTTTGTTTTTTTTTAGTTGGAGGAAATCACCTTATCCCCACCCGCCCCGCGGCTGGGATATGTGGGAGTTGAACCGCACTGAAACCTCCAACCGCTCACACTCAGCGTCCGAACCCCGACTGAGGCCAGAACCCAGCACGGGGTTATGAGGAGCGGCGCGACGCGTTACACGCTACGGCACTCTTTCCCGTCGCGCCGCCTGAACTAAATGGTAGCATAAGTTTAATCGTAACAGACAGACAGACATACAGACAGATACGACAGAGTTACTTTCGCATTTAGGAAATAGGAATAGTATGAATTCAATGAAATTTTGTATGATAACTAGTCTCTGTGACTTTGTTTTCGGTTCAAATATTGCCAAACTGAACTTAGTTACTCGACAATAAAACAAATAGATCGTTCGACGATAGTGCGGGCATCTTTTTAATTTGTAATTTATTTTCTGTCAGTATTGCGTTTGACGGTTGCAGCTGACACAATGAAGATTCCACTCTTTTTATGAGATTCTTTTATTGAATCAAAAAGTACCAAGTATTACAGTAAATAATGTCTATTTCTCAAACCGCAAAATGAGGATTGGACAACATTTCCAAAACAAAAATAGTCGAAAATCATCATTACTGTACAAACAAGCCATCAAAGTGTAACCATAATGCAGTCAGTTCGCAAACTTGATAAACTATGTCAAAAGCGTACTTACCGGGTATTCATTCTGTGGAGCTCGTTACTCTGTGCCGAGACACAAAATAGTAACTAATACAGAAGTAAATCTTCATACGAACTGCGCTAATTCACACTAAATATACGATATATATATCAAGTAGTATCAAATGCAGACGACTTTTTGACTGGTTGGTAAAAGTTAAGACTTTCTGTCTTTACCCGGATTGTAAAATGGCGCCAATTTAATTTGATGAATTTTTGCAATTACTTTCGTACACAACCCTCTTCCACATAAAGATTTTTTTTTTAATTGTTATATTATTATGGATAAACAACCAAAGTTATGGGAAGAATATAAAACTCATAGCTCTCAAAAACACCATTATGAAATTACTTCTTTACAGTAAAACTTCATTGTGTTCGAGCTCTCAGAGTCTCGTAGTGGCTCCAACTCTTTGTACGATGAAGCCAATCGAGTTACACGCAGCCACGGTCGCCTGCCTCTGTTCCGGGACATCGCATATATGACATTATGATAAACAACCTACTTACGTTCACATGGTTTTTGATATAGCGGGTGGGCCATCTAACGTTCGCATTTTGAACTACTTTTTATTTAGAGAATGACAGCTCAAATGTCATTCAATTTGTGTTCATAATTTAGTTAAAGGTTTGACATTTACGAAATGGGACGCTATACGCTTGAACAAAATTGGGAAATATTGAAAAGTTACTTCCAAAGTGTAAGAAAAGTGAAAAAAAAATCCATAAAAATGATTGGCCGTTATGCATACATATACATGTATTGGATGCAACTACTGACCCGAAAGTTTGCCTCAAAGAATCAGTTTTTACTTCTTTCGGGTCATTTTATTACACCTTAAATTAATGTAGTTTTGGTAGGGATCTCCATTTTGAACATACCGAGTCAAAAACAAGGCTCTTCAATATTAATCGATAAGGAATTATTAGAATACTAGCTGGCCCACACAACTTCGTCTGCGTCACATAAGGAAATTTTCTCACCGTTTAAACCTTCCCTGGACTTCTACGAATATTTCAAGATTAAAATAAGCCAAATCGTTCTCGAGTTTTAGTGAGACTAACGAACAGCAATTCATTTTTTATATATAAGCTGACGTGTTCAATAAAGGTAGTTTTTAAGGATTTTTCATATGATCTAATTTTAATGATCTCATTTTGTAATTTTAATTCAACTTACTATATATTGCTGGTATGACTAACAGTTGTTGAATTATATTGAATCGTAACAATTGGATTTTTTTCGCCAATTCATGACTGATACAAAAAACTGTAGTATAATTATGACTAAAAAAGTAACCTTAGAATATGTTAGAATACCATAGAACACAGAATACGTACAACTGATTCTCAATAACGCATTCCGGTCGCCGGTCCTAATATCACGCTGAAATGCCAATAAATTCGTCATTACGCTCCGAAACTTGTAAAATACGAGCGAAAAAAGAGATTCCGAACATTCTGGAGTTCCCGCGCACTCGCCTGAAACATATCAAAACGATATCACTTACATTTGCGTGTCACATACCACGATACTTACACACTCGAACTTTGAACAAAGAATCGAGAATAAGAATACTTGGGACTGAATGTCGGGTATTTGTTTCATACAATGCTTTCGTAAAATGTTGTTTAATATGGCAATGTCGGAAACCATAAATTGCTCAATTTTTAGCAACAATTATACTTAAAAATGAGCTAACACTGGCTTCATTATGACATCACAATGATTATCAGAAAATTCTCCTCTTGTTCTTATAGCCATCGGCTAGTAACATGTTAATTACATCCAATAGATTCCATCAAATTGTACAGAAGCCCCGGTTCAGCTTGGATTTTAAGTTGTACTTATTTGATATGCAAAGATAATGATAATTTTAAACTTCTAAATGGCGCTTCACAAGCGCTACAACTTGTTTTACTGAAGATTCCCCAAAAGTAGGGTGTTAGTAGCCTCGCAGTATCCTCTTACATTGCAGAAATCCATGTGCCATGGTATCTTTTAATCAGGTAGCAAGTTAGTCTGGCAACAAAATCATTTACCAGTCCATTCTACAATACGTTATTCTGTGCATAGCGGCCATGTTGGCATCGACTCGTGAACATATTAAACTCTTATAACCCGTTCCTCGCTCGTGTTCACCAACTTTAAAACTTCGTCCTATAGACGTCCGTCCCCGGGGTCACTGCTTATCAAATTTGTGTTAACACTAACTTATTCAATAACTTGCACAAACTTACTGTTTGTTTTTCTTCGCAGATTGATATTAAGATTGTTTGTCTAGTTGTGTATTCTAGTTGAAGTGCTGTAGATTTATGAGTATTAGGTTCTTAAGTTTGCTAATTTGAAAGTTTGGGAGGGCTGGTAGACTTCAAAACTTTGTTTGTTATATTTCATAGTAAAATAAGGCACATAACCTAAAATAATAGCATAAAGCAACACTTTCCTCTGCACATTCAATCAAATCTATCATCAATATCGCATTTTCATAAACAATATTAAAACTTCAAAGCTAATAATGCGTACCATTTATTTCCCAAGTATAAAGTCTTATTTGTTTCGGAAGAGCAAATCTAGATAAAACATTGTAAAACAAGATGGCGGCCACAATCCACGCGCTCACGAAAAAGTATCAAACTTAAATTACGTAATGTCGTACTTCCGAATCAAGTGCATTAATAATTCTGGATCCACAAAAACTCATTAAAAATAACACTTGGAAAGTTATAATCGTTCGGCGAAGAAGCCTACCCAAGTTAAATTAAAGTTGTCAAAGTAAGGAGGGTTACTTCCCGAGGTCCTGTACCGAGGTAAACTTCTTTTCATTTTAATGTTTCGACTTGTCGCTCCTCTTTTTCAAATTATTTCTTTTTGGTGTAATTTTGTTGTCAATCACGGGTCGGGTGAGCTGGGGTGAGTCGGCTCGAGTGGAATGAAGAGGTGTAAACAAGGGTGTTAATGTGGGGTGGCTTGTTGATTTAACGACGAATTAGATTTAGATATAAAGTGTGAGATGACGCATACATTGTAGACTTAAAACCAGAGGAAAAATTTGAGGTCGCTAATATCCTATTTTTGCAAAATGTTTGATCTACTTAGTGATAAGACTTTTGTTCATTACCGTTAGTAGATTTTTATTTGTTATAATAAAAAAAGTGTTAATCGTTCTATAAATTAACGTAAAATAAGCTTAATTATTCGCTTTATTTTACCTTCGAATAAATAGGCTAATAAAATTACGTTTCTTATTAAAACCAGCTAAACCGTCCGATCTATCAGACATCATGAAACACAAACGCAACAATTTCTTACATCAGACAAAATCCCATCTCCTTTGGTCACAAATAACGAGATTGACAGGGTTCCCGATATTTCCCGGCGGAACCCGAAATTTTTCAAGAATATTCCGCAACCCGCGACACCCGGCGATGCATACGAAATCAGGGATGTTCCCGAACGTAATTCCTTTTTGAGGGCACAATTTTCCCCCATCTACCCAATAGAGTTTTAATTATATGACCCCAGAATGACAGTGTAATAACTGTAAACGGTATGGATACTTATATCAGCCTAAAAATCCAAGAATTTCGCTTTAATAGATTGGTAAGATCTTCACTATAAAATTGAGCAAAAATGGGTTTTTGTTAAGTGTTTTCCTATAGTTAAAAGAACTGTTGTTTTCTTGTACTAGCTGACTAAATTTCGTTAGTATCACAATGTTCTTGAGTTGACACATTTAAACAACAAAATTCTCAAAAACAACTCTTTCAATTTTGGCACCTCATAAATACCTATGATTGTAAAATACAGGGAGGATTTTGAATTGCTTTGTTCAGGGTAACTATCTGAAATAGTGATTCCAACGAATTTCGCTGAAAGAAAACATTCCTTTGCTTTTTAAAATATACACAACTGCATTGATAGTTTTTGCTCGCCTCTGTGTGTGAACGATGTAGTATGTTTCTAAGTTGTCATACTGTACAATAACTATACTGTGCCGAAATAGCCCTTCGTAAAAGCGATCTACTTTCTTTGCTTTTTGATTTTTTATGAATATTTACTGAGATGGTTTGATCTCGGGATGATGCTGCGATACAGATGCTTGTTTATATAACGTGGATTTAACTTTAAATTATAAATAACAAAAAATTAAAAATATGTTTTTTAAGCTCGGTAACCGAATATATATGGTTAATCTTATGGTAAGTGGTGATCGTCGCTAACTCCACCGTGATTTATATTTTTTACGATCTATCAAGGCAAACGAGTTGTGATCCTTAGCAACGTCAAAGGAAGAATCAGTTCTATCTCATTATAAACAATTTGTTAATTGATACAAGATGACCCGCGCCATGATGGGAGGATCCAATTTTTACCATGCTTAAGTTTAAAACTACTAGTAAGATTACACCCTACAAAGTCACAAACAATCTATCTGTGTTATTTTATAATTTGTATACTTCTGATAGTTTCCCAAATAAATAAATAAACAACATGACATTACCTCTTTATTCTAGTATAGACAATAATATTGTTAAATCAAAAATGAACGCGACGGGAAAGAGTGCCGAGAGCGTAACGCGTCGCGCCGTCTCATAACCCCGTGCTGGGTTCTGGCCTCAGCCCGGGCTGAGTGCGAGCAGTTGGAGGTTTTAGTGCGGTTCAACTCCCACACACAACACACGCGGGGCCGGTGATTAAAAAAAAAGGTTGTTAAATTAAATTAAGGTACAAACCCGCTTTGTTTCAACAAGTTCTGAAACGTTATAAATGTGCATAATTGAGTTAAATAACGTTAGAATTGATTAGTTCATTAATATCCCACCGTTGGGCGCATTCCTGGGCTATCAGTGGATCTAAACACGACGCCCAATTAGCTCCCAATGTAGCCGAGATCCCAACATTGATTGATTTATATCGATTCTATTCGATACTACGTTTACAACTTGTTCAACAGACGGACAGACCGTGACGGATTATTAGTACTTACTCGGGAATATAGTATGATAGTTGATCATATGTATAGATATACAGGGTGGATCTGTAACTTTGGACAATCTGACGTGGGGTGAATGACCTGTCGAAATACAACTTAGCACCATTTTTTGGATCAGCTAAACTTTTTTTCTGACATTTTATAGAAAATGTACGACTATCGTTGCGGACTTCCATACTATGATGAATTTTTTTTTTTATCCAATTCCTAAGTGAATGGAGTTCCTTGGAGTGAATACTTCACGTCAGATTGTCTAAAGTTAACAGATCCATCCTGTATATGTCATGGGAATATTTAACCTGGTAAGAGTTGCAGAAGCTCATGAGCGACGGTGTCTTGCATGCAATAGTAATGTAATGTCACTGTGGCGACCAATAATAGCACGCGAGATCCTGAATTGCGGTTACAACATATGCAAAAATCTTTGCATATATACGACATCTGAAATCTGCTACAGCGGGCTTCGGCTTCGACACTATCTCGCCCGCAAGGAGATCTCCCTTTGACCATAGCTCACTGTACCCATAGTCACCATCAAAAAAATTGTGTACAAAAGTTAACCATCTAAAATTAAATGTTTTTTGCTCATCTTTTCTACGTTATAACTGAAAAATATTTTTAACTCTTTTAAATTAACATTCAGCTAGTCATTTACTAACATTTACATTAAACTACATTAAAATCACTGAGTTGAACATATTTCATTGCATTATGTTAATCTGTAATATGTATATTTAAAAATCTTCAATTACTACGTATGACAATATATTTATGTAGCATGTTGTGTGTCCCCTGAGATCATATCAGTAGTGAAGCAAGTCATTAATATCAAACGGAATCAGTAATCATTGAACGAGCACAGAATACATACTATACAGAAGTTAAACTATAATTCAGCCTAAGTAAGTGGGGCGGCGCTACGGTAAAGAGTGCCGATGGCGTAACGCGTCGCGTCGTCCCTCATGACCCCGTGCTGGGTTCTGGCCTCAGCCGGGGTTGGGACGCTGAGTGTGAGCGGTTGGAGGTTTTAGTGCGGTTCAACTCCCACATACCCAGTGATTTCCTGCAACTAAAAAAAAAAAAAGTAAGTGAGCAAGCCATATTATGTCATATTTTTTTTTAAATCAGGATGTCTTCTTCTTCTTCTTTTTTTCCCCTGGACCTCGTCCACCAAGACTGGGGACGATTCGCCAATGTCAAGTGAGACAAATACACGGACTCAAAGATACTAAGCCAGAATATTGTTCGGTTTCCAGTCTCAGCAGTAATAGAATATATACTGTTTATAGTGTTATTAAATACAATGAAGGATGTCCTTAAATTTTTAACAAACAGACATCTGCTCTGGGATCTGATATTAAATTAACATATTTTTCATACATAACTTTTCTAATACACTCGCCCTGTACTTATTTCAAAAGTTTTGGTACCTATTTCGTGTCGATGAGAGATGTGTTAGTGGCTGTTAGTGACGATTTTTTAAAAATCACACTTGTAATATGATCTATTCAATTTAATGCTCAACGCCAAACAAATAACGCTCAAAATGCAACGTTTGCATTAGCCATGTAAAATATTATCAGTATTGATATACTTATAGTCTTAGGCGCAGGGCGTTGAATATTAAATTGAATGATACGAAACTTCTAGGTGATACGAAATTCTGTAAACTATATTATGTGTTTTATGATCGTAGTATTTGTAAATATTCAACAATTACTTAGATATTTCCGGCTTGTACCTCTAAATCTAAATGTGAAATAGATTTATGTGCAATTTTTCACAACACCACTGGCTATAAACGGTGAAGGAAAACATCGTGAGGAAACCTGCATGTCGGAAAAGGGTTCTAAAAATCCTTTGAAGATATGTGAAGTCCCCAATCCGCACTGGGCAAGCGTGGTGGACTATGCCTAATCCCTCTTCTGAGGAGACCTGAGCCCAACAGTGGGCAGTAATGGGTTGGTACAGTACATTACTTAGATATTTTGTATTTATGAGAGTAACATTTGTCATTTCATCATCATTCATGTTTTGTATTTAAATTACCTTCTGTATTATGCTGTGTGAGTAGTATCGTAGTGAGCGATCGCAAGGGTGAGTACAATGCACCCCCTCCCCTAGCGAGGGGTGACGATATTCAATTATATGGGACATTATTAATATTATTGCGTTTATTGTTAGTTCTGCCTTCAAATGAACAATTTAGTTCCGTTTGTTACATGTGTTTGTTTTGCAGTTTTCTTATTCAAAATGTTTTGTATTCTCATGAAAATATGTGCTCAGAATAAATGTTTTTTGATTTGATGTTTTGCTTAGATGTATCTAGAGCTTAATATTGGGTTATAGAAACTCTCAGTTGGATTTAGAAGCATTGGATGGATTAAAAGCGACAGTAACTACTTAACATCAGAGCCTACTCTTATTACCTTACCTTAGGTATAAAAAATAATGAAATACACTTAGTTCTTATTTAAATGCCTGTGCGACGGCCCATCGTGTATTTTTCAACAATTAACAATTAAAATTATGGCATTTAATTTAAACTACTCAAAAGAAAAAAAACGCAAAAATGCGCTAAATAACTTACATTATTACTAAACGGGTTCTTTTTAAATGAGCGATCCAGATATTTCAGCACTGTTTCAAGCGCCATGATCACGGGAAGACTGAGGAACTGTGGATAGGTCATTTAAGAACAGACAAATCTGTGTACCCTCTTTCTCGGTCGTTTACCGGTACCACTGGAACTCGAACTCACATTCCGCTACATAAGTTTAATAAGTCCCAAGTTAAGCTATACAATACATGCCCAAACCATGAATAAAATAATCTGTAATACAGTACAACAATAATATCCGCGATGTCTTATCATATTTATGTAATCGCTTTCGACCCTAAGCGATATAATTCGACATATTCCGAGCCCCGCACTGATCTAAGATAATACAAACGGACGGACAAATACTTTATTGAAACATTTTTATTGTTAATGTCTGATCTTTATCTTTATGTTATTAAAACGTATTTGCTGAGGGTAACGGATAATGGCTCTTGTAATTGGTTCGAATTATTTGTGTTTTGTTTTTCATTTCAATTTGTTAGACTTGGATTAAGTTATTATGTTTAGATTGAATCTAGGATTTTCTTTTTATTTATGGTTTTCTCTATAGTCTATTGTAATAATAAGGAAAATGGCTACTGTAGCTCATGAACATCATAAATTGTAGGCAGATGGCAATTGGCATAAGGTTTTTAGGTTTCAGCTGAAAATCAGAGCTTTTGGTCTTCTTTGAGACCATAAGCTTTTGTTGAGCTGAAACCTATTCGCACGCCACTGAGGGCAAGCCTCTATCTTGTTCGGGTATATTTCGTTTTTTTAACTTTTTTGTCCTTGTTTAAATAGGTATTATACTGTTTAAATGTTATAATAATATGAATGTCCTCTATGTACGTGTTGAATAAATACTTTGTCTTTCTTTCTTTCTATTTATTTATTTACTTATTTAATACTTTGTTTGTTTATTCTATCTGTAATGTAAGGACATCACGAATTTGTAACCAGTTGCTTAGGCTAAATAAACCGGCATATACCTACTTTACTTTAGCTCAACCTTATACCATTCAAATGTGGTCGGCGCAATATGTTTTAAATCTCCATACATTCCTAATCTGGCATTAGTCCTCTGTCACGCCGCAAATTTTCATATCTTCTTTCACACTATCCATCTCTTTTTAGGTCTTCCTCTCCTCTTAGATCCATCCACTTTCAAATTCCACATTCGCTTTGTAACGTGGTCCTCATCACATGTCCAACCCATTTGTCCACCACTAATAAACAAAAATAAAATTTCATGACTTTAAATTATTCGACTATTCCCTTAAAAATAAAATCCAATTATAAAATGGTAATTGAATATATTTTGTAGAGTAAAGTGTTCATCGTGATGTTATTATTCGTGAGCTACATAATGGAAGGATATTACGAGTGTTGCTCTAATGTAATTCATTTAATCCACTCCCACTTAGGGTAGCCGGCAACTAAGCGACCTTTTCATATTATCTTAATATTTATATTACGAGGTTACTAGTTTTTAATTGGTTTAGTTGTATAAAATGTTTAATTTAAAATACGATTCAATATTTGACTTAGAATAATTTTACTTTCAATGTTGTTGAAGTGAATTATTTTAGTATTTAATTTTATACTTCTTCGTAATGTTAATGATAAAATAATTTAGAATTTACATACATAAACGGCAACATTGGGTTCTCTGTCGCTAAATTTATAAATTGTCTTAAACTGAAGTCTCTTTAATTTTTTTTGTAAAACACTTGAAGTGTGGGTAATGTAGTTTACAGACACTGTTTTGTACTGTTAATATTAAATCAATATAACATAGTAAATATACTCGTGTATTAGTCACCGTTGTCGTTAACAGGGATCAATAAAATTAACATAACACAGCGTCTAATCAGATCACAATAGCGCGAGTGCATCCTCCTCCAATCATCTACCTCATTGTTCTCTAACTGTTTAGAGTCTAGTGAGAGTCACTACACTATCAAGAAAAGCTGTGATAATACTATATGCTACAAAAATATTAAGACTTAAGCTGCCAGCGCAGTCTGTGCTGACTGACACTCCTTTGAAAGGACACGTTTCTTTTCTCAGCAGTTAACGTGTTAAATAGGACATTTTACACTGCAGCTGTGATGACCGAGTGGAGCGCTTGTCTTTCGTACTGTTAGGCGGCGGTGGGCGTTAGTCTTTTTAAAAAAAAAAACACTTTGTGTCCCTAAACACTTTTTATTCTTGAAAACTCACTACACTTTTTAAGGTCTCTGTTTTTATGTCGAGTGACTGGTGTGCACCGATCTGAAGGACTTGTACTGGATAACTGACCGGGTTGACTGAATGACAATGACTAACTTATTTGCTTGGTTGATAATGACTGCCTTCTTGCCACGCGGTGGCTTCTGTATTTATATTAATTAATGTTGCTTATGTCAGCATATGGGTCATAGAATAAAAGGATATAACATCTCCCCCCTTAAGACGGAGCTTATCCTTAAAGAAAAGCGAAGTTAAAAGAAAAGTTAAAAAACTCGAAAAATAAAAACAGAGATTCACAATCACTTAGAACTAAGATACAAAAGTTAATATTAAAAGATTTCGTTTAAGGATAAAATACATTTAAGGATTTCGACTTACAAACTAAAATAAGATTTAAAAGATTTGACTTAAATAACTAAGACAATAAAAAGTTAAAAGTTCAAAATAAAAATTAAAGACATTATATTATTAAAATTATTAATTAGCAAAATTTAAAAGATTTTAAAATTAATTGTTCATTATATTTCTTTTAAAATGAATTGAGTCTGAAATTGATTTTACAGATTTTTTTATCTTCATCTGATATTTCTGACATCTCAATTGAATTATGAAATTTCGATTCTTGTCTAAAGTTCTTCTTAGTATTACATTGGTTGAATATTTGAATACAATATGCACTTGAATTATTATTGTTTCTACAACAGTGTTTATATAATTTATAACTAATGTAAAGAAATATTAAGATAAGCGATATTATGGTTAAAGACGAATAATAGCTAGCAAATTTTACAAAATGAGATTGATCTTGAATTTTATTTATTTCGCTTTCTAAATCATCAAGTTGTCTATAAGAATGTTTAAGAGAGTCAAGATCAATATTACTTAAAGTTAAAGGAGACAGTGAAGGTATCGACTGATTCAAGATTTCCGTTTTACAACAATCATCATCGGTGATATCAAAATCCATTTTAAAATTATCGTTAATTACAATATTAGTTGAAATAGAAGGTTCTAGACGAATAGTTTTAGAAAATGCTATACAATTATCTGAAAGGCTTAAGATTCCTGTACCCTGTATTGGGTAATCTTTAATATTATTTTCATCACATTTAATAGTTAACTTAGTAGTCTGTGACTGAACATAGATCCAACGATTATTTTCTAATTTGTGCCAAATATCAATAAAACCATACAAGAGTTGAGAATTACATTCTTTCGGTAGATTTAATATTACTTCCGTTATTAGTTTCGTCTCGCAGGACGGGTTTGTTATGCTAGAAAATACAGTTTGAGATTGACATATAAGACGATTAGAGCTTAACTTAGAACATTGTTGCATGTTATCGAATAAGGTGTAATGTAATCTATCATCCGTTAATGCGATATAAGGTTTTGTAGGAATTATTAATGCAAAAGTTTTAGGAATGGATTTTTCATGAGGAGTAGGAAGTGGAATAATTTTATACACAGTATACTTAATAGGAACTATAAGAGGAATTTGAAGGACAAATATTATTTTATCTTTATAAAAATATGTTACTAGTTTAGAAACGTCTAATAAAATATGTATATTATCTAAAATAAGAGGAACGGGAAAATCTAGTTTATTACTAATAGAACTACTACGTTTAGAGAGTTCCTTGAAAAGATTAGTAGGGCTTAAAATGGATGGATGCAAAATATTTACTTTAGAAAATAAAATAGAATTCGTAATAGAGTCAAGAAGGTTAGAAATTGTTAGGAGAGATCCTTCGAGGATATTCATTAAAGTATTGAGTTTTGTGTTAATTAATAAATTATTGCTGGTTTTTGTAACTTGAGACAGCACATCATTAAGATCTTGTATTTGAGAGTTTAATTTTATTTCGTTTTGATTTAACTTTGAAATTGTGGAATTGAATGAATTTATTGTTGATTTTACTATATGAATGTTATCTTTCATTAAATTAAATATTTCATTTTCATTATTCTGACACGCGTCGATGGCGGCGTTATACTTTCGGGCATCGTCTGCGTCAAGAGTTCCGAAGAAGAATTTTAAGATTTCGCCACCAAATTCTAAAGATCTTTTGAAACGATTTGGGGGTTCATTTGATATTATATGCGAAAGAGAACGAGATTTGATAAAATTACTTTCTAAGATCACTTCGAGTGGGCTGAAAACATCTATACAATTTGAATAACTTTCAGGACGAGATTTTTCACATAAAAGGGATGTTTTTATCATTTGCTTATTTATTTTTTCTAGTTGAGGTTCGAGAGATTTTACATTAACATGAGTAATAACATTCCAATAATCATTATAAAAGTAAATGTTTGTTGTTTGATCGAAATATAATCCGGGACTATGAACAATAGGAGTTATTTCTGATTCCGATGTGACTCGATGTAAGATTAATCTGAAAAGATGAGATAAAAATATTTCGTAAAATAAGAATTAAGATTGATTAAGAGTGTGCGGGTTTAAGAATATTTGTATGATACTTAACGTGTTTTCGGTTCACGGCTAAAGTTACATTATGTTTTCCGTTAGTTTTTACGATTTTGTAAGGACCTTTCCAGATAGGTGATAAGGCTTTTCGAAGTCTGTGGTGGCATTTGAGATATACCATGTCGCCTGTTTTATATTGAACATTACTAGTAGACGCGTCGTAATTTGTTTTAGATTGTTCTTTGCTTTGACGAATATATTCTAGGGCTTTTTCGCGGCTTACTTTCATTCGATACTGAAGAGCTCGGATATACTCATGGTATGTGACGTTACTATTTGTTTCATATAAAGAACTAGGTAATGTAGGTTTATGACCGTAAAGAAGTTCGAAAGGAGAAAAATGCGTAGTGGTATGAGGAGTTGTGTTATAAGCGAGAACGGCTGTTGCTAGGTAGCAATGCCAATCATTCTGGTTCTCATTTACAAAAGATTTTAAATATTCCTTAAGAGTAGCGTGACTTCTTTCAAGCGCGCCGTTAGTTTGCGGATGATAAGGAGTTGAAAATAAGGGTTTTATTTTAAAGATTTCGGTTACTTGTTTGAATAGATCAGAGGTAAAGCAAGTGCCTAAGTCTGTTAAGATGGTTTTAGGTATACCGAAAAGAGATATGAAGTGGACAAGATTTCGGGCTACTTCGTCGCTAGAGGAAGATATCATAGGATAAACTGAAGTGAATTTAGTTAGATCGTCTTGAAGAGTTAAAATGTATCTGAATCTTTGGAAACCTGCATCAGGCAAAGTGCCTACAATGTCTAGAGCTAGTCGTTCAAAAGGTTTCGTGCTAGTAGATGTTATTTCCATAGGAGCTGTGTTGCAAGATCTAAGGGGTTTGTTTACTTGACATAATTTACAATTTTTTACGTATCTTTCAATATCGGCTCGCATGGATTTCCAATAATAAGATGATTTGATTCTATTTAACATTCTTTTAATACCGGGGTGTCCGGCTACGGGAGAGTCATGGTTTTCTTTTAAGATTTTCGGAATTTCAAGAGGGGTAGGATAAATCATTTGATTTTTATAGATATGAATTACAAGATTTGTGTTATGAAAAATGTGTGCAATTATATTATAAACTTTTGTATAAGATATTTTAGTAAAAGGGTCTGTAAAGTCAGATATAGCTAAATCTGTAATATCTGAATAACTATTTAATATTTCGTTTCGTAATTTCATCAAAGTATCGTAAATTGACCTGTAAGTTGTTTCTTCGTAATGATGTATTTTTATGAAAAGAAAATGATATGTTTTATTATTCTCGGTAACGCTTTGCACGGACTGTGGGACTCGTTCCGATTCCAGTAACTTCGCGGAGTCTTTCATTCGCGATAAGATTTCTTCGCAATGCGGCATAGAATAATCAAAATCTAAAGAGACGGGACAAGCGATAGAATTTATTTTAGTAAGATGAAGAGCTTCCGAGTGTTCCTCGATTTTTGTATTCGGGGTCGGTAAAGATTTGGTAAATTGTTGTTTAAAGTATTTTTCATAGGTTAATTTATTTAAGTTATCACTATTAAGAAGATATATCCTAGACAAGGCATCGGCGTTAGAATTAAGTTTACCTTGTTTGTAAATTATTTCATAATCATACTCTTCTAATTTAAGGCGCCAACGTATTAAGCGGCTACCAGGATCTTTTACATTGAAAAGCCAGACAAGAGGACGATGATCCGTCACGATTTTGAATTTGTTACCGTACAAGTAAGGACGAAAAGTTTTCACGGCAAATAAGATGGCAAGAAGTTCTTTCTCGGTTGTAGAGTAGTTTCCTTCTGCTTTGTTAAGGGTTCGAGACGCATAAGCTATAGGTTTGTCTTTGCCTATAAGACCTTGAGATAAGACTGCTCCAACTGCATAATTACTGGCGTCGGTAGTGACGACAAAGGGTTGTGTAAAATCTGGATATTGTAAAAGTGGGGCAGTAGTTAGTTTTTCTTTAAGAATGTTGAAAGCTTGTTCTTGGTCTAACGACCAAGTGAAAGAAATGTCCTTTTTTTAAGAGAGAGGTAAGAGGTTTTGTAATTTTTGAGAAGTTTTCAATGAATCGTCGGTAATATCCGACAAGACCTAGAAAGGATTTGATATCTTTTGGGTTTTTAGGAGTTGGAAAATTTGTAACAGCTTTGATTTTATCGGGGTTTGGTGAGACACCTTTGTCAGTGATAATATGACCTAGGTAAGAGACTTCACGGCGGAGAAATTCGCATTTATCCGGCTGAAGTTTGAGATTATATTCTCTGAAGCGTTGAAAGACGAGTTTTAATTTTTCAATATGAGAGCTAAGATCTGGGCTGTAAATAATACAGTCATCTAGGTAGATGTAACAGTGTAGACCTTGTAGTCCAGAGAGAACTGTATTCATCAGCCTCTGGAAGGTGCTGGGCGCGTTTTTAAGGCCAAATGGCATTCTATTATAGTGGTAATGCCCGGTACTTCCGTTTGTATTTACTACTGTAAAAGCTGTTTTCTGAGCGTCAGCTGGATCGAGACAAATCTGGTGAAAACCAGACACGAGGTCTAAGGTACTGAAGTATTTTGAGTGACCTAACTGGTCTAAGATGTCAGTAATTAAAGGGATCGGATAGACCTCGGAGACCGTGACGTCATTAAGGCGTCGGTAGTCAATGACGATACGCCATTTTTTCTTTCCTGACGCATCCATCTTTTTCGGAACTACCCATACGGGAGCATTCCATGGTGAGGTAGATGGCTCAATAATTTTTTGTTCCAACATTTTTTTTATTTGGGTGTCTACTTCACCCTTATGACACTCTGGGAGGCGATAAGCTTTAACGTTAATTGGGGGTGCATCCCCAGTTTGGATTGAATGTTTAAGAGCATTAGTATGAGAGAGTGGATCGCCTTCAATATAAAAGATGTCCGAATATTGTGAACAACATTCAAAAAGTGACTTTTTTTCTTCCGCGTTTAAGTGAGAGTGTCTAATAAGATTAAGGACTTTGTCTATACGATTCGAAGGAGAAGGAGAAAAATTAAAGATATTTTTATTTTCAAGATTTGTAGAAACATTATTATTTAGTTCATTAAGATCGACTTCTGTTAAACGTATTTTATAATCTTTGATTTCGATTGACTCATCTGTGGTATTTAATACCGAGACGTTAACTCTATTGTTCGATTTTAAGCTAACGATGCAGTTTGCAATGTATACGCCGTCACGTATGCAATGGTCTAAAACAAGAGCTTCTTTAAGTTTAGGTAATTCCGAAAGGTCATTAGCGACATTGCATTCTATAACACTTTCAGAGCGAGGTGGAATTATAAATTTAGGGATGTTATATGTAATAGGAATTGGATAGCCTTGTAAAATTATAGATTGAGTCTGGTAATCGATATTAACTTTGAAAAAATCTAAGAAGTTTGAACCTATGATTCCGTCTACCTTTAAATTTATCGCGTCGGGAACCACGTCAAATTTGTATGAAAAGGATGAGTCATATAAATTAAATTTTAGTTCAAATGAACCTAAAGTTTCGATATATGTGGCGTTTTCATTTATTCCCTTAAGTCTTAATTTATCTTGGGAAAGTATTGGACAATATTCAAGACTGCTATGTTTGACTATGCTAACAGATGCACCCGTGTCGATAAGAAAGCAAAGAATTTTAGACGAAGATTTTGTAATTAAATTAATATGAGGTAGCGATGTCTTTTTATTAAGAGCTGACGTTTCGTAAATAATTTCTTTAGTTGTCTCGGAAATCGTAGTTTCCGATTGAAAAGATTTATGATTATTTTCGACCTTAGAGATATTTGTTTTAGGTTCATTTTTATTAATTAAAGATTTAGAACAAGATTTAGAGTTGTCATAAGGGTTAGGATGACAATTTTTTTAAAGATTTTGAATAAGATTTCGTATTAGGGTTGTCACAAGATTTAGTAATAGATTTAAGATTGTCATAAGAGTTAGGATGACAATTTTTTAAAGATTTTGGGTAAGATTTCGTATTAGGGTTGTCACAAGATTTAGTAAAAGATTTAGTAATATGTTCGTGACAACCTTTAGTATAAGATTTTGTAAAAGGGTTTGTTTTAAGATTTTGACAAGATTTAGTATTAGAATTTTCGTAAGATTTTGTACAAGGGTTTGTATTAGGATTTTGATAAGATTTAGTATAAGAGTTTGTATTTAGATTTTCTGTGCCTGTAAAGCTATGAGGTTTTAGCCGGCACACGTCTAAGACCTCATTTAGTTTTTTGGAATAGAAGAGATTTGGCTCGCGGCTTCTTCGCAAACATTGATAATTTTAGAATTCGAAGCCTGCGACTGATTCATGTTTGTTTCCGAGTTCCGACGTTGGTTGTTGTATTCGCGTCTCCTACACATATTAATATGATGACCTACCTTTTTGCAGTAGGCGCACACGATGTTTTGGATAAATTTGTTATTGGAAGATTGCTGAGATGATGAAGATGATGTTGGTTGAGGAGGTTGGAAATGATAAGCCTTTTGGAAAGATTCTCTTTTCTTTTTGTAACAGTCGTTGGACGAGTGTCCATGCTTACCACAAGTCGAGCATGCCTTAAAGGATTTGTGAGATGCTCGATTTAGATTAAACAGCTTTTCCTCTTCTACAGCGTGTGTTATCGCTGCATTTAAGTTTGTAGGGTTTCGACATCTTACTATGGTTGAATAACCTGGATTTAATCCTAGCATGAACGTATTTAAAGCTAACTCCTCCATCGCGGCTATTTTCCCAGGAAGGAGAGTTTTGTCATTACAAGAATAATGGATGTCAGCTTGAATTCTCGTTAAGCACGACTCCAATCTTAACGCGTATTGCGTGACTGACTCCGTGCTGCTTTGTTTGCAATTTTGAAGATCTATGAGCAGATGTGTTGAATGTTTCTTTTCGCCAAAAGTCGATTTGAGAAAGAATTTAAGTTCATCCCAAGTGTCGAAGGTTTTTAGGCTGCAAGCTAGTTGAGCTTTTCCCTCTAATTGGGAGATAATGAATTTACAAAGGATGTTTCTTTGTTGTGGCGAAGCAAGAGCGACTGCGTTGTCGCAATTTGTTAGAAAAGCGGGTAACGACTCGCGATCTCCGCTGAATGGTCTTATAAATTTAGTTAGGAAGTTGAGGTTTAGTTTTTCACTTCCTGATTCGATTTCTGATTTTGTGTTAGTCATTTTATAAGATTTAAGAATAAAAATAATATAATATTATAGATAATTCAGGAAGGTTGTGGAAAGGATTCTTAAACTATAATTTCTTACAATTAATAAGGATGATAGATCACTTACAAGATTACGAAGATATTCGGCAGCATCACGAAGAAGAGGTTCTGCGATGAAGAAGCGCGTGCTGCGATGTGGAGTCGTGATCTTGGTCCAAGATGTTGTATTTTGAAGATTTCGGAGATTTTGAAGATTTCGAAGATTTTGAAGATTTCGAGGCTTTGAAGATTTTGGAGATTTTGAAGATTTGGAGACTTTGAAGATTTTGGAGATTTTGAAGATTTGGAGACTTTGAAGATTTTGGAGATTTTGAGTTCAGATCGTGCTTGATGACTTGATAGGGTTCCACCAGTGTCGATTTGCGTTTGGTGCGGGCTCACTTAGCAGGGTGAGACTGACCGTCGACCAGCAAAGTTCAGAGTTGTAGAGAGATGTGTTGTTATTTGGTGCGGGCTCACGAGATGCGATGAGGCTGACCGTCGACCAGGAGTTTGTGTCGTGGATGGGCAGTGTTCCGGTGCGGGCTCGGTTGACGAGGCTTACCGTCGACCAGGACTAACAGGACCGCTGCGGATTCTTTGGATGCTGAGGTCTCTTCCTATGACTCTCTCAGCATCCCACTTCTGACACCAATTTGTTAGGCGGCGGTGGGCGTTAGTCTTTTTAAAAAAAAAAACACTTTGTGTCCCTAAACACTTTTTATTCTTGAAAACTCACTACACTTTTTAAGGTCTCTGTTTTTATGTCGAGTGACTGGTGTGCACCGATCTGAAGGACTTGTACTGGATAACTGACCGGGTTGACTGAATGACAATGACTAACTTATTTGCTTGGTTGATAATGACTGCCTTCTTGCCACGCGGTGGCTTCTGTATTTATATTAATTAATGTTGCTTATGTCAGCATATGGGTCATAGAATAAAAGGATATAACAGTACGAAAGGTTGCGGGTTCGAAACCGGCTTGTACCTCTAAATCTTAATGTGATAAAAATTAATGTGCATTTTGTCACATCACTGGCTAACAACGGCGAAGGAAAACATCGTGAGGTGTTGGAAAATAATTCTAAAACTGCTTCGTCCGATATGTCCCCAATCCGCATTGGTCAAACGTGGTGGACTATGCCTAACCCCTCTTCGGAGGAGACCTGAGCCCAGCAGTGGACAGTAATAGGTGGTCACAGTACAGTACAGTTTTACCGAAAATTTACTCCAAAAGAACTAAATAATATGTACATTCTAGATAAACGAGCTTTCGGCCCATCTGATAGTAAGTCATAATTTAACTGAAACACAATAATTTAACCAGAAAACATTGTAAATAAATTACATTAAATCAGAATGCATGCATTATTAGACGCCAGTCCGACGCTCTGTATTATAATTCGAGTATAGAATTACAACAATCGTCTGAGCAATGAGCAGTGATGTATGTTGTTATTGCAGATCAGAATCACACATACATACATACATTATTCAATGGCTATTATTGTTAAATCGATACATAGAGACGCTTAAAATGTACAACAATAATTATTAGTGAAGGTTACAATAGAATTACTTTTTGTTAAAGTAGGGTGACCGACCCAGATGCTCGTCCTGTAGTGCGATTTCCATTTTCAACTTAGTTTTTCTTTATTAATTACAAGCAATTAGTTCATGATTATTACATGTGTAGGATCGGTGTTTAATCAAGTATCTGAATTCATAAACTTTTTATAAAAAAATACCATTGTTAAACAGAAATTCATGTTTATTTGAAAAGTGACCCCGGGCCCAGTTATTGACAACTTTAATACATTCTGTATGTAGAAATTCAAATTTACATAAATGTTTTTTGAATAAATTTTTCATCATTATGTTTAACTATCGAAATTGATATTATTATAAGGCTGGATAATTATTCTATTTATTTACACACACCGGAAATTAAAAAATAGTCGCGTTTGACTATAATTTGGAAGTTGTCATTAACTGGACTTTGCTCTTAATTGGCCACCCTATGTATGTAAAGCTAGTAAATGGTTATATTTAAACACCTAATGGCGAAGTGTCTATTAACTAGAGAGGAAAGCTGATTTAAGAAATTCTTACAAAAATTGGAGCTATGAACGACGCAAGGGAAGCCGATAGGAATATAGTTGTATGAGATTTTCGCCATTATACACTAAGATTCACCTTCAATTAATATTGAACACGACTGCATCTATTATCTATGTTAATTTTATAGATATATTACATAATTCATATTCACATGTGATTCAGAGCTACCCGTCCATTCTGTCAGTATGTGTTAGTGATATATTCCGGTCAGTTCAGTATAATTATGTATGTAATTGTTGATTAGTTTTCATATCGTAGTAAATATCTTACAGCAAATTATCATTTCCATACAAAGTCATTCAACACAATTATTTGATGTTATCCACAAAAATAATATTGTGTAGAAGAATGCTGCTGCGTCTGGTTTGTGATGAAAATAACAGTGTTTAAATGTCAGTATTATCTTTCTTTTTTTTCGGTATTTTTTTACCACAATGAAAGTAGGTAAGCCAAACTCAAAAAAAGATAAAATTATTAAAATCTGAAGAAATTAAATTATCTAGAAATTACACACAAGTTACACATTAAAACATTTTCAGTACACGTCTTATAATACACGAGTAAAAATTTACTAAACCATATCTATTTTTATTATTATTTATAATCTACTCCTAAGATCTCTCCTCTTTTCTCATTAAAGTCAACCACATGTCGTGTGTATATTGTTATCAACAACAATTCACCGACAGTGACAATGACCTCACAAAATCACATAAAATAAAGAAAATCTATAAAACCTAACATAACTCCCAAGTGCAGTAAACACACAAGATTGATATAAAACTGTGAAAGTAATCATATTTGTAGAAACTATTATATTTGTTGAGATTCAGCACACATCGAACACTTCACATGTTATATGAAACTTTACTCATATTTTACATATTATTTATATGAGACTAGGCTTGCTACGCGGCTTCGATTGTGTTTTAGACTGATTCTAATTAATTATAATACAACCAAAAATGACTATAGACTACTATATAGAAAGGTAATTGAATACTAATCGCTCTGACTTTAGTGGAAGCGAGTTTCAAACATTTTAGAAAAATCGTGTATGAAGAGATGAAAATAAAGTTCAGATTGATAAAAAAATATTATAACAAAATGTATTTTTGTAAAACTATGATGTATAAAATGTGACCAATTTCATTTTTCCTTGATTTCAGGTACAAGCTGTTTTAAAGTAAATCTTAGGAGATAAGTATAGCCAGAAGTTACCTACAAAATCGTAAATCAAAGAAAAAAGACGAGAAAGAGGTATAATCTAAAATATTGTAGGTAATACTTAGTTGGTGGTACCCATGTACCATCAGACCATAACCCAATCACACATAAAATCTGTTTTTCATCCGTGTTTACTTTATATTGCTAATTAATATAAAAAGTTTTTGTATCCAATTTTTTTATTACAATAAACCAACATACAAACTCCCACAGCTCCAACACTTTGCTGTAAACAATCTTCTAAAACTTGAAAATTCTTTTCTAAGCTTCACAAACATTTTTATTGAATATATTCTTCACATATTTTACGATGACATAAAATTTATCGCGTTGAAAAAACTTGAAATTCAATTTATTTTCACATATATTTTGCAAGGAGACCACTTACCATCTCATTACTTGCAGCACACCGTTATATGATACTAGATATTTGTATTTACGTATAATACAGGGTGATTTCGTAGTGAGGGTACATATTGAAGGTCATGGTAGCTGATAGTTATATACGACCAGTAAAAATATTATTACCAAAGAATATGGCTTAATGCTTTAGTAATCGCAACTTAGAATATCTAAATTTCTTGCAAAATGATGGTTTTTCGACAGCTGATGGGTGTGGCGGAGGTGTGGAGTGCGGGAGATCACTAGAGGTCGTTAGTCAACACTCTTTTAGCCGAAATTGTTTATGTTTGAGGTAGTTTTGTCGAATTTAGATAAAAAAAAAAATGTATTTTTACCTATTTTTTGTAATATTCCGTATTAGAACAGAGTACTCATCACCCTCCTGCAATATGTACCTTCTTTAAAAAATCACCCTGTATAACTTAGTAACCATATTAGAATTTATAGTATGAATGTTCCGAGACGTTTAAGAGAAAGGACATAAACCCGGAGTTTTTCGCAAAAAAAAAAAACATATCTGAACGCAAAAGCAACAGAAGTACTTTAACAAAATTTCAATAAGACTATGAAGACTAACGGTTTCAAATTAAAAAAGAATCATTCAAAACGGGCCATTCGATATAATATGACCCTTTGAACATATTGAACTGGTATTGACCAAGCCCTCAAATCTTATCCGATACATATTTAATTTGAAAATATCATACTACCATCAAACTATAAGACTACCATCGATATTTCAACGTTGTTGCAAACGTCATGATCACGTCTCGTGAGACAACTCAATTAATTAAATATCGTGGTAAGAACCCGTTGAAAATGCATGAAAGTATTATAGAAAACCGCGAGTGTCTGAATAAGTTTATAACACCACTGTTTAAGACCATTATATTATCTATGTGAACTATCACATCACGGTCCAACATACTACATTTTTAGTAGTATAGTCAAACATATGAAACAAAAATTTCAATCTCCCCACAGCAGATTAAAACAAACATGAGTGTAAATTTTATTATAAAACACATAAAATTGGGAGATTCAATTTCACTTTACTTGTTTGTTGTATTTTACGATGTTCCCTTGAACTCACTTTGTAGGACCGCACACGAGTACATGTATGCTCTAATATTGACACATTGTAAGGCAGCTGCTCACTTTACACATTTATTCATATCTTTAAACGTAAATTCTTTTTAAAATTGCATATGGAAAAATGAAAAAAAAATAGTTTAATGGTTATAAAACAATCAAACCCATATTGAAAAAGCAATTGTCAGTTAATAGATTTCTCTTATAACCTTAGCTAATGCTGAAAATATATGGAAGCCATTGAAAAAAAATATCAAAACAGAGATATCCAATTTGTGTTACATCCAAAATTAACTTATTCCGCTGGATTCATAGGAATCAAAGAATTCATTGATACACAGTTAGGTCGTAGGTAGCGACCCCTCAGTGTCTCCTGACATTGCAGAGGTTCATGAGCGACGGTAACCACTTCCTATCAGGTGAGCCGTTGGCTCGTCTGCCTACATGGCAATTAAAAAAAACATATTTTATACTATTTAAATTGAGAAGTACAAGTTATTATACCATAACAATTAACTAGCAAGCTTAAACGAAAACTAATTTGTACATATATTGGTCACCTCCACTCATCAAACATTGCAATGGCAAAGTATTCAGAGACCATTACCTGTCTCCTAACTACACAGGACGTTCTTTAAACATTACCTCAAGATCCAGAAATCTTCATCAAGCAGCCCACACAGAATGAAATGCAAATTATAAACAAAACTGCATATTTCTTAAGCGTTATAACAAAAACTTCCGACCGAGTTAAGCCGCAATATTTCTAAAAAGATTATCTAATCTTGGATCTGAACCCGCGACTTCCCGTCTTGAGCAATTTGTTTAATGTTTTTTATACTTACTCCTGTTAGTTTCGCTCGGATTATAAGATTATACTGTCACGTACATCAACTATGGGGTTATTCAACTTGTTAACTTTATCATAAGTTTATATTTTAAGTTTTATTGCTGTATGCATAAACCTATTTGATGGGGAACCGATACCGACGCCATACACAAAACTAGAATATTTTAAAACCGGTAGATAGATATAATTTACTTGCATAAATTGCAAAGATGTAGATGGCAAAATAATGTATTCTCTGTTATAAAAAAACAAAGAATTCTAAAATGTATCTGACCTAAGCTCTTTTCTATTTATTAAAACAAACAATAAAAAGTTAAAGCAATAATCGTAAACATTACTTCTAAGTGCCTATAATATTAATATAAAACCTTCAACTTAACAGCTACATTTACGTTTTCCAACCCACCAAACAATTTTCGCAAAACAACGGCGCATTCTCGATACCAAACGGCATGCGTTGAAATTCATATAACCCAAACAAATCTCATTACATTTTACGATTTAAACTTGTTATATTTACATATAGTATGTTTGTAAGATATAAACACGGCGTTTCACGTAACCGTCGACAAAGGAAAGATAGTCTAAATGAGTGAAGTCTGGAACATTCGGAGCGAGCAGCTGTGGAGTACAAAGCGAGAGTTATATCGCTGTGCTTCGCGTTTGGCAACTGTCGTTAAGAGAAGTCAACGGTAAAGGCGAGTTTAAACTTAGAAAATAAAGGAATGCGTTTTTTTTTAATTTAAATGACCTTAATGATAATCTTTATTGAACTTTCGAAGCCATTTTATAATATCCCTGTGACTATATATCTTTTATTAGTAGCAAATCTTGATACATCTATCATCCGAACAGACATTGTAATAATTGTGAGAAAATTAAAATATTTTTTTTATTTGAGATTGAAGCAAGCTTTTAGGAATCTTTTGACATGCAGAGCATGATGAGATTGTAACCACTTACGATGAGCTGCCCCCGGTAGCTCGTCTATCTACAGTTAATCTCTATGAAGGCTGCGTAAATCTCTTATTTCAATACAATCCCACCGTATTTAATTTACCAAATAATATAAATCTACAATTGTACAACGTATAAATAAACGGGCTACTACATGTTATTGATATAAATAGAATGATATATGAGCGTCAATATGTGCCGCCCTTTACCGGAGGGTGCGATCGGAGAATCTCCGTATCGCTGGCGAAAACATTTTATAATGGCCCGTGTGTACACTCACGAGCAATAGAATTGGACGTGTTATTTTATTAAACATGTTAAGTTAAAGTATTTTATATTGTAACAGGTTTTTGTAGAGTTTACGAGTGACTCTAATCACTTACGATAAGGTGTCTCGTGAGCACGTCTATATGGCAATAAAAAATGTTCTAAGTGATGAAAATAACAACGAGTGATGAATGTGTGGTTGGGTATCACAAACTAAAAATTAAACAACATTTTTTTATCACTCTAGGTTGTGTATGGTATTAAGTCTTTTTTATTGCCCTGTAGGCAGATGAGCCAACGGGCCACCTGATCGTAAGTGGTTACCGTCGCTCATGAACCTCTGCAATGTCAGGGGACATTGAGGGGTCGCTACCTACGACCTAACTTTAAGGACGCTCCTCAAGACTCGTTTGAAGGCTTATTTACAATCCTGATTTTGTGCATGAAAACTGAAATGATCAAAATCTATTTATTTACCCCTGTATGCCATGGTACTTGTTCGATCGAAAAACAAAATGGAACCCCACGAAGATTACATTTCATCTGCAACAGTTCGAACTTAAACCTTATATGTGAAACTACACAACCTCCGCCTTTTGGAAAGTCGCTTAAAAATAATATAACTTAATAAATAAAATAAAATAGCGTCCATTACAATGTCTCGCAGTGTACATTAGTCGGGATACAGTGCGCGATAAGTCGCGATGACGTGTGATCGCGTGAGCAATCGATTACACGACCTTTTTGTGCGTCTCACACATGTAGCATCTACACGTGGAGCCTACACACATGGAGCATGCGACAGAACCTACAAGCAATTTTACGATACTTTGAGGACTATAAGTGCCTTATTTAGATGTTTAAAGTACGTAAACTTTACAATTTGGATTGTGAAATTATAGTTGACATTTAATTTTTTTGAGTTAACTTTTATTAATTTTTAGAATGTTTTAAATTTTTTATTTTTGAACTAATTAATATTAAATCATTATTCCTCCTTCATTCATTAATCCTCATATTTATTTGGAGTTCTACGGAAGGTAAGGCCACCAACAGAAATTAGATCACAAAAACCAATTACCAATTGCAAACCAAATCTTGCTGTAGTCCTAAACTTGGTAGTAGATATCAATAACCACTTATAATCGGTATTTTTGAACTGTCTGTAAATGTCTGGTTGATGCAGAATTAAATAAGAAATGTAGTATATCAGTTGCACTTACATTATTTAAAAAAAAAAATCACTCTTTCAATATGATGATTGAAATCCAAATCAAAATTTCAAATCAAGTTTCAAAAATTCTTTTTTGCCACGCACCATCCTTGGAATGAGCTCCCCTCTTCGGTGTTTCCCGAGCGCTATGACTTGTCCTTCTTCAAACGAGGCTTAAAGAAAGTCCTTAAAAGGTAGGCCGTAGGTAGCGGCCCCGCAGTGTCCGCTGACATTGCAGAGGTCCGCGAGCAACGGTAACCGCTTACGATCAGGTGGCCCGTTAGCTCGTCTGCCTACAAGGCAATAAAAAAAAAATCTCAATCGTCTGCCTACACGACAAAAAAAAATAGAACAAATACAAAAACATAAGAACCTTGTACAGCTGTTACTGCAATTAAAATGATCATAAAAATCCTTAGCAACTTACAAGCTCATTAAACTGAACAAAGATATAAAACTCAAAGTTATTTTACCGCAAACAAAAGTCCAATATTTCTCTGACACAAGTTCCGACGTTTAAAACTTTAACCTCATTTGTATTTAACCGTAATGGTTAAGTTACGGAGCCTGGACACAGAACACCTGCTTTACAGAACTTAAAATACACAAATCGTTTGGGTAATGTCATGATGGTAAAGAATGCCACACAATCCGGTGCTGGGTTTTAGCCTCAGCAGAGGTTTAGACGCTGAGTATAGGTGGTTGAAGGTTTTAGGGTTGTTCAAATATCACAGGAGGCGGGTGGAAATACCACGATTTCCTCGAACTAAGTAACAAAACATTGGATATAGCTTAAGTAGCATCACGCACGGTGATATTGGAACAATTATTGACGCGACAACGTCTTATAAATTGGTTGACACTTCAAGAAACTGCGTTACGCTCCGCTCACGTTATGCGCTCACAATGAGAGCGAGTGAGAGGCACGCGTGCCTTTCACTTTTTATGT
This sequence comes from Trilocha varians, assembly GCA_030269945.2. Lineage (NCBI taxonomy): Eukaryota > Metazoa > Arthropoda > Insecta > Lepidoptera > Bombycidae > Trilocha > Trilocha varians. The sequence goes on along the minus strand of AP028275.1, from coordinate 8,216,943 downwards.
CTGTCTCTCTCGCTCTTAGGCGGGCTAACCATGCCCGAGTCGTTCTCACGTAAAACTTTCGCCCGTATACCGACTTTACAGGCAACCAATTTTAAAAAATATATTATTTTTCACATATTCAGTAACTTATTTAGATAGCAAACAACCTCTTTTATTATATTCACTCTTTACCAGTCGCAGCTCTTAAAGACTAGGTAACTGAACTTCCCGCCACGATGTTACAATACGACTTTTGTTTCTTCAAATGAGGCTTGAAGAGAGACCTTAATAAAGATAGGTAGAGCGACAGAACAAGCTCCTCGGCTTACATGGTAATAAAAAAACTAAGATGTGCCTTACTTTCATGCATTATAAACTTTTCTTACCACGATACACGAGTTTAAGTTCCAATGGTACTGCTAAAGATCGAACGAATAAGTGGGTAGACAGATTTGTTTGCTTTTAAATCTACCCGTAGTATCTAGTATTCGCGTGGCCATGACGTTTGCAACAACGTTGAAATATCGATAACACTCAATTAATTAAATATCGTGGTAAGAATCCGTTTATAATGCATGAAAGCAATGTGGAAAACCGCGAGTGTTTGAATAAGTTTACAGTATTGCCTTCTGCATAGTGTATTCTATGCAAGGCTGGCAACTGTTTAATCTGCTGCCCGCGGGCTACAGTCCGCCTCACTGCCAACGAACACTTACACGATAACACATGGAACATAAGTGGGAGCTTTGTTTACATCGCTTTCCGAAGATTTGTGAATTAGCATGTGCTGGGTTAGGTGGAGGTTTTAGTACGGTTTGACTCACACATACCACGTGGAAGTCCAGTGAATTACTGTCATTCATACAATGTATAGCTTATTAGAAATCATCATCATGCTTTTATGAGTGGACAAGCTAACGGGTCATCTGATGGTAAGTGGTCACAATGCAGTAAAAAAAAATATATTTGCAATGAATTTAGAAATTAATACATTAAAGAAGACGTGGTATAAATTTCTTGAAACACTCGCGGTTATCTACATCATTTACACTATTACTAAACGGGTTCTTACCACGATTAATTTTAATTGAGTGGTCCCGATATTTCAGCACTGTTTCAAGCACCATGGTGGTAGCTTTTAAATATTGACGTCAACAAGAATGAGCATATCATCAAAGTTGAAAATAAAGTATTTCATTTCATTTCATTTTATGATCACGGGAAGACTGAGGAACTGCGGGTAGGTCATTTAAGAGCAGACCCTCTTTCGTTTGCCGGTACCACTGGAACTCGAACTCAAATAAAAATAATCGTGGTAAGAACCCGTTTAGTACTAGTGTAAAAGACGTGGTATATTAAAATGTTTGTCTTGTACTACAAGCTTTTGACTGCTTTTTCTTGATAAACTAGTACCATATTGGGAAGAAAATTATTTTCTTCATTAATTAGTTCTTATACTTAAATAAACTAATCTATTTAATCAACACACTTAAAATTTCGTTTAAAACAGGATATCGGGCGGCCTTTAATAAAATGACATAAAAATTTAATATTATTGAGCCCTCGTTTTACTTTAAGGAAATTACTGTTCACGGCCCAACGGACAAGCATTAAAAATAAGTAATCCGTAGGTTGTAAGGGTAATGGAGCAGGACAAGGGAACATGTAGTTTTATTAAAATTTTACAACTTTATGGGGGAGATGTTTAAAACTTTTAAGGTAATTGTTTAAACAGTTTAAAGGTAGTGAACACTTTAGTTCAAATCCGGCCGGCTTGTACCTCTAAATCTAAATGAGAAAAAGATTTATGTGCAATTTTTCACAACACCACTGGCTAAAAACGGTGAAGGAAAACATCGTGAGGAAACCTGCATGTCGGAAAAGGGTTCTAGAAATCCTTCGAAGATATGTGAAGTCCCCAATCCGCACTGGGCAAGCGTGGTGGACTATGCCTAATCCCTCTTCTGAGGAGATCTGAGCCCAACAGTGGGCAGTAATGGGTTGGTACAGGTACGGGAACACTTTAGTTAGGTACTGTTGGGGTTAGGTCTCCTCAGTAAAGAGATCAGGTACCTATAGTTCAGTACCCAACCTTTATTTCGCGGACCTGATTCCTCGACTGGTGAGAACTATTCGACATGAATGGAAAGTACCTTAAGTATTGGAGATAGAATGTTTTGCTGAAAGAAAACATCATTTTATTATTGACATTGAATAATACTGCATTATAAGATTTTTCGTAAATTTGTTTTTCTGAAAATCGAACTAACCAAATCGGAAAAAAATAACACTCGGTTATGACGCCAATCGAAAGAACATTTATTTACAAAAAATAATCTCTTTATAATATAAGTATTAATTAAACAACTATATTTAAGTCATATACAGGGTGGATCTGTAACTTTGGACAATCTGACGTGAGGTGAATGACCTGTCGAAATAAAACTCAGAACCACTTTTATTTTAGGTATTGGATAAAAAAAATCATCATAGTATGGAATACATTGTAGGCAGAAAAAAAGTTTAACCGATCCAAAAAATAAAAATGATGCTAAGTTGTATTTCGGCAGGTCATTCACCCCACGTCAGATTGTCCAAAGTTACAGATCCACCCTGTATAGACCACCGCACTTTTCATATTTTTGAAGTTTTTCTGTAGTATTTTAAACTTACATCTTTGCACTTTGGTTACTATTTCCTTCTGTTTAAAGAATATGTTTTGCCAGTTTTTACCTATTTGAATTTAGAACTATTATAGAGCCAATGACACAAATAACGTAGCTTATTATTGGTAACGTAATCGGTTCAGTAAATCGATTCTTTATAATACAAGTATAAATGAAATAACTATATCAACATAATATATATGTCATATGTCCAGTGACATAGTCTCGTATATGCAGTAAAGCGAGTGATATAGCATCGCCGTAGGAGAGCCCTATTCCCTTTGAAATATGCCGTTTGTAGGAGCCCTTCATTCCTTTAATGAGAGTCAAAGTGCCGCGCGTGCCCTTTGTTTTATAATAAACTTAATGTAAACACTGGTTATACTGCCAGCGGAGAGCGATTTACAATAGTTTTGCGGCAAAAACCAGTTTTGTTATGATGATAATTCATGTCAATAACAAAAACGCAAACAGACAAACTCTCATTCTCTTAATTACTTCATCTTCTTCATATTCAGATGGTGTTTAAGCTGTTGTCCCAGATTAATTATTTCTTACTACAGTTTGTTTAATATAAACTAACATAGTTAAAAAAATATAAAGTAAATGTGTGTACTTACTTAGTACTATTTCAAAAAAAATGTAATAGTTTTCAACAATTGCTAACTTAAAGAATTATGCTAATGTGAATTTGTATTTTATTTTTGATGAGAATTCATCGTTTAATTGCAACAATTGCCGTAAAGATATATAGAAATCAGAACGAACAGTTTTTAGACAAAATATATTGATGTCTTACATATATAACTAACCCGCTAAACCTCCCCGCTACCCGCTGTGAACAAGACCCCGTCCTTACAAGCGATATTTTAATACTGCCAAGACAACATTACGTTCGTAATGTAGGGACCGCAAATATATTATAACCAGCTTTTTATAAACGCAATTTAGAAGGATATTCATTTTGTTTGTACTTTCTTTAATGTTCGTTGTAACAATTTTATGTGGAAGAGCGGAGGAATGTACTTACATAGAGATCTTTGTTCATTTGTTTTATGTTTTACAGTATTCTCTTTCATATAGTAGACATCTCGTTAAATGATGAAAATTATATAAAGGACTAGCTGGCCCACACAACTTCGTCTGCGTCACATAAGGAAATTTTCTCACCGTTTAAACCTTCCCTGGACTTCTACGAATATTTCAAGATTAAAATAAGCCAAATCGGTTCAGTCGTTCTCGAGTTTTAGCGAGACTAACGAACAGCAGTTCATTTTTATATATAAGAAGATGTGTATGTATTATGATAATTTTAAATACATACTAAGTCCGCACACACATTGTCAATATTTCAAAATGTGTTATAAATTATATTCTATACTAACTACTCCACGTATATACGCGATATTATTTATATATTTTCGAAATATTGATTAAAATTATTATTGACCAAAATTCTAAATATGTTCAAGTAGCACAGTCAGGTAGGTAAATACCTACTCTTCATTATTATTGACAATACTTTTGACAAGTGATTTGTGAATATACCATATTCATCAATATTATCATACTGATTATTATTCAAAATATTGGCAATCAAATTATATGTGTGCTGGCAACCCTAATCTGACCTTATTAGAAACCAAACTATTTCAACATACGTAATGAGGGCGCAAATTCTATGAAAACCTATTGTTAAATCTTAGTACCTACTTTGAAAGGATTCCAAGAAAATTTCAATAGAAACTTACTATGAAACTGAAACAACACATTTCATATTTAGGCTATTTCAGTTGTGAAATTAAACGCAAATACTCTGAATCATAATAATATTATAAAGGCGAAAGTTAGTATGTATGGATGTATGTTTGTTACTCTTTCACGTAAAAACTACTGAATGGATTTAAATGAAACTTTACCACAATATAGCTTATACATCAGAATAACACATAGGCTACAATTTTTGATAATAATTTTAGCTAGACGGGACGAACCTGAAGTCCACGCGACAATTTTTGAACCTCTTTGTAACGTAGACGAAGTTGCGCGGGTCACCTATTAATTTAATACATAGAAGTTCAGTCGTAACAAAATTCCAAAATGTCATGGAATTTTCGAATTATACGAATTTGAAAAAAAAAATCTTAAGCGTATTCTTCGCGTAAATGATTTGGTAACATCAAAATTAAATGTGTCACTATTTTCAAAGACATCATTCAAATTTCGTTGTATTTTGCAAAATGAACTAGTTTCTAATAAGTAGGTACTTATCCATGAAGTGAACGACAATATTTCGTTGATTTGATGATTGAAATTGATTTGATCATTGATGATGATGATTGATTTGAAATTTAAAACTGTGTATCACAAGTTTTCGAAATTGTGTCTCTCGGCTAACCAAGAGTTATACGTATTGCTACGCTGTAGCTAATCGAGTTAACGGGCCATCTGATGACAAGTGGAGCTATGTCAAGGGACACTACCTCGCTGCCTATGACTTAACTTAAAGACTCTTTTCAAGCCTCGTTTGAAGAGAGACAAGTCATAGCGCGTGAGAAACACCGAGGTTAATTCAGAACAATATCTAAAAATCTTTCTTTCTGTACCTACAGTTACCTATTCTGTCTACTAAAACTCTGAACGTGTTGGAAACGTTATAAATTCGTCTCAATCTTCTCTATGGCCGTGTAGCCCGGCGTTTAAAGTTTTATAGTGCTACACATATGAAATGACGCTTGTCACAGGATATCTAAATACAACTACCGTCATCTGGGCGCCGATATATTGTGTTTACTAGTTTTAGCTGTGACTTCACTTAGATTATTAATACATGTCTTGTTCGAAACTATTCTCTTGTCTATTTTTAGGCTTAGGCTATAATCTAAACTACATCGATTTAAAAATATTAAAGAAACTGTTGAATATATTACGATTCACACACAACTTATCTCACACACTTTGTCACAAATGGAAACTATTAAACTAATGAATAATAATTCAGTCATTAACTTTTTCTTTCTTTTTTTATTATTGCAAGATAGATAAACGAGCTTACGATCCACTTGATGGTAAGCGGTTACCAAAGCTCATGAACCTCTTTAATGCCAGGGCAATGCCTAAATTTAATCAAATTTACCCACCAAAAATATCAAGTTAATAACCTTAACCATTCCCTAACAAAAAACCCGACAAATCAGAACTGAAACAATCTCTTATTTATTAGATACTTTAAACAAAATCCCTCCACAATTAACCTCTCCACTACGAACCAATACCAGAACCATCAGTCGTCATAACTCACGGCAAGTCACGCTAGATGTCGCTCTAACACAAACACCCGCAAATCACGTGATGTAATGTCATTCGAACGCCGGCGCTCATCGCGTAAACACGTTATTTATGTTGCTAGTTCATTTAATAGGACACGACACGCTATTTGTTTTGATTTGAGGGTGTCGAGGTAGATTTACGAGATTTCGAAGTAGAAAGAAAATGTTCGGTACGTTTATGTTCCAATAGTTTGGATAATTTGGGAAGGACTCTTCGAAATATCCCGATCGCTTTAACTTATTCTTTTTTTTCAACAAAGTTTAAAAAAGGTAGCAACCAAGTTTTCATTTCAAACATACCTAATAAATTACTCTCGACTAATGAAATTTTCAAATAAAAAAAAAAATCGCAATAATTCGTTCGTTTCGAAGTTACGATGCGACATTTTCAATTTTTCGTTAGAGATAAATTAAAAAAGGATGTTAAAATAGTCAGTAATTTAATTTAAAAAACATCGAACTATCGACTAAAACCACTCTTTCACCTTTCAAACTTAATTTTAAAACGCTCAAAATTTCCCCCTAGCCCCCAAAAATTAACCTACCTTTGTAACTCGACTCGAACTCGTCATAATTACGTGTTCTTTCGAGTTAAACTTGAGAAGGAGCCCGAGGTCAGCTCCGGACTTCCTAACGAGGTACCCGGATGTACCCTGCTCTTTAATGAGATGTTTGGTTCTACCGGGACAAAGATTGTAATCTAGAAACAGATGGGGCAGTTGGAATTTTTATTTTGTTTTTTGTAGCAAATTTTACTGATAAAAACTGAATTATTCTGAATTATTTACTTACCTAAGTTTATCCCTTACCACTAAATGGAAAATTTTACGGGAAATTGATTTGAATACTTTGTAATTTTACTTTGTCTAGGAATTGCTGGAAGAATGGCTAGAATCGAAAAGATGATCAAAAATTTATAAAAATAAAGTTTGAATAAATGAACTTGTTAGCCTACAGTTACTACGTCTATGTTATGAGAACACACAATTTTGTATCTTAGTAGGAAATTTTTAAGTTATGCAATGCAAATTACCAAAATCAACATAATCTATACTTATATTATACTAATATTATAAAGCTGCAGAGAGTGTTTGTTTGTTTGTCTCTCTTAGTCTCAGGATCCACTGGTCCGATTTGAAAAACTATTTCACTGTTGGAAAGTCCATTTATCGAGGAAAGCTATAAGCTATGTTGTATCCCTCTGTGACGCAGACGAAGTTGCGCGGGTCACCTGGCAATAAATTAACAACAGTCATCAATATAGAAGTTAGTAGTTAATCTACTTATAAATAAACTAGCTGCCCGGCGCAACTTCGTCTGCGTCAAAAAAAAAAAATCCCGGGTATGAATCTAAACCATTCTCGAATCTCCACGAACACACACAAAAAATTTCATCAAAATCGGTCCAGTCGTTTAGGAGGAGTTCAGTCACATACACACGCACACAAGAAATATATATATTAAGATAGGTAAATGTCACCTCTACCAATGTGTTTATTTATCTTTGACTAGAGAAGGAAAGTTTTAATAACTTCTAGTTTCGGAACTATGCTGTTGTAAATACTTGTAAATGCAGTTTTGGGAAAAAATCCTTTGTCTGTCTTTAACCCTTGATGAAAGTCCTTAAAGGTAGTCCGTAGGTAGCGTGGGTAGGTAGGCAGTAACGGTAAACGCTTACAATCAGGTGGCTCGTAAGCTCGTCTGTTAAGGTAATAAAAAAATATCAAAATTCTATTACAAATTCATGTATAGAAGGTTAAGGTTCGAACCCCCCACCCGGTGGTCCCGCCTCCCATCCGGTGGTCCCGCCTTGTCGTGGCGGTGGGCTGGAGCGTGCACCCTCGCACACCGCAAGGTGTTTAACTGGCAAGAGGGTGCCGCGACTAAGAGGACCACACGGAGCTCCTCTCCCCACACCGCTTGTTAAGCAAGCGGTGCCCTCGGGGACGAGGAGGGTGGCTGGTGGGCCACCGGAGGAGGACGCCGAACCGCAGGCGGCGGGTAACCTGCACCCAGGCGATCGCGAGCCTTGGGGGACTAAATCCCCCCCAGAAAGAGCGACCGCACCACCTTGGGTAAGTGGTGTGAGTAATCACCCAAAGGATCTAGTAAAACAAATGGAAATGTCAGATAAAGAGAGCGCCTTGCCGGACGATCCGGCCCCAGGCACCCGGCGCCCGCGGGTATCCGGGCCCGCGGGTGTGAAGATGCCCACCGATGCCCACGTAGGGGTAGGCGACCAGGCCCCTACGATGGATGTAGACCCTGGAAGGCACTCGCAGGTAGCCGGGCCTGCGAGTGGCAACGAAACCGATGCCCGGGCCCAAATCGTCCCGTTCTCTTGGGCGGACGAGATGGGCTCGGAGGAGGATGCAGGACCAGAGCCGTCATCGAGTGATGCCGGCTCTGGAGAGCAATTTAATGCGGAAAGGATCCTCCGCAAGAGGAAGTCCTATACGCGGAGGACCTCGGGGGGCGACTCGTCCTCTCGCGGTGAGGAGCCGCGGAGAACGAGACGCTCAGGGAGGCTGGCCGCCAAGAGCGGTGGCGCCGGGCCCAGCCAGGACTCCTCGCCTCGGCCGGGGAGGCTGGCCGCCAAAAGCGGTGACGTCGGGCCCAGCCAGGACTCCTCGCCTCGGCCGGCTCAGAAGGACGAGCTCGAGCTCGACGAGCATTCGGCCATCCTCGAGAGCCTGGGGCGCAGGGCGCTCTATGCGTCCAACCGGGCCTCGGGGAAAGGGGCCAGGGAGGAAGGGCAGAGGTTGCGAGCGATCGCCTCCGATGCCCGCAAACTGGTGCCGGTGTTCTCGGCGGCTATCAGCCGAGCATCGGCGCTGGAGGCGGAGGCCGAGCGGTCTCGTAAAGAGAACGCTCGGCAGTCGGAGGAGATCGCCGCCCTCAAAGTGAGGCTGGCGGCGTTGGAGCGGAGGAGGCCATCGCGCGTGCTCCGAAAGGAGCGGCGCACGCCCACACCGGGCCCTAGCCCGGGGGATGCGGCAGCGCATCGGTCCCCTCCTGCTCCAACGAGCGACAAACAGCCGGCCTTGCCCTCTCCCGAGGAGGCGGCAGGGCCCAGGCGCCACCCTTCGCCCCGCTCGAGGGCGGAGATCCGGGAGGCGACCGAGCTGGAGGGGCGCATCAGGCGGGAACTGATGGAGGAGTTCGGCAAGGAGATTGCCGAACTCAGGGCAGAAGTCGCTGCCCTGCGTGGTGCTGCGTCGGCTGCAGCTGCACCTGCAGCTGCAGACGCGGCGCCACCCTCCACCACCCCGTCTGGTCCCACCACTCGGCGGTCGGCTCGTCGGCCCCCCGCGGGGCCAACTCCGGCCCCAAAGAAGGGACGCGGTGCTGGAGCGGCGGTTGCACCGAAGCCCCGTCCGCTACCGCCAGCGCCGTCCAATATGGACGACGCCTGGACTGAGGTAGTGCGGCGGGGCAATAAAAGGGCCAGGGTGTCGGCCCCTCCGGTGGCGGCGGAGGCCTCACCACCTGGAGGGGTCACAGCCCCCCCACAGACAAAGACGCGGGCGGTGGCAGAGGCTCCCCAGAGGGGTCGAGCGCCTGCCACCCCCACCAACCGGACTGCGACGCGGGCGGTGGCGGAAGCTCCCCAGAGGGGTAGAGCGCCCGCCACCCCCACCAACCGGACTACGACCACGGCGGCCGTGGCTGCTCCCCAGCAGGGTCGAGCACCGGCCGCCAAAACGAAGAAGCCCAAGAAGAAGGGGCCGCGCGCGCCGAAGTCGGCGGCAGTAGTGGTGACGCTGCTGCCAGCCGGCGAAGCCAAGGGCATGACATACCCTAATGTCATGTCCCAGGCGCGCGCGGCTATCGATCTGGAGGAGATCGGAGCGGGGGAGGGCCTCCGCTTCCGCACGACCGCCAACGGGGCTCGTCTATTGGAGTGTCCCGGTGCCGAAAGTTCCGGCATCGCGGACCGTCTGATGGCGGGCCTCCGGGCGGTCTGGCCGGAAGAGGTGGTGCGTGTCCACAGGCCGGTGAAAATGGCAGAGATCAGGATCACCGGCCTGGACGACTGCGCCACAAAGGAGGAGGTGGCGGCGGCTATCGCGGCCCAGGGCGGATGCGCCCCGGAGAACGTTGTCGTGGGCGAACTTCGCCCCGGCTTCTCCGGGGCCAGCTCGGTGTGGGCGCGATGCCCTGTAGAGACGGCCACCTCCCTGGCCACTCCCCCGCCGGGCAGACCGGCAAATCACCCTGGCAGGTTGCGCGTGGGCTGGATTGCGGCCCACGTGCGCCTGCTGGAGTCGCGCGCCTGGCGGTGCCTCCGGTGCTTCGGCACCGGACACAGCATCGCCAGGTGCACGAGTACGGTTGACCGCAGGGAACTTTGCTTCCGCTGCGGTCAACCTGGACACAAGGCGGCCATGTGCTCGGCCGCACCGCACTGCGCTTTGTGCGCGGCGGCCGGGCGCAAGGCTGATCACCGGGCGGGGGGCAAAGCTTGCTCCCCGTCCGGCTCCAACACGGAGCGGAATAGGCGCCGCAAACAAAAGCGGCGCCTAAAGAAGAAGTCGGCCGGAGGAGCACCGGCCGGCGTTTCGGCCCCCGCTGTGGCGTCTCAGGCGTCCGATAGCGGGGGCGATGGAGGAAGGGAGGAGGCGATGGAGGTGGTTCGACCTTAATGGACCACACCCTTCGCCTCCTCCAAGGTAACTTGAACCACTCCGCCGGGGCTCAGGACATGCTGCTCCAGAGCATGGCGGAGTGGTCAATAGATGTTGCCGTGGTCGCCGAGCCGTATTTCGTTCCCCCAGCCGACGATTGTTGGTTCGGGGACGACTGCGGCTTGGCGGCCATACATGTCAGAAGAGCCGCGGCGATCCCGCCCTTGGTAATGGTGGCCAAGGGTTCTGGGTTCGTCGCGGTATCGATGTTAGATACCGTCGTGATCGGGGCGTATTTCTCTCCGAGCCGGCCTATTGTCGAGTTTGAGCAGTTCCTGGACGGGCTCGAAGCGATTACTCACCGCTTCGCTCCCCGTCCAGTGATACTCGCGGGGGACCTCAATGCGAAATCTGTCGCTTGGGGCTCCCCCCGCTCTACACCTCGCGGTAGGCTGCTGGAGGAGTGGGCGGTCGCGACTGGCCTCTGTGTACTCAACAGGGGTTCGGTCGCGACTTGCGTGCGATGGCAGGGCGAGTCCATCGTGGACGTTACGTTCGCGAGCTCTGCCATCGCGGATCGCATCCGTGGCTGGAGAGTGTTGGTGGGGGCGGAATCTTTGTCGGATCACCGATACATTCGGTTTGATCTTTCCGCCCCCACGCCGGCTGCGGACGCCCGCGGGAGTACGCCCCGGTCATTCCCCAGATGGGCATTGAAGCTCCTGAATAAGGAGCTCTTGATGGAAGCCTCTACGGTGGCGGCGTAGACGCCCATGCGTCCACACCCCGTGGACGTGGAGGCCGAGGCGCTTTGGTTCCGGGACACGATGCGTCGCATTAGCGACGTTTCGATGCCCCGGGTCGGCCCTTGGTCTCCCACGAAGTCGACGTACTGGTGGTCGCCCGAGATAGCGCAGCTCAGAACTGTATGCGTCCGGGCGAGGCGCCAGTGCGCTCGACACCGCCGTCGCCGCCTTCCGCGTCGCAACGATTCCGTTGCCTTCGCGGAGGAGGAGGCCCGGCTGCATGGCTTGTACAAAGAGGCGAGGGGAGCCATGCGGCTGGCCATCAAGATGGCCAAGGAACAGCACGCGGAGCGCCTTTTGGAGACGCTCGAGGAAGACCCTTGGGGGCGCCCATACAAGATGGTGCGCGGCAAGTTGCGCCCATGGGCGCCCCCCATAACCGAGCGTCTACCGCTTCAGCAGCTGCGGGACATTGTTTCTACTTTGTTCCCGCAGGAGCAGGAGGGATTTATCCCGCCTGCTATGGGTGAGTCGCCGGATGTCACCGGCGGCGAGGCCCCTGCTGAAGTGCCCCATATCACCGGGGAGGAGCTCCGCGTGGCCGTAGTCAGGATGAGTGCCAAAGACACGGCACCCGGACCGGACGGCATCCATGGTCGGGTCCTGGCCTTGGCCATCAATGCCCTAGGGGACCGACTCTTGAGGCTTTACGACTCTTGCCTCGAGTCGGGACGGTTTCCCTCGCTGTGGCGGGAGGGTAGACTCGTCCTTCTTCGGAAGGAGGGGCGCCCGGCGGATACAGCCGCCGGTTACCGTCCTATCGTGCTGCTGGACGAGGTGGGCAAATTGCTGGAACGCATTCTGGCTGCCCGCATCGTCCAGCACCTGGTCGGGGTGGGACCCGACCTGTCGGCGGAGCAGTACGGCTTCAGAGAGGGCCGCTCAACCGTGGACGCGATCCTTCGCGTGCGGACCCTCTCAAATGAAGCCGTATCACAGGGCGGGGTGGCTTTGACGGTGTCGCTCGACATCGCCAATGCATTCAACACCTTGCCCTGGTCCGTGATAGGGGGGGCACTCGAGAGACATGGAGTTCCCCCCTACCTCCGCCGGCTGGTCGGCTCCTACTTGGAGGCCAGGTCGGTAGTATGCACCGGGCACGATGGGACCGTTTACCGGTTTCCGGTCGTATGCGGGGTTCCTCAGGGGTCGGTCCTCGGACCTCTCCTTTGGAATGTCGGGTACGACTGGGTGCTGAGAGGCGCCCTGCTCCCGGGCCTGAGCGTAATTTGTTACGCTGATGACACGTTGGTCATGGCCCGGGGGCAAGACTTCAGGGAGGCTACCCGTCTCGCCACAGCGGGGGTGGCCCTCGTCGTCGGCCGTATTAGAAGATTGGGCCTCGCGGTGGCGCTCAATAAGTCCCAGGCCCTGTGGTTCCACAGGGCTGGGATGACGCCACCTGCAGGGGCCCAGATCGTAGTTGGAGGCGTCCCAATAGAGGTCGGGGTGCGACTGAAGTACCTCGGCCTCATACTGGACAGCCGTTGGACCTTCCGGACCCACTTTATGGAACTCGTCCCCCGATTGATGAGGACAGCCGGCGCATTGAGCCGGTTGCTCCCGAATATCGGGGGACCAAACCGTGTTGTGCGCCGCCTCTATGCGGGGGTGGTGCGTTCGATGGCCCTGTACGGCGCGCCCGTTTGGGCCGGACCAGGAAACCGGGCCACAGCGCGTCGTAGCTATCAGGGCCATCCGCGGATACCGCACCGTCTCCTTTGAGGCGGCGTGTGCACTGGCGGGGACGCCGCCCTGGGAGCTGGAGGCGGAGGCGCTCGCCGACGATTACCGTTGGCGTTGCGACCTCCGCGCTCGGGGCGTTGTGCGTCCCCTCAGAGCTGCGGTTCGGGACCGGAAGGCCCAATCTCGGCGGTCCGTGTTGGAGGCCTGGTCAAGGCGCTTGGCCAACCCCGACTGGGGCCTAAGGACCGTCGAGGCGATTCGCCCCGTCCTCAAGGACTGGGTGAGTCGCGGCGAGGGACGCCTCACCTTTCGTCTGGTGCAGGTGCTGACCGGGCATGGTTGCTTCGGGAAGTACCTGCATCGGATACAGGTTGAGCCGACGACGAGGTGTCATCATTGTACGAGCGACTTGGACACGGCAGAGCATACGCTCGCTGTCTGCCCCGCATGGGAGGAGCAGCGCCGTGTCCTGGTCGCTCAAGTAGGACGGGACTTGTCGCTGCCGGGCGTCGTGGCATCGATGCTCGACAGCGACGAGTCCTGGAAGGCGATGCTCGACTTCTGCGAGTCCACCATCTCGCAGAAGGAGGCGGCGGGGCGGGTGAGGGAGAGCTCTTCCCTCCCCGACCGACCCCGTCGCCGCCGAGGTCGAGCGGGGGGCCGGCCCCGGGATGTGTCCCGGGATCTGGCCCCCTAAGTGTACCGGGTCCACTAACACCGGACCCGAGGGGTGCCGCGCTAGGCTTCAGCGCGCACCCTCTGCAACATCCACCGGGGGATGGTCAGCCGCGCTCCCCGACTCGGGCTGGTTCTGAGCTGGCCTGAGTTGGGGAGATCCAACATCACGCGGCCCCATATCGGCGGGCGTTAATTGGCCCGCCTACCGAGTGAGCCGGTGGTCGCCGTTCGCGACGGCTGCCGGTTCGGGGGTGACGGGGCGATACGTAAGCGTCGATCGCGAACGCGTCCTGTCACCCCTAGTCCATCGGATACCGAGCGCGATTGGCGGGAGGTTTTGGTGCGGTTCAACCCCCACATACCCCACTCGCGGGGCGAGTGGAAGTCCGGCGATTTCCTCCCGTCAACAAAAAAAAAAAAAAACAAAAAAAAAAAAAAAAAAAAAAAGGTTCGAACCCGCGACCGCCCGCACGGAAGGCAAGCGTCAACCACTCATCCACCGCTTCTTTATTACGAGTAGATATCTCAATAACAGCTCCATTAAACTTTCCATTAATTAATAACGTGTATAAATTAAATAGAAAATCATTGTTTACTCGACTGAACCCCTCGATAACATTTCGTGGCTCCCCCCACCCCTTGCACCCTAGAGTGTCCGCATACTCGCAATATTATTGACAATATCTCAAACTAGATAACAAAGCTTCTTCGTGAAAAGGGAACGAATAATTAATAAATTATAGAAAAAAAGGTTGCTGTGTCAGTAGTAACAGAGGTTTTTCCAAGTTTTTAAAAGAAGTATTGACAATAGTCCGAGACATCGTCCCCTATCAAAATGATAGAGGTCAGTTTTACTTTTTGATACCTACCTTATTATTACTAATAAGTATTACAATACCGACGTGTCTAACCGAGTCCAACATGGTTTTGTAAACGGTCCCGTAACAAAAGCTACTGCTTAGTACGGGATGCACTGAACACCAATGATTGAGGTAATCTGTTATGGTAAATAAACCATTTCATCTCAATATTTTAAGAAAATATTTCAAAATTACGTTTTCTTCAATATTATATGCCCTCTTCATTTAGAATTTTATGGTTCGAAATAGTTTATTTCCAAAAAAAACCTTATACAAAGTGTTTATTTAGTAATTTATTTATTAAAAGGAAATTATGACGTCAGAATATTGTCGTCGTGGAATATTGTCAATACTATTGCGAGTGTACTACCCCAAGGGCCATAATTCACGGGAATCCACTCCAGGGTGATTTAATTAACGATTATAACTCCAAGTTTGAGACGCCATGCTCAACACGAGGGTGAATATTTTTGTTTACTTTATTTTGCGCGTTGCGCAGTGTCCTCTGATATTGCAGAGGTCTATGAGCGATAGTAACCGCTTACGATCTAGTGGTCTGTAAGCTCGTCTGCCTGCAAAGAAATAAAAATAAATTATAAAACAGAGTAATGAATGCTGTAAAATATTTAAAAACAAATAGAGATCTGTTACTATAAAAATCCATTTATGTATAACCCAAGGTGTAATAAAATGACCAGAAAAACATTACGACGAAATGAGTACCTCCTCCTTTTTGAAAGTCGGTCAAAAATAGGTAAAAACTACCCCTTAATAGCCAGTCAAAATTAAAGTAATGTCACTTTAAGGATTCCCAAATAAAAACTATCGAAATCGGTTCACGAAAATCCTTCTATATTATTCTATACATTCTACCAACACTAGTCTAAGCTAGTATCAATACATAATATTAACTAGGAAACTAATTAGCGTAGGTCATGTAGAGAGTATGTTATGTATCATAACATACAAGTAATTACAGTACTTGTCCTACCGCGGTACATATTGATATAAGTATAACATTGCCGATTCAATGTTGACGCGTCATAGCCTGCCTGAAATAGCTATGTTGTTAAGTATTTGCCATTATTGAAGTTCTTATGTAAATTGGTTTAAGTTTGAAAATTAATTAATTGTATTTGTGGTGTTAACGAGAAAATTATAGATACAAAGAACTAGAATGTCACTTTTTTTCTAAAATTTCTTGTAGGTAAATCTTTGCTTAAAGTATTTTAGTTCCCAATCACTAAATTAACAAAAAAATCTAAAGATTACACCAAAAAGGCTTCACTTAGTAGTTATGAATAAAACGTTTATATTAGAAAAGTTAGAACATACAGTTATGGTACTTTCATGCATTTTCAACGGGTTCTTACCACGATAATTAATTAATTGAGTTGTCTCGATATTTCAAGGTTGTTGCAAACGTCATGATCACGGGAAGATTGGATACTGCGGGTCGATTTAAGAGCAAATAAATCTGTCTACCCTCTTTCTCGTTCGCTTTTGGATAGTACCACTGGAACTCGAACTCACATTACGACACACCACACTCACTGTATCTACAAGACTCTCTGAGCATGAACCCTTAGTGACTGTTGTGTTTAGAGCTGGATTCCACATACTCGATAATCTGAAGCCGTCACCCCTGTTAAAAGTGCTATAAGTGAAAGTATTATAGAAAACCGCGAGTGTCTGAATAAGTTTACAGTTGGTGAGAAAATAGAAAATATCTTAGTTGAAAATAGTAGCTTCCTTATATCAACTAGGCTTTTCGGTCTAAAAAAGTATTTACTTAAAATAGAAAAAAAACAATTGTTATTATTGGTAATGTGAAGATTAAAATTATCTATTGTATTATCTACAAAACTTTACTAATAGTATTTGAAGTAATGTAATGAGATTGAATGTTGCTAGATTAATAAAGTTAAAAGCTAAGAAAAAACCTTTTCACGTATTACTAGAAAAATATTTTTTTTGGAATTCTACGCTTGTTTTCGAAATAGTTTTAGTGCTTTTATTCTTCATTCTATCATTTTAATACAAATAAAATAATCAGCTCTCTACCAATCACAATCGTTTATTAAAAATACATTACTAAAAAGTAGTGCCCGACCGAAACTGGTTTTTTGGCCGAAACCGAAACCGAAACCGAACCTTCGGCTTGGCTCTTAGTTTCGGCCGAAACCGAAACCGAAACTCGCTAATTTCAAAGAAAAAGTTTTATTTTGAAGATGTCCTTGACTTAAGTGCATATTATCATTTCTTCCCAAAATTTATTCTTCATTAAAAAATGAGGTCATCAAAAAATTATGTCACACGTAAGGGAAAGGGGGAGGGGGAGGGTATTTCAAAATGTGACTAAGTCTGTCAAGGGGTAGAATATTTTAGCACCATCTGAGTTTTTCAAAACATGACAAGTTGTAACAATAGCGAGGAAAGAGGTTTTCAAAAATGTGATCAAGTATGACGAGGGGGAGAGAGAAAATGTAACCTAGTGTGACAAAGGTTTGGAAAGGGTGTGTTAAAAATATGACCAATTGTGACAAAGGGAGGGAGTGGTATCTAAAAAATACGATACCTAATCGACGATAGTCTGCTTGTTTGGCGGGCTATCCGAAGTATTGTGAGGGTGTCGCGACGGAGACGTGACACCCTCGCGCTGAATACCCACTGGGTCAGAACCAACCTAGGTAAGGTAGTGCGATTTACCATTCCCCGGTTGCTCTTACGAAGTGTGCGTTGAGCTCTGGTACAACACCCTCTCGCGTCTTAGTACACCCCGGTATTCTTAGGGGACCAGATCTCGGGGCAGATCCCGAACCTGTTCCCTCTCCCGACGACGGCACGTTCATGCGCGAAGAGAAGAGCTCTCGCTTACATGTCCTACTTACACGCTTCCTTCTGCGAGATGGTGGACTTGTACTCGCACTTAAAAAGCAGAAATTATTATGTACCATAATTTAAAAGATTTTTATTAAATCTCGTTTGAAAAAGGTCAAATCATAGCCCACGAGCAAGACCTTGAATTCTTGAGATTGGGTTCATCGACTTTCCAAGCAACTCACCATTGTATGAAATCAAATGGAAGTAACCGAGATCACTCTCCCAGAGGTGGAAACAGGACTCCACGTCAGACCTAAGCCTGAGAGTCAAACTAAATTCTTTCCAAACGGAGACCTGCTCTAGAGTTTTTCCAATTTGGACATAAGTTTTAATCGACTATACTGAACCTAATTGCGAAGAGTGGTGGCCGGTATAAGACGCATCCCCAGTGCTGTTTTCATAAATATGCATACCATGCAATGGTTGTCATTGATCAAGCAAGCTCAAGCGTAAGGGGGAGCACCGTGCCTTATGGAACGCCAGTGTTAATATTCATGGTATCGGTCTGCAACGACTGCCCAAAATATATGACCAGTTGTGACAAGGAAGAAGGGGTCAAAAATCATGTGTCGACGTAGTTTGTGAATAACCCTGAGCAACATTTAATTCTGTAGTAATAAATTGTATATGACTCTTATTTTAGAATATTAGATGCTTAAAATCTTCATTTCAGAACCATATTTATCCGTTATCAATCTGTTATCAAAAGTTTCGGTTTAGCCGAAACTTTCGGCCGTTTTTTGGCCGAAACCGAAACTAAGGCCGAAACTCGAATTTTGGCCGAAACTGGCCGAAACCGAAACCGAAACCGAAACTTTCGGTCGGGCACTACTAAAAAGGTTTGTTTCTTGTTTTTTTAACAAGACCTATATTTTTAAAACTACTAGTCTATAATGAAGATACCCTGAACCTGAATACAATATAATTTTATGAATTTTACTCATTAAAATCCTCATAAGATATCCACTCAACTGGGAACGTCACTATTCGCTAGATGGCGAAACTGGGGACTTCGTTCGGAAAATTCGGAATCAATACCGTGTTTGCGCTTTTTAAAAACATTTTTTTTCAATAATTTTTGATTTTGATTTTTAATTAAACGTTATATATTTGTAAATATTTATTACTAAACAACGCTGTATTGCATTTTCAGCGAAAATATATCATCTCCGTAAATTACGAGACGATTAAAAAATGTAAACAAAACAAGTTTTAGAACTGTGCTCAATTTTGGCTTCTGCCACAGACTTGGCAAAAGTAAACAAACCAATTTGGTTGCCGAACCCAGTTGAGTGGATATAAGTCGCTATAAATGTAGCGATCACTGTATAGAGTGAAGCCGCCGAGGGTAGCAATTTGTCCAATTGTGGGATAGATAAGGGCCAAAACTCAATTAATATCAGTAGTCCTATTCGATCCCAACTTCTACAGAATTACAAACTATCATTTACTTATGAACTTTACTCATTTCGAGGATATGAGATACTTATGTTTGTGAATTCGTTTGCGTCACAAAAGAACTGACATGAATACCTAATAATAGTGAACCGTCGCTCATGGACCTCTGCAATGTCAGGGGACCCCGCTATCTATGACATACCTTTTTTTTTTTTTTCAGTTGGAGGAAATCTCCGGATCCCCGGGCGGGCGGGATATGTCGGAGTTGAACCGCACTAAAACCTCCAACCGCTCACACTCAGCGTCCGAACGCCGGGTGAGGCCAGAACCCAGCACGGGGTTTTGAGGGACGACGCGACGCGTTACGCGCTCGGCACTCCTTCCCGTCGCGCTGTCCCCACCTATGACCTACCTTAAAGGACTTTCTTTGAACCTCTCTTCTAACATTATTTGTAACGAATGTGCTCCTTATTATAATGCCATAGACTTCATTTTACAATGCAGTTTGTGAAGGAGGGTATCTGCTGTTTCATTACTAAGCAATTAGATGTAACTGTTCAATTTTTGAAGAAACTATTTTTAAACGTATTAATTCTCTATTCAACCAACTAGTATTCAACCTCTTTTTTTTTGTGACGGGAGGAAGTCACCGGACTTCCACTCGCCCCGCGAGTGGGGTATGTGGGAGCTGAACCGCACCAAAACCTCCCGCCGCTCACGCTCGACATCCGATCCCCGGCCAGGGACAGAACCCGGAACGAGACTGGTAGGGGTGACAGGACGCGTACGCGATCGACGCTCACGTATCGCCCTGGTACCCCCTTAATTCAACCTTAACGATGCTTTTTTATGTCTGTTCGCAGTTAACTTCGTCGTTTATAAACCGATTTAGATGATTACATTTTTTTTTTTTGAAAGAACTAATATTTCGAAGATCGATAATGATAAGCTTATTAAAGCAAGGTATGATGGTAGCAGATTAGTGAAACATAAAAATAGAAATTCGGATGTTTTAACATAAAATATGACTTGTCTAATACTTCGAAACTGTTTATCTTGATAAATTTGATCTAAGATTATATCCTTAGAATCTCGCACGTTCGCCTCAGTCTAGATAATTATTCGTGCTACATCCAGGTATAAATCTAGATTCTAGATAAACACTAGGAAGCTTTTAGAACACTACGTCTAGTCTAACTCAGTAAGTACATTTCGCTGTATTTTCGAAGCTTTTACTTTGTTTTAAAGTGGTTTATTGAGTGTAAATTAAATTGAAAAATAGTAGGTACATCAGTCGTTTTGTACTCGACATTTCCAATCAACAATCCATCCGTTTTAAACTGCGGAACTCATCGAAACCTGACTATTAAAACCTGCATCGGATTTCGGTCATATTAATGACACTACCAGCACAGAATAACTGTACAGAAAGAAAGGGACATACTCGCAATTATGCTTCTCTTACCAACACCAAATTTTAAGTGGGGGTGATACGGATGTCGATTTTTCGACATTGTGAATACGAAAATACATTTTCAACATTTGCAATTTGTTAATCTTTACTCCAAAAAGTTCAAGGTTTTTTGACTGTTATTCAAAGTCAAATCATTTATTTCAAAGTAGATGTGGACACACATTTTGAATGTCAAAAATAAAATCAAAAGTTCTACCACCAGTTCGCTAAAATTACGCCTCCGTCCTGAGAAGAACCGGCGCAAGAAACTCAGCGGGCATGTCTTTTTTTTATTTAATATGTTTGTTTTTCTATTTTTTTTTTAGATATTGTTTTACAATATTTTTGTTTTTAACAAATGTATCAATTGAAATGGCCCGGGACGAGCACCTCATTCCCATTTTGTGCAGTCATTTATATAATCATTAAGTTTATAATATGCTTTACTGCATAGCCGTTCTTTGATAAACGGACTCTCTTAAACCTATTTATAGGCAATGCTTGAACAGCTCAGCTCTTAAGCCTTTATAATCTACTAGCAGGCCTGTGCAACTTCGTCTGCATCACTTTCAATTAAATGGTCTAAAGTTTGTGCCAAATTTCATCAAAATCGGTTGACAGCGTAACAGACAGCCTGACAGAGTTACTCTCGCATTTATAATATGAGTAAGGATATATACAGTGTAGTCCGTTTAGTACAACTTCGCATTTAACAACCGACCGTTTATAGCGACGTCAGTATAGGCATACGTTTGGTTTTGTTATGAACAACTATGGAAGTACATCCGTTTATTGCGACTCCGCTTACAACGACCGACCGCTTTCAACGACGGAATTTCACAAATAATTGAAATAATTGTCCTGTTACAACGACGACCTTGACAATTGCACAAATAAATCGTAGGAGAGACGCTAACTTCGTCCCGCGCAAGCCCCTCCCCCCGCCCGCACATCGCCGAATGGATGCGTTATGTTATTGTTTATCTTACAACAGTGCTTAATACATAATTTAATTTAAATATGTTTTAATTGGTCACCTAAATATTAATAAATATGTACATACATAATGCGATTAGTAAAAAAATGTCTGTTCTTTTAGTACGACGTCCTGTTAGAACGACGTAATATCACCGGTCCCTTGGCCGTCGTTATAACCGGATTCTACTGTACTTACATTTTTTCACATTCTCTTTACATTCACGCAGCTTTTCGCATGATATTTAACGAATGTGAATACTAACATCGTACGTTAGTATTCACATTACCCTACTCTAAGCAGTTTTAAACAAAATTCAAACGTTTGAAAATGTATAATTGAAATCAAAAATCAGATTAAACGACTCTAGTATTAACGAACAGTACCAATGAAAAGTCTGGTCCATAAGTTATTTCTGCATAATAAATATTCTTTGCAACTCACGTGTTGGTAATAATATGTATTAAAACAAGTGCTCGAACCAGTGATCAGTGACAACACAATAACGACAATTTACATGTAAAATATTGGGTGGTGATTGGACCGATGAAATTGGACAGATTTTCATACATTTAAAACTATTATGTGTAATGTAATGGCTCTTTTTGTCTTTTAAAGTTTGATTGTAGTTTTATTTTGTGTCACCGCTGGTTTTTTAGATAAACAAGCCTATCTATCTGATGTTACCATGTGTCGCTCAGGACATTTTGCAATCTTTACCTATCAGCTACAGGACTTTTAAAATTTGTTTAATGAGGGAGATAACAATGTTCCGAGAACAATCAGAATGGAAGTTCACCTTCTCGGCGTGTCGTAATAAAATAGGTATCATCTTTGCACCGATTCGAAAGATTCCTAGTGCGGGGACAAATGTAACTGTTTAAAACTTTGTAACACTTTTCTGGACAATAAGTTATTCTTATTCTTATTATTATTTAAATACAAGTTAAAACAAACCATCACCTTGATCTTAAAAGACTAATTAAACCTCTAAACATCATGCAGATTTCGGTTAATTACAAATCTCTATCACAATAGTCTAAGATCCAGCAGCAGATTCAGTGCAATCGTGCAGTATATGCAATTCTTGTCTATTCATAATTAAAAAATAATTTTACCACTTTAACTTTAAATGTAAACACAATGTCCTCCAGTTAATTCCGTATCACAGTTATCGAATGTCAGTGAGTGCGAGTCGGTAATTAAGTGAAACTGATCTGAGCTCGATGACTGCTCTCGACGCGGCTCACTGCAGATGGAGTGTGGATGGAACGTAATTAACTACGGGCTCTATGATACATGGGGATACAACTTTTGAATGTTTGACCGAGTTTTTAAGAGGAGGTCAAGTTTTAAAAAAAAACCATTTCTTCAGGAAAAATCAGTAAATTTATGCCATGTAGGCGGACGAGCTAGCAAGGACCTGGTCGCAAGTAAAATTTGAATGAACCGATGCGGGTAATTCTTTTTTCCATTTGAAAGATATATTCCATTGGAAAGGTAGTTTTGATAAATTCTTTCAATTGTTGATAGTAAATTGACTAAAGAAGGCTATTTTCAAAAGTATTAGCTACCAACGTACAAAAAAACAGAGGTAAATCTGCTACTCTCTGTAACGCAGCTAAAGTTCCAAAATTCCAAAATTTTAAATAAAAATATAAATATAAAATCTTTAACCGGACAAAAAGCGTGTTAATTAAATTCTGCCGAAATATAACGGAATCCTCTCATACTGCATTAACGATATTCAGCCGAAGCTCGGTAAGTGGCCTATCCGAATATCCGCACATATCCACATATCCGCGTATAATATCCGAAAGAACGCGCGGATAACCAGGGTGCGACTATCGTATATTATCGCGGGATTCCGAGGTTTAAATAAACCGTTTTCTTGTCTTTTGTATTTCCAAGACAAATGTTAAGGGTTTTATTAAGATTCATCGCGTGTATATTACTGTTTTGAAATGAAATACTTTATTTTATTGAAATGAAAAGTCGTGGTGGGGTAGTGGTCGAAGCGCGTCCTTCCGAACGGGAGGTCGCGGGTTCAAATCCGGCCGGCTTGTACCTCTAAATCTAAATGTGAAAAAGATTTATGTGCAATTTTTCACAACACCACTGACTAAAAACGGTGAAGGAAAACATCGTGAGGAAATCTGCATGTCGGAAAAGGGTTCTAAAAATCCTTTGAAGGTAAGTGAAGTCCCCAATCCGCTCTGGGTAAGCGTGGTGGACTATGCCTAATCCCTCTTCTGAGGAGACCTGAGCTCAACAGTGGACAGTAATCGATTGACACACTTACATCATTTCTCGAGCACTATGACATGTCCTTCTTAAAATTAAACTTGAAGAAAGTCCTAAGGAGTAGGTCGGTCCACGTGTGATCATAACCTCATACTATGAAGTAGCCCTTTAGATAAGTAGCCTGCAGACATAGTTGACCGTCGCTCATGGACCTCTACATTGTCAAGGAACACTGCTGGACCCCAAATTTCGCACCAATATTAACCGTATACCTAAAAGTAGTATTATAGAGGCGAGCTTTCATTTTCCATCAACAGCTTAATAGGTTTAACTTGGTCACTAAGAGTTCAAATCGAGTTACTACAATAGTTACCTGTACCTACAGGTAACTATTGTAGTAACTGTTTACCTGCTTGGTTGTTAGTTACCACTTTTTACTTCCAAAATTTGATTAATTTGTCTTTTACTTTTAACTTATTTACTTAGTGCCATTTAAATATCATTATTTTAAAACATTTTTACTAAACTAGAAAACTAGCCTTTAGTTTTATCCATACTAATATTATAAAGCTGAAGAGTTTGTTTGTTTGAACGCGCTAATGTCAAGAACTACTGGTCCGATTTCAAAAATTATTTTACTGTTGGAAAGTCCATTTTTCGGGGAAAGTTATATGCTATATTTTATTTTCAAAAAAAATAGGGATCCGTATTAAAATATCGATTTGAAACACAAGGTGAATAATCGAAAACCTATTTATGGGTACGCTGCGAAAACTATTAACAATAGAACAAAATAATGTAGTACGGGTTTTTAGGTCTAATTAAGATGCAAAAAAAGTCCGCAAGAGCATATATCTAACTATAATAGTTTAGTCACAATAACCGCGTTTATGTTCATAAAAAAAAATATCGTCTGAAGATTGAAGCTACGTTAAAATAGTATCGTCATATTAATCTTTATCCAAATTAAGTATTATGTTATCAAGAGTATTAATGTAGAAATAAATTACTTTTTGTTTTATTCCAATCGGACTTTTCGTTGAGAAGTTAACACGAGTATAAACGCAATGAATACCACGCAGAACCCAACACGGTCCGCGCAAATAATGTCGCGACAACATTGCGAGTACTGTTTGATCCCCTTTGTGACGCAGACGAAGTTGTGGGTGTCATCTAGTATTATTATAATTTTGAAATAACACCTATTCAAAGTATACTTACCATAAATCTTGCTTCCTATAATTATAAAAATACTTTAAAACTATAAACCCTCGGCAAAGTTAGGTCGGGTAAGTGTGACCGCGATACTGGAACTCGACGGAGGAGTTTTAATTGCTATTCTTTGTTTACTTGTTAATCAATACTTTGAGAACACACATTTATTATTATTTATAAATAGGTAGTGGCGTGCAGTTCATACAAGCGAGTATGCATTGCATAAACTAATCTTTGAAAATGTATTAATCGAAATATAATTCTTATTTTGATTATTTCCAAAAGAATATTAAAATTAATTGTAGGATGTACATTTGCAAAAAATTAAGACAGATTTCTGCAAATTGATCAAAATATACTTTCACTCATATGGGGTAGAATTATGCATTCAGAAATCAAATACCTACCTACCTAATATAAAAAAATCTAGTCTAAATACCAATCACTGAAATCTAGCTTAATCTACATTGTCTATGGCAAGTCGAAGAGAGCTCATTACATCGTGCAAGGAGTGATCGCAAGGTAACAGCTTATACAGCTTATAAATTATCGACGTGTACTGTGTGTAATGGGCCTAAAGCTAGATTATTTATCGCTGAAACGTGGGCTTGAGATATTGACACATAGTGATGAGCGGAAGCGGGGATAGTCGTTGGAGTTGGTCAAATGATTGTAAGCTACCGTCGCTCATGTTACAAACCATACCTAAGCACTCTCCTTAAGCCTCGTTTGAAGCAGCTTTTTTTTAGTGTGTGAAATCGCCGGTTTCCCACCAGTTATGTAGGAGTTGAACCGCACTAAAATCTCCAACCGCTCACACTCAGCGGGGTTATGCAGGACAGCGTGACTACGCATTACGGCACTCTTTCCCGTCGCGCCGCCACCTTGAAGAAGGACTAGTAGTATTTACTATCGTGGCAGACAGAACCCTCACTTAGCATTACCATGATTACCATCGTCATTAATTGGCCGCTGCACTATTTTGATCTTGATGACCAAACTGCAGATTTTATACATAGTTTTCCTGCGATATCTTTCAAAAATTGCGAAGATCCATGAGCGATAGTTACCACTTAAAATCAGTTGCTGTATTTCTTGTCAATTAAAAAAATTAACACTTTTACAATATGCCATAAAGTTCTAATAATATAATTAGTATTTTCAGAGAGAGAATAAACGATCCTGTTTATTTTGCTTTAAAAAAATATTTTAATAGTTTTAAAAAAGTATTTAAATCCGCTAAACTGTATTGAGTATGTCCCCTTTCCCCTTTCTTACACCGTTACGCTAAAGAGCGCCCATAATGAGTCCATCGATGTACATATATTATGTGAGCTGTGCCATATGCACCCCTTGTACTAGCGACACAGAATAATTCCCATACAGAAGTAAAGTGTGCACTTTTAAAGGAGCCTTCGATGAGTCTACGACCTTCAGTTCTTGAGATTATTTGCGAGGACATTTCAATTCACTTACACTATTACTAAACGGGTTCTTACCACGATTATTTTCAATTGAGCGATCCCGATATTTCAGTTAGTCAGTGTGGTATATTTAAAGATATTTCAATTATTTGACTGAGTTAGGCATGAACTGCTTTCTTTCCTAGTACTTAGTATAGATAGGTACCTATTTTATACTGTACCTATAAATTGTAATGAATTAGGAACGGGAAGGGACTTGTCAGGTAAAAACTTTTGGTTGAAAAGATCAATTCGCATTCACGTTCGCGAATTTTCAGAAAACAACATTCTCAAGATTCTTATGTACCACTCTTTTGATAGGTAGTTAAAATACACTGCACTAATTGTCTGACTCGTTTCGCTCAGCACGCCCTTAGCGAGGAGGGGGCGGCGCGACGCGTTACGCCCACGGCACTCTTTCCCGTCGCGCGTCGCGCCGCCCCTCAAAACCCCGTGCTGGGTTCTGGCCTCAGCCAGGGTTCGGACGCTGAGTGTGAGCGGTTGGAGGTTTTAGTGCGGTTCAACTCCCACATAAAAACTTGTCTGACTCCAGTGCAACGTCAATAGTAACTTATAATTTCATTTTTGCATACAAAACGTTTCTGAAAAGATTGACATTCGTTTGAAAACTATTGGTATTTCTGTTGGTCTTCGTGAGTTCGTAAAAATGATTCGTATGAATTTATATTTCTGTATTCAGTTATTCTGTGTAACTCTAGTGACACTACATTTGTTAAACATGGCGCAGTTTACACAAATTACGCAGATTAATGTAAGGAACCATTTATAAAGTATGTCGCATGGTAAGGGTAGGAAGGGGTGTGACGTATATCCTATTTTGTGACGTCACTCTTTTAAATCTTCTAGGTTAGGACAGTGTTAAAATAGGACATATCTGTATGTAGGGTTATTGACATACATGCAATGAGATGGACAATATTTCGTGTGTGGAAGAAGTAATGTCTAGGTCATCTTTCATATAGTTATTATATGCCATAGGTATAGGCAAACGAGACAATCTGATCATAAGTAGTAACCGTCGCTCATGGGCCTCTGCAATGTCAGGGCACACTGAAGGGTCGCTACTTACAACTTTAAGTAAAGTTTCAATAGTTTATCATAATATTAGTTAGCTTGAAAGTCATAGACCGCTTCATCATCATCATCAGTCAATAATAAACAAATTGGGTTTATCATAATATAAAAACTTAAAGATCGAAAAATATTATATTGAATATGTTCGATTAGTGAAAATTTTCTAATAATCAAATAATGGCGCGAAAAAGATAGCGATGATACTCTATGCGCGGAGCAGGGTGACCCCCTCCCGCGCGCCGCGTCCCGGTGTTGCCGGCCGCTGTCAGTGGTGAACGGCGTGAACAGTTTGTATACTGAATAAAAACGTAAAAAAACCTGCATATTAAAGAACTAAAATTCTTCAGAAATATGTGAATTCTCCCGCACTAAGCAAGATCAAAATCCACCACCATAAATCAAGTTCAGTAAAAAATACTCTTAAAAACATTTCCCTTTCCAACAAAGAAAATATAATTTTAGTACCAAACACGTTGATATCTTCCGTAAATAATCCCAGGAGGTCGGGTCAAAGAGATCCACTCAAAATATATGAGTTAGCGGAAACTGAACAACGCCATTACGCAAATTAAACCTTTTAACTTCCGCTTTTATCTTAATATACAAGTTTTATGTGGAATAAGATATTATGTTGCTAGTTTTACATATAGTATGATGAAGATAATAGTGGAATAAGTGTGATGATAAAAATAAAACTAATAGAAGATGTAGTTGATAGGAAAAATATAAAAATAATGTAGATTTAATTAGTTTCCAAAATTCTTCTCTGCCACGCACCATCCGGCTGTGGAATGAGCTCCCCTCTTCGGTGTTTCCCGAGCGCTATGACTTGTCCTTCTTCAAACGAGGCTTAAAGAAAGTCCTTAAAAGGTAGGCCGTAGGTAGTGGCCCCATAGTGTCCACTGACATTACAGAGATCCATGAGCAACGGTAACCGCTTACAATCAGGCGACCCGTTGGCTCGTCTGCTACAAGGTAATAATAAAAAAAAGGTTTTTTTTTTGGGCAGCAGGAACTAGCCGGTTATACAGCTTAACTGAAAGTTTCTCACAGAGTTTGGAGACTAGTTTCTTACTAAAACTAAACTAAACCATAGATAAACAAGAAGGTTACCAGCTTTTGACGTCACACATCGACGCCATGACAGTTTAGTGTTTTGGCGCGCAAATGAAAATCAAAATACAAAAAAAAATCCAAATAAGAATATTACTTTTCTAAACTATATTTTTTTGTAAACCACAGTTTAAAACTACTTTGTCTGTGGGTTCAGTGGACTATGGCCAAAGGGAGATCTCCTTGCGGGCGAGGTAGTGTATGGTGGTCAGGCCGAAGCCCGCTGTAGTAGATTTCAGATGTCGTATATTTGCGAAGATTTCTGCAAATGTTGATACCGCGATGCAGGATCTCGCGCGCTATTGTTGGTCGCCACATTGTCCATTTGAACAGTACAAATGCGTATCGAAACAATTGACCATTTAAAGTATTGTAACAAATATATACCGTTACAGTGTACCGTACCGTTACCATTCTCAGCGGACGGTGATCGTCCAAATCACCGTCATTATATCAAATAATAATGTTATTGCATTATATCGACAGAGCTCACGATCTTAAGTGGTTACCGAAATCGGTGGTAACTGTGAGAATTGATGTAAAATTGTCATTGGATGTAAACCACAGATTAAATAATATAAGTACTGTATCGTATTAGGGAAAAAAATGTTTCACTGCAAGTCTAGTTTTTCTTAAAATATATATATTTTATTTGTTTATTTATTCATGGAAAACTTTCAGCCTAATTAACAATAGTAGTACAAAGAATGCAAAGAAACTTACAATAAGTAAAATTACCGCACCAATTACATATATATTCTTTTTTTTTTTTTAGTTGGAGGAAATCACCGGATCCCCGCCCGCGGGGTATGTGTGAGTTGAACCGCACTAAAACCTCCAACCGCTCACACTCAGCGTCCGAACCCCGGCTGTGGCCAGAACCCAGCATGGGGTTATGAGGGACGACGCGACGCGTTACGCCATCGGCACTCTTTCCCGTCGCGCCGCCCCCTACATATATATTAACTTATTATAAGTTGTATTTTAACTTACATTGAATGTAACTATGTAAGTTCGGGTGAGATCTTGCGAGTTAAATTTGACAAACTTCCCGGTTTCCGATTGAGCTGACATTGTTCGCGCAGATGTAGATCGCGTGACAATACAATAATATGACAAAATGGCGCTGATCTGATGATAAATTCGGAAGGTCCTGTATAGACCTGTCGTGTTTGGGCTCATTATACTTGTCTTGGCTAGCACTTTACTGATACATGATATTTATGATCTTAAAAGTTTGTATTTAAAGTTTGCTTTAAAATAAATTATTTGGGTCAACCCTGATTTTGAAGATTGTCTTAGCCTAATGATCTCTTATTTCAATTTAATCAAGATCTTATTTGTTACTAGCTGGGCCACACAACTTCGTCTGCGTCACATTAGGAAATTTTCTCACCGTTTAAACCTTCCCTGGACTTCTACGAATATTTCAAGATTAAAATAAGCCAAATCGGTTCAGTCGTTCTCGAGTTTTAGCGAGACTAACGAACAGCAATTCATTTTTATATATAAGGAGAAGAAGATTTCTGAAAAGACGAAGCCGGTTGTCAATTCTGTAAATTATTGCACGTTTGATATAATTAAATGACTTATATTATTATTTTATTAATTTCGTGATTTTCATTTCACTATATTTTTCTTAGAGAGATTTTGATCCTTCAAGTCGATTGTTGGAATACTCTCGGGGGTTAAGACAGTTTGAAAAATTGTATGAATGATTTTTTTTTCTTAAAAGCTAAATTAACCATTTATAATTTATAATGCTTTTTCTAAAGGGTTTTATTTCATTTAATCAACACACTTTTTCTTGAAAGTCACGACCTCAATAGAATGCTTACAATGTACCCATAGACTTGAGAGTATCTCAGAGCTGTCTCCAGCGTGCAGCTCATACCTGTACCAACCCATTACTGCCCACTGTTGGGCTCCGGTCTCCTCAGAAAAGGGATTAGGCGGACTATCACCACGCTTGCCTAGTGCGGATTGGGGACTTCACATATCTTCAAAGGATTTTTAGAACCCTTTTCCGACATGCAGGTTTCCTCACGATGTTTTCCTTCACCGTTTTTAGCCAGTGGTTTTGTGAAAAATTGCACATAAATCTTTTTCACATTTAGATTTAGAGTTACAAGCCTGCCGGATTTGAACAAGCAGCTCATACAATCCAATACAATCCATACAATGCATGTATTGCATACCCTAACCTATTAAAATAGATAATAAAATAATAAGATAATAAAAAATAACAACCAATATCGAATAATTGTATATTTCAAGGAAATCTTCTCGTTCTTACTATCTCCATGTATTTAGCGAAATATTGAAATTAAGATGATCAGCAAATATGTATTTTTTTTTAACTAATAAGGTGAACCTCAGAGCTGGCTTGATATAAACTCGTGATGACTCTATGGTCCAGTAAGTACATATTATCTGAACGGGAGGCTGCGCTTGCTGTGTCATTAACATTGCTGTTACAGGGATAGTGCACATTGAATTTTGTTTAGCGGTTTGTAATAGCGGTTTCAAAATGGCGCAGTAAATTTAGAAACACGTACTGCGATCACACTGGTGGATTTTTGAGCTTAGAATAAACTGATTTCGATGACTCGAAAGGTGATTTTGTTTTTGTTATTAAAATATTTACTGTGTTTTTACAAAATTTACAAACATTTTTTCTAATCTTTAGTCGCTATTTGTACCAATAAGACTTCTTCAAGTACCTATTATCCAGTCTCCGATTACTTAACAATAAAACTTATAAAACATAGTGAAATTATATATTTTTTGTAAGGCATTTCTTTTAAATCAATCAATATTAGAGTGAAAATATCTGTTTTAAGAGAAATAGTTTTTGTCAGATATTACAGATATACTTTGTATTAACATTTTTTATTCTTTTGGCAGGCATTACATTACAATCAATTAATGGCATTAGATGATGATGGTAAATGTCTACTATCATCCTCGAACTTTTAAAACCCCATTTAAAATCGATTAATTTACAAACCACAATCACTTTTACCATCTTTTTATCGCTGTTTTACCCCCGCTACATCTCCCGCTACCTGCCATACAATACGTCCTCCCCCGAACCAGTCCTCGGGCGAGTCCAAGCCGGTTTCACACAGACACCGTTCCTATGATTTATATATATACATTATTGTTGATACTTCTGATAGTGTGTGGGAGTATTATATAGTTTTAATTTACTTTCTTCATACTATTGTGATTGGGTCGTGATGTAAAGTGGAAACGGAAATTTGATGATTTTCGATTGTTTGTTTTTAATAGTTTAATTTAGTTTTTATGAGTAAAGCTGAATATGTATAATGTAACATATTTCTAGGATTGTATTTTTGTTTTATTGAGAATATGTCACGTTCGGAGCGGCTCTTAAATCCTAATCAGTAAAGATTTACAATTTATCAAAAATTTATAGGTTAAATAGATCCAAGATGGCGGACGGTAAAAAATGTCAGACTGCATTTAATTTCACATATCTTTCGAAATGACTTGACTGTAAATACTACTTTGATCAATTTCAAAACAAAAATAGAAATAATTTCAAAAAAATACAAAACTGAAAACGAACTTTAATAATTCAACAATAGCACAAAAACTACTGGTCAGATATTCATGAAATTCAGACAGGATTACCTCCAAAGTAACTGCTTCCTAATGAAAAAAAATCATCCAAATCGGTCCACCCAAACTAAAGTTATATAACCTTCTTTTGGGAGATCAAAAAATTTTACCAAGTAAATTTGAAATTTTACTTATTTTACAGGATTTTTCCTTCGATTCCCAAAGCGATGTTTTTTACAGGTTGAAAATCTTCCTTAATATTAGCACGGTCCATCAAATATGAATGTTCTGAGAAGTGATCAAAGAAGCGAAGGCCTTTGTTGTTAATTCCTTTGAAAAAATAACAAAATTAATTGAATTGTGAGCGAAAACAAGCAATTTGTTAAGTATTCAATTAAAGTAAGATGTTTTTTAGCGTTTTCTAGGGGAAGGACACAGAATATAAGTTATAAAGAAGTAAAGATTAAGAAGAAATTCAAATTCTTTCAGTTTGCTTTTCTTTATGTCACTATAATCTCTATCCCTTTACATAGACATGCTTGATTTGAAAAAAAAAAAAAAACAATCCCTAAATTTATTTGTCTTAGAATCCCTACTAATATATATGCAAAACTAACTCTGTTTGTCTGTTACGCTTTCCCGCTTAAACCTCTAAACCGATTTTAATGAAATTTGGCACAGATAATCTTTAGACACTGAGAAAGAACATAGGCTTTTTATTTAAAAATGATGCAGATAAAGTTGCGCGGGCTAGCTAATTAGAATAAAATAAAATAAAAATAGCCTTTATTACTGAGTATTACTTAGTATTTACATAAAATTCGTCATCACAAAATATCGCGCATCTCAGTGTATCTTTCGGTATAGGCCTCCTTCAGCTCTTTCCACTGCTTTCTGTCGTCGGCTACTCTCCGCCAGTATGGTCCCGCTGTCTTCTTTATATCGTCCTCCCATCCAAGGAGGACGACCTCTGCTTCTCGTAGAGTCTCTAGGATACCAGTTTTAAGTAGTTTCTAGTCAGTAGTTAGAATATAAATAATAAAATAGCAATACTACAAAGTTGTATTTACATATCCTTTTCAACTATACAATGAAAAATGCAACTCCTAAAGCCATTTCAATTTCAAATCTTATAAATGCATCTATTCAACTAGCTTCCATAACATAACGAAAGCATTCAAAGAAAAATATAATCCAATTCTCAATAAAAATATCCACAATTCCCAAACATATAATATGTAATATATGAATAACATATTCTCGAATGCAAACCGCTTTTCGCTTTCAATTCCCGTACAATAAGAAATGGCGGGACTCCTAATCCCGGCATGCATCCCGCGATAATGCGCTCCCCCGGGATTTACCCCGGGATTTGTGTTGACATCACTAAAAATATACTAAATTATTTATGCTTGGATGGTGTTATGCGGGATGAACGCATTTTTATTTATTTTATTTTATTTATTTATTTTAAGGAACATCAACAGTATAACATATTGAGAAAATACAATTTATATACAATTTTGAGCTCATAGGTAAGTGGTTGCCGTCGCTCATGGACCTCTGCAATGTCATGTTATTTACTCTGAATAAGTTATTTAAGTGTTTGGTGAATTGTTTATTATTTATTTGCAAACCTAAAAAATTACGAAAATTGGTGATTAGTACTAATCAAAAATGATTAATTAGTAATTTAAAATTGATTATACAATTGTAAAATTAACATTTTTTTGAAACTAGAATTAAATTTGACTTCTAATAATAAACTAATGATTTTTTTTTCTTTATTTCAGGTAATACAAAGATATCTACGTCGAATAATTATTCAGAACATGCAGAAGGAATAAGTAAGATTATGATATAGTTAATAAATACATGCAACATTACATGGTAAACAAGCATATGTGATAACTACATATATTATACAGTCTTGTCTGTTAAACACACAACCACGAGCTATTTGGTAAACTATCAAGGTATTATAACATGTAGGATGGAACCAAGATAAAATAAAATGTTAATTAAATTGTAAAAGCAGTTGAAATATTCATGTGTCTAAGTAAAATCAGTGTGGGTATATATGATATTGAAAATAAAACTTATTTAAAAAACTTTCTTGAAATAAGTATTCTTCAAAAGTTACTTTAAAAAAGGTCGATGTAATCATAATACTATTATAAAGGCGAAAGTTTGTAAGTATGGATGTATGTTTGTTACTCTTTCACGTAAAAACTACTGAATTTTACTACTGGATTTGAATTAAACTTTACCACAATATAGCTTATACATCAGAATAACACATAGGCTACAATTTTTGATAACAATCTAGACGGGATGAACCTGAAGTCCACGCGAACGAAGTCGCGGGCAAAAGCTAGTTAATATTAAATATTAAAACTATTCATAATGTTTTCCATGTACGTAGCCAACGGGCCACCTAACAGCAAGTAGTTACCGTCACTCATGGACCTCTGCTATAAGGACACTCTTCAAACCTCTCATTTGTAGAAGGACCTACCGTTCGCATATTTATGACTGCTTAGACTGTGAACTGCTCAATGCACTTTCTATACATGACTAAACATTTCTATAAATTTATAATTTTAGCTACAAATCTTAATCAAGATGCGAACGCCTTGTTAATCTGTCTGATTTTCTCTGCATTAACTCATCCACATGAATATTTAGCTTGGCTTTACTGCATGACACCGTACCGTCTTAGATGCAACATCTATGTGAAGACCTGTCTGGCTTGCATTCAAGTTATTCCGAAATGTATTTAACGTTAGTGTAAATTATACTGAGTATGAATTAGAAGTATCTTTGGTTGTAAAGTGATTTTCATAAATAAAAGAGACTATTTTTGGAACGAAGTTCCTTATCGCGCGTTGTGAAAGGGGGCTAGACGGAAAAAATCTGACGTAAAGTTGTCACGACACTTTTTTGTTTTAGATGATTATCGCCAGATGGCACTGTGATCAAAATCTTTTAAAACACGTTCCTTTTCTTATTTTAGATGATTATCGCTAGATGGCGCTGTGATCAAAATATCGCGCGTTACGAAAGGAAATTTTTTATAAGATATCTTTTATTCGAAAGGAACTTCGTTCTATTCGGGTGTCCCATGACACCTCTCAATTTTTTTGTTTTCGTTTTGGTAAACTATTAAAAATTTCGTGTTGTTGTAACAACAGTGGCCCTAGCACGAATAACTTGCGAAAATGTAATCGTATCGTTATCGAATTATATTTGTATGAGATTTGTACAGCGCCCCTATCGTACGTAAAATGAACTAAATTTGCTAGCACGAACAACATTCGTATCGTAATCGTATCGACACGTAAACGATACTCGAAACTTATAAACAATCAAACGTTATAATTGCGAGCACGAACACTGATTTGACGTACGGTAATGTAAATTGTCGAAGGCTGGGTATCGAGTTTTATTCACTTGAAATTTGTCGGTGAGAAAGGTTTCGAAACGAGTTTAAATATAATTTTAAAAGTGTTTTTGTTTCTTTTAGGTAACTTTTCTAAATAATAGTGTTTTCTTATCCCTTTAGTTAGTTAATGAATACAATTTATTTTAATAAATTGCTTAAAATGCAAAGACCATCGTTGTTCCAGCGTAGTCCTTTATATTATTTTATTGCTGTAAGTTTACTTGAAAATTAAGAATATTTAGCAAGGGAAGTTAAGAAGGCAGTCAATCGTGTTATATTTTTTTAAACATACTTGAGCATCAACATTTTTCAATCAATTACATAAATATTGACTGAAATACTTGAGATCATATTTTTTTCCAATAATTAAAACGATAAAAAGCACATACACTTCCATAGATCCACCATTGTTAAATACTATAAGTAACTAAGATGACTGCTGACTAGTAACTAGTTCTCTAATTTAAATAAATCTTAAGAATAAGTACTCAATTACTAAAAACAATAAAGTACTGTCGCTCTTAGCTAGAACTAAAGTAAACATAAACAAACTTAACCTTGGCCGATATCAAGTAGATTCGTTCAGAATTATTTTTTTTTTTTGTTATATCCAATACACTATTTTATTTCTTCGATTTTAATGTCATTTCATGTTCCTAAATACTTTTCTTCTCATGTACTGCACTTTAAATGCATTCATTGATATTTTTTTAAACAATTAATAAGAAAATTCAATTGTTTAAAAATAAAACTAAAACTTGGTTAAGTTTCCGAACGAATCATTCATTCCATAGGTGATCATTTCATTCCACAAGGACCGTCTCTAGTTACGTTAGGTTGACGTCACTAACGTATTCGAATCGAGCTGACGATAGTTTGCAAAATGTTGTTCGTGCTGCGGACTATCGTCGTCGTATCGAGGGCTCGATACGTTAACGTTACGAATTCGTAAAATTTTCGTGCTTGGGCTACTGAACGAAGCCAACACACGACATTTTGACTAGTGTTGCCCAAATGCAAGAACAAGACGAGACTTAGCCAGTCTTGGTCTTGGTCTTGCGCCAATACACCTGGTCTTGGTCTTGGTCTTGGTCTTGCGCTCCCAGTCTTGGTCTTGGTCTTGCAGCAAGAGTCTTGCAAGTCTTGCAATTACCTATTAGTCTATTACTATTTATTAAAGTTTACTTTAAATCTTAGAAAAACGTATTACAATTAAAACATTGTGAGCTTTAATTAACATAGCCATAGTAAAGATTAAGCAGATTAATAAATAACTGAGGATTTGATAAGAAATTCGAAAAATCAACTGACCTAGGTATATGTCGTTTTCCATGGAAGTAACTGTTTCTAAACATTTATGATTTATAAGCCTACATTTGCTAAAACATGTAAAAACAAATTAATTACAATAACTTGACTTGTATTTTAAAGAACAATATCTGTCTAGAAAGAGATTGAACCCTCAACTTATATGAAATTTAATAAAAGAGTTTTACGATTTATCATTTATTTCAATAATAGTGTCAAATGTTGTGATTGCAGCGCGGCGGCAACGATTGTTGTATATGATTTCAAAAGAAACCGCCGGCGCGTGTATCATAACCATGTACTTCCGAAATGCGGCAAATTTCTTTGAGAAGTAAGGACAAAACCTTTGATGCCGCATTATCAAAGTGCCGATGGTTAAAACATAACTATGCATGCACTCAGTTTGATTTTAATGTATATTTTTTTATTCGCTATGTAGGTATGTTTATGGTATTAGTCGTAATGCGCATAGGTCCAGTTTTTCAAATTCTTTGATACAGTTTTTTGCGTCTCATAGAATTCCTAAGCGTACCTATACACCGAACTGTTACACCTAACTACTCCGTGAAATAGCGCCTCTATAATCCTCTAATCAGTCCTAGCTGCAAGACGCAAGAGTCTTGCAGGCTTAGTCTTGTTCTTGCTCAAGTCTTGCACGGTCAGTCTTGGTCTTGCGTCTTGCAAAAAATACGCGGTCTTGTTCTTGGTCTTGGTCTTGCAAAAACGCAAGAACAAGACCAAGACTGCAAGACCAAGACTGAATTTGGGCAACACTAATTTTGACGTCAGAGGGTGCCGATGACATTCTGTTCTTTGAGCACACTAATAAAAGAATACACATTCTTTGAAACTTCACTTTGTTGTTCATGATGTTGATTCGTACTATTTATAGGTGAACCAATTTTCTTTTATTGCTAGATAGATAAACGAGCTTACAGCCCACCTGATGGTAAGCGGTCACCGTCGCTCATGAACTTCTGCAATGCCAGGGCAATGAGGGGTCGTTATCTATCACCTACCTATACAGGACTTTTCTTAAACCTCGTTTTTTTCCACTTTTTTCACATATAAATATTAGACTCCTTACTATAGATATGACCTCTGTAACTTCGTCTAGATCTAGTGCACACAAGAGCACTAAGTTTCAATTAGTCTGAGATTAATGAATGTTAACATATACTAATTGAATTTTAAATTACATTTACTCTGTAAACTACTTACTGCATTAGTTTAGTTAATGCATTTTTTATTAAAAGCTTATATTTAACTTGCATTGGATGTAACTATGTAAGTTCGGGTGGAATTTTGCGAGTTGAATTTGAACAATTTCTCTATTTTTGATTGATCTGAAAAAATAAAATTATGTATTTTCCGTGATAATGTTATAATATAGAAACAGAGCTGATCAGATGATGAAGTCAACAAGGTAGACCCGTTATGCAAAGTATCTGATTTCTATGTAACAAACTTAAAAAATAAACATCGAAATCGGTTCATATAGAAAAGAAAAGCAAAAACGCACTTGTACGATCATAACAAAAAAATTAACTGCGTACCTCTTTTTTGGAAGTCAGTCAAAAAGCATCTTTAATTAGAATAGTTATACAGTAAAACCTGGTTAAGTGAGACATCAAGGGACCTGCAATGTCGTTTCACTTATAGAGGTATTCCACTTACCCAGTGTCTCAGATATACAGGTATAAATACGTATCTGTCTCATTTACAAAGGGTTCGTCTTCGTCTGCGTTAAAAATATCATCAGCAGAATAATTGCGTAATAGAACTGGTAGGTCTTCAATCCATTGGCTACATTTGTTAACATCAACAGCGTTACTTTCTCCACAAAATCCCAGATATAAAGGTTTACCTCGTCCCACTAACAGAGGTAATTCAGTGCCAAAGTGTTGGGACCTCAGCATGAGTTCCAGTTATGGAGGTTTCTCACTTATCCAGGTCCCACTTAACCAAGTTTCACTGTATCTTGTTTGACATCATCCAGTATTACCATTAGCAGTGATTGTCACCACGGCTTAGTGCAGTAGACGCTGATCCCGGATATCAAGATACGACTTAGTTTGCGACGTCGTGATATATTGCTTTTAATGATGAACTGGTTTGGATGGACTTGATTTATGTGCTGTAGTGAAGCGGCAGTCGTGCGGCAGTCGTATGACAGTGAATCTGCAGAGTGAATCTTAAGGATGGTAAATAATAAAGGATAATGTTAAGGGTTCTATTCTAATATGGAATAAAAAAAATTGTCGCTGTAAATTTGACAAATTAATCCCAAAAAAATTAAGTAGGTACCACATTGACTGACAACATCGGACGACTTTTTTTTTGGTCATAATTATTACAGAATCGTAAAATATTATGATCAACTATCATAACCACATAGTTTTTGCAACACAGTCAAACGAGCGAACGACCCATCTGATGGGAAGCGGTTACCGTCGTTTTAGGTCAACATTGTAACAAAAATTGTAACAAAAAATTGTAATATTGAGTTGAAAAGATAAAAATAAAAAATAATACAAAAAAGGACATGCCCGCTGAGTTTCTTGCCAGTTCTTCTCAGGACAGTGGCTATTTCTTTTTCCGAACTGGTGGTAGCCTTTTGACATCAACAAGCATGAGAATTTCATTAACGTTGAGAATAAATAATTTCATTTCATTTCATTTCATGAACTGTTATACGAAATCAATGAAATGACTTTTTAAAAAAGATTTATTACGAAAAATAAATGGCAACCGTGCCGTATGAGATTGGAGATTAGACTGGCGGGAGAGGGAAGGATCGATCTTAAATAAAGGAGCATAATGCTGACTCTACTTGGGATATGTGATGATGGTAACAGGATTGGGAACTGAGGGGAATCGTAACAGCCCCCCGACTAAGACTAAACTTACACCTTTAATGGTGAAGTTTATGTATGGATACGGAGTCTAGGGTTGGTAGAAACTGGAGGTGATTCTGGATCAGGACCTACGTCTGGATTTGGAGGATGGATAGGTTTGGTAGAACGGCATCGGTTGTAAATAGTGTACAATTTGTATACTAAAACTAGACTTAAAATTACGATTATAAGATACACAATTATAGACAATGAATAATGATTACTATCGTTAACAATTATTTGAGGTTTTTCAATAATTTTATTAAGTTTATTAGTAAGAGTTTCAAAGTTGTC
The DNA here is from genome assembly GCA_030269945.2 of Trilocha varians. NCBI lineage: Eukaryota > Metazoa > Arthropoda > Insecta > Lepidoptera > Bombycidae > Trilocha > Trilocha varians. Next base: position 8,176,939 of record AP028275.1, on the reverse strand, counting down.
TTCATACGCCGTTAGTGAATCTAGGCTAGTGTGTTTTGTATAAGTCTTAGGAAGAGAAGTGTTTAAATTCGAAATATTTAACAAGTTTAGGTTATATTTGATAAGATCGAAATCATTAGTAATGCGGCTTATATTTATTTTGATATTCCTTTTAGATGCTATTCGGATGCCATTGCAGTATCCTACGCAACCGCGAGGAATTTCAGCGAGTCCCGTGCCGTGCACATTAATTTCATGAATATTTTTATTAGGACAATCGATAGACAACTTTGCAACCTTTGAGATGATAAACAACCATTTGTTTTCATTTAGTTCTTGCCATATTTCAATATCGCCTTTGATTGTTTTTATAGAACAGCTAGCAGGCATCGAATCTAATGTCTTCGAAACAATTTCGCTTTCACATATAGGATAGGATAGACTTGATAAAATGTTAACATTTTCACAAATATAATTTTGAGATATTGATTTACATTTATTTAAATCGTTAAAATGACAATATTGACGTCTATCTCTTGAAAATGCGATATAATTAGTAGTAGGAATGATAGTAATATAAGATTCATCTTTAAATGACAGTGGATATGGTAATACACGGTACATGCTTAATTCTAAAGGATTAACTAGGGGTATTTTAACAATGAATACAATTTTGTTATCTTGATAAAATGTACTTAACCTAGATACATCGATTAATGTATGGACATTACTTATATCTAAATGAATTGGAAGTTCCCTGGAACTTGGTAAGAATCTATAGTTATCAACTAAGTCATTATAAAGTTGTCGAGGAGAACATATAGCGGGATAAAGAACATTATTTTTACTAAACATTAAACCATTGGCAATATCTTCTAATTTAAATGATAATGTCGTTATACTATTGTCTAAAACGTATACAATTTCCATTATCTTAAGTTTAGTATGTAATCTAGATGTTTCCTCAGTCAGGTTCTTAGATTTATTTAATAACCAGTTGACAGCGCTGTTCAAAGATTTCTCGTTAGTTACAAGATTATTAATAGTTTGATTAAATACTTTAAGCGTTGAAGTGGAAATGGCGATATTTTGTTTCATGAGATTTGCCAGTTCTTTTTGATCTTTCTGTAGAGTTTGAACAGCGTTATCGTAAAGAATAGCATCGTCTTCATCCATAGTGCCAAACAAATGTTTTAGTCCGGATCCTACAATACTGAACCATGCAGATCTTTTAGTTTTATGGCTTAGGAGATGAGAAAATGAATCAAAGTCTCTGAGCATGTCAGCATATCTAACTTCAAGGGGTTGCATGACATTTTCGCATTCCGTTTCTGTGAATACTTGACTTCTATTACATAGTGGACGTATTAAACTTAGAACCGAATTTATATTATCTAAATGAGGTTTGATAAAAGATATGTCCACAGGTATCATTACACTTAGATGTTCGTTAGCTATTTTAATTGAACCGACTGGGTTAAAATATAGGCCAATACTAGAGTTCACTTCTTGCACAAAGTCGGGATCGCCATGCACGAGTGTGCTGTAACCAAAATACGAACATGAAGCTAACTATGGTAATCAATGTTTATGTAGGAGGCGTTGCAGGTTTTATTTGATCGAAATGATGTGTAACATGTCTCCTATTAATAAGTAAAGTTACGGTATTATTGTTGTGTACTTGTAAAATTTTATAAGGCCCTTTCCATGTTGGGGATAATGCTTTCCTAAGGCGTAAATGATTTCTAAGGTAAACTAGGTCTCCAACCTTATATCTTACAGGTCGTGAATGATTGTCGTAATATACTTTTGATCTTTCTTTAGAAGCCTGTATGCTTTTAATTGCTCTCTCTCTTGAATATTTTAATCTATGAGTTAACATTTTAAGATATTCTGGATACGTTGGATCAGGGATAGATTCGTAAATAGAGTCTGGTAAGTAAGGTTTGTGTCCGAACAGCAATTCATAGGGAGTGAAGTTTGTGGTACTATGAACACTGGTATTATAAGATAACATGGCTGTGTAGACATAGCGATGCCAGTTATCTTGATCTTCGTTAACAAAAGATTTTAGATACTCTTTTAGAGTTGAGTGACTACGCTCTAGGGCGCCTTGAGTTTGTGGATGATAGGGGCTTGACCATAATTGTTTGATTTTCAGAAAGTTGCAAGTTCTTTTGAAGAGTTCCGACGTAAAATTGGTACCTTGATCCGTTAAAATAGTTTTTGGTAGGCCGAACAGTGAAATAAAATGGAGAAGGCACTCGCATGTCTCCTCTGCTGTTGTTGATCGAATTGGATAGGCTATAGAGTATTTGGTTAAATCGTCCTGCAGGGTTAAGATATATTTAAGTCTCGCGGGCCCGGAGTCTGGTAAGGGACCGACTATGTCCAAAGCTAGTCTTTGGAACGGAGTTGACGATGTGGTTGTAATTTGCATAGGTGCTCGCGAAATTTGACGAAATGCTTTGTTCTCTTGACACAGTTTACAGGATTTAACATAGTTTTCTATATCGCTACGCATGCCTTTCCAATAATATTTTTCGCGAATTCTTTTAAACATTCTGGTCCCACCTAAGTGGCCAGCGACAGGTAAGTCATGGTTGTCTTTCAAGATTTGTTTAATTTCACGTAAAGTTGGATAACGTATATTATTATGATAAATATGTATATTTATATTAGTGTTGTTAAAGAGGAACAGAATCATGTTGTAGATTTTAATGAAGTGGTGGTTATCAAAGGGGTTTCTGAAGTCAGAAATAGCGATTGTATTGTCATTTTCATTTAGCAGTAGGATGAGTTCGTTTCTGAGTGACTTTAAGCTTTCGAACACATCTGTATAAGATGCTTGATCAAAATGATTTACTTTTGTAAATAGAAAATAATAAGTCTTTTGTTGTTTGGAATGAATTAAGAATGAATTCAATGTTCTTTCCTTGCCCAAAAATAATTCTTTATCTGCGAAAGTATTTATAACGTTTTCTGCATAAGGTATAGATTCGTCTAGGTCGATGGACGTAGGAATAACGATATGTTTCTGTGGTGACTCTAGTAGGTTTTCGTTATGTTCTGTTATTTTCGTGTTAGGGTTGTAATTTTTGTCGGTTGTAGCTTTAAGAAATTCTGAGTAAGTGTCTGAGTTTAAGTTGGGACTATTCAGGGGGTCAATTACGTCGTTAGGTAAACTAGGAGAACTGGGGTTAAGGACCTGTGGAGGATCAGGAATCGGGTTTTCACTAAGTTGATTTGGAACGTTTAGGTCTTCCAAGTTTAAGTCATTGAGATCTGGTAAGTCCAGTAAGCTTCCTGGGTTACCAATTAAAGAAGGTATAGCGTCTGGATCTAAGAGATGATCGCAGTCAGGCGAATTCTCGAATAAGGGACTGTTATTATCAGTTATTGAGGGTCCTGGAATGGGGTTAAGGTTTACAGGATTTATGAGTGTTGAATTTTGAATTGGATATCGTGATAGGGCATCTGCGGCATTGAGTTTTCCTTTTCTATAAATTATTTCGTATTCGTACTCTTCGAGTTTTAGTCTCCACCTTTGTAATTTGCTACTTGGATCCTTATGATTAAATAACCACTTTAAAGGACGGTGGTCAGTTACTATTTGAAAGTTTCTACCGTAAAGATAGGGTCGAAATGTTTTACACCCAAATAAAATAGCAAGTAGTTCTTTTTCGGTAGTGTTATAGTTACACTCACTTTTGTTAAGTGTTCTTGAAGCATAGGCTATGGGTCTATCTTTTCCTAGTTCTCCTTGGGATAGGATAGCGCCAATCGCGTAATTAGATGCGTCTGTAGTTAAAATGAATGTTTTTGTAAAATCAGGGTATGCTAACAAAGGGGCTGAAGTTAATTTTTGTTTTAGTGCATCAAATGCTAGTTGTTGCTCATTTTCCCATAAGAATGCAGTGTCCTTTTTTAAAAGAGTTGTCAGGGGCTTTGCCAACTTGGAGAAATCTGGTATAAACCTGCGATAATAAGAAACAAACCCCAGGAATGATTTGACATCTTTTGGAGTTTTAGGAATAGGGAAATATTTTACTGCTTGGATTTTATCAGGGTTTGGTTTCACACCTTGGTCTGTGATGATGTGTCCTAGGTAAGATACTTCTTTTCGTAAAAACTCACATTTGTCGGGTTGTAGTTTAAGGTTATATTCGCGGAGCCGTTTAAAAACGTTTGATAGATTGTAGAGATGATTTTCAAGATCAGCGGAGTAAATAACAATGTCATCTAAATAAACAAAGCACTGCATTCCTTGCAGGCCAGAAAGTGCCGAATTCATTAATCTTTGAAATGTAGACGGTGCATTTTTAAGCCCAAAAGGCATTCGGCTGAATTCGAATTGACCTTGAGGAACAGTAAAAGCCGTTTTTGCTGAGTCCTCAGGATTCATTTGGATTTGATGAAATCCAGAGGCAAGGTCTAAAGTACTAAAATATCTACTTCTACCGAGTTGATCCAATATTTCGGATATATTTGGAATGGGATATGAGTCTCCAATCGTAATGTCATTAAGTTTCCGATAGTCAATGACTACTCTCCACTTCTTTTCGCCAGAAGCGTCGAGTTTTTTGGGTACCACCCAAATCGGGGATGACCAGGGAGATGCCGAAGGTTTTATGATGCCTTGATCCAGCATTTTGTTAATCTGTGAATTAACTTCTTGTTTGTGACATTCCGGAAAACGATATGTTTTGACATGTATGGGATTTGGCGTTGTTGTTTTTATTTCGTGTTTAATTTTGTTAGTAAATGTTAATAGATCACCAGGGAGATGGAAGATGTCTGAAAACTGTCCGCAAACTTCGAGAAGTTGTAATTTTTCTTCCCGGTTTAAGTGAGTTGTGCGAATTTGTTCGAGTACTCTTTTTGTTCTAAGGTATGCATTCTGGTTGTCACCATTATCGGTATTGATAGAATTAATGTTATATATGTCTTCTATTTTATTTAGATCATCGAATGGTGTTAACTTTAATTTTAAATCGGAGCTGAAAGACAAGGGTAGTTCTGATGTGTTTACGACGGATATATTGATTCTCGAATTTTCTTTGACTTTGACGATTGAGTTAGCGATAAGTAAGTTTTCGATTGGGTGTTGATCTAGAACGAGACCTTCGTGAATTCCAGGGTTTAATACGGTGCACTCGATTATTGTCTCAGATCTTGGGGGAATTACGCATGTAGGCACATTGAATTGTAACTTAAAAGAAATTTTATTTAATATTAATTCTTGTTTCGGGTAGTCAATATTCCCGTTCATAGTATTAAAAATGTCATTACCGATTATACCATCATAAGGTAGGTCTACTCCGTCTACTATGTGGAAATTATATTTTAGAGCGTCGAATTTGATTGGAATATGCCCGATGGTCGATTTTGTACCTGTCGAGTCGATTCCTTTAAATTTAACAATTTCTCTTGTGATTTCTAATGAATGAAAACATTCTAATGACGATTTCAATATTATACTGATGGACGCACCAGTGTCGATTAATAATGATAAGGGTTTCGAAGAAACGGATGTTAATATCTTTATGTAAGGTAAGTATTTACTAGAAACCTTTGTAGTACAATTGTAAATTTCAGGCGATTTTTGCCTGTTTAAAGTTTCAGAATTGCGACGTGACCATGTAGCGGGTGTCGCTTGATTTTTAAGAAACAAATGATTTGATTTAGAAGTTTTTATTTTTTCGTTTTGATTTAAAAATAATTTTGTGTCGGGTTTTTGGATGGGGCGGCCCGACCGACACGATTGCGGGCCTCGATTTAGTTTAAAGATGACGGGTCGTGTTCATTAGTATTGTCGACCGTGTCTTGACCTTCTTCTACAAAATTGACGCGGTTCTCGGTTGGCCTGTTGTGTGAATAATTGTACCGTTTAGATTCATTAAACTCCCTTTTGCGACAATTTTCAATGGTGTGGCCATTAGTCTTACAATAGCGACAGAATGTTGGAAATGCACGCGGCCTACTTTGATATCCGAAGTTCGGTCTAAAGTCAGGAATTTTGTTTTCGGTTTTATAGAATGTTCTAGGTCTCGGAGAGCTTGGCTCTTGTAAGGAAGTTGGTCTCCTGTTCATGAATTGCAAAATTTTTTCTTCGGAGACTGCGGTGTTTACAGCTTCGTTAAGGTTTGGAGGGTTTTTACACCGAACTATGTTTGAAATGTTCGGTTTCAACCCGATTAGGAATGTATGGAGGGCTAGATCCTCCATTGCGGCTAGACGACCTTCTAGCTCGCTATTCTTTTTATTGGATAAGGTGATTTCTGTCAATAATTTTGAGAGGCATGTTTCTAGGCGTAATGCGAAGTGTGTAACACATTCAGAGGCTTGTTGGCGACATTCTTGTAAGTCGGTTAGGAGGTGTGTATAATGTTTTCGTTCTCCAAATTGTGTTTTGAGGAAATCATTTAACTGTTCCCATGATTCGAAGTCTTTAATGGAGCATGCGATTTCGGCTTTTCCTTCGAGTTGGGAAAGAATAAACTTAAGCAGTATGGATTTTTGTGACTCTGAAGCGAGTTCGATTGCGTTTTCACAATTTGTTAAGAAGGATGTTAGTTTTTCGCGTGATCCATCAAAGGGTTTTATAAATTTGAACAAGGTCCCTATTTGTACAACTTCTCCTTTTTCAGGTTTTGTTTGAGTTTCCTTTTTTGACATGGTTGTTATGTTTTAGAGTAACTGTTTTAAAAGTTAAGTTACGTTACGGTGTAACGAGTGGACAACTAAGTAACTCGATATATTGTTATGTCTAAGTGAGATAAGCACCGGATGAATGACGAGACTATTCAACTTGATTATAACTTGAATGATTTAAAGAATTTACTTTGTGGTTTTAATCTTTTTACAAATTTACTTAAATTGTTAATTATTTGATAACTATTTTTAAACAAACAAAGTATGTTATGTATATTTTGTAAATGTCTTGATTCGGGATAGCACTTGTTTCACTTACTGCAAAGTTAAACACCAACATACGATGAGTTTCAGGAGCATGACGCCGTGGTCTTCGGCTGCTTGACCTCGATATGATGAGCTGCTTGGTCTCGGAGAAAGGCGTAATAGCGCCTTCGTTGTGTCTTGGTTTTTCAGGTTTGCGTCAGTGAGGACGCGAATAAATTTTTGTATTAATTTTGATGTTTTTTCTACACTTCAGAATTAGGAACCCAAGTTACGTGGGTTTTTAAACAACTTTACACTTTGTTTTTTCCTTTTGTTTCACTTTGAACCTTTAAACTAGGTTTTTCTTAAACACTTCACTTCTTGAACACTTTTGTTTCACTTGAATAACGTCTTGAGTAGAAGAATAAGAATGGAGGATACCGAGGATCTTTTCTGATCCCTTTACGCTGCCACCAATTTGTTATACGAAATCAATGAAATGACTTTTTAAAAAAGATTTATTACGAAAAATAAATGGCAACCGTGCCGTATGAGATTGGAGATTAGACTGGCGGGAGAGGGAAGGATCGATCTTAAATAAAGGAGCATAATGCTGACTCTACTTGGGATATGTGATGATGGTAACAGGATTGGGAACTGAGGGGAATCGTAACAGAACGTCTGTAATACAGACAGATTTTGGGGGTATCGCGACGGCAAAGAGTGCCAAGTGCATCACGCGTCGCGTCGTCCCTCGTAACGAGTTCTGGCCTCAACCGAGGTTCGGACGCTGAGCTTTAGCGGTTGGAGGTTTTAGTGCGGTTCAACTCCTCATATTCCATCCGCGATTGGTGCGGGTGGGAATTCGGTGATTTCTTCCAACTCAAAAAAAAGAGGATTGAACCCACGTCTTCTCGCACGGAAAGTAAGCGTCAACCACTCGTCCACCTCTTTATTAGATATCTCAATAACAGCTCCATTAAACTCTCCATTAATTAATTACATATTATGTAAATTAAATAGAAAATCATTGTTTACTCGATTGAACCTCTCGATAACATTTCGTGGCTCCCCCCACCCCTTGCACCCTCAGAGTGCCCGCATCTGATGGGACCGTCTGTAATACCGACGATAATTAAAAATTCACCCTGTATAGTCAACAACTATAGTAAAACTTGAATTGTAAACTATTTAAAACTACCCTTTATGAAAGTTGTAAACTTTCAGAACGTACAAAGCTCCGGAACTGAGAGCTTCTCACTTTGACGATTCTAAACTGCACTCATTTACACTTACTTTGATTTAAAGGGATTTTTGTAGTTTTACAATTTAAACTATCATCAAATGTACAGTAACACTTGACTTGTGCTTCTTCAAACGAGGCTTGAGGAGGGTCCTTAAAGTTAGGTCGTAGGTAGCGACCCCTCAATGTTCCCAGACATTGCAGAGGTTCGTGGGCGACGGTATCCACTTGCAATCGGGTGACCCGTTGGCTCGTCTGCCTACATGGCAAAAAAAAAAACTTGTTTTGCTTATCAATAATCCTTAAACTTGCTATTCGCTGATAAAAATGCCGTAATGCATAACGCGTCTTGCCGTCTAGCATAATTCAGTGCTGGGTTTTGGTCTTAGGGCTCGGACGCTGAGTGTGAGCGGTAGGAGAAACGGAATATATTGTTATATCAAAGACTAAAGTGCAAATAAGATAGCAATACCTATGACCCATCTCACTTTCTCTAATATTGTTTATAGAGTTTCTTATTTAATTACGATACTTAATCCATGTACTGAGGAGACGTGAACCCAACAGTAGGTAAGCATTAATCATCATCATCAACCCGTCCACTGCTGGTTATAGATCTCACAGTCCTGCGCTATCTGCATCCAGTGACCGCCCACGATCCTGACCAGGTCATCAGTCCACCTTGTGAAAGGTCTGCCTACGCTTCGCTAACCGGTTCGTGGTCGCCACTCCAGAACTTTCGGCCCCATCGGCCATCCATTCTTCACAATGCCTCCTGCTCATTGCCACTTCAAGCATCAATAATAGGTTGTTAGAGTACAGTGCAAAAGAGACAGTAATATCACCCGTCTCCCTCTAATCTTTCTCTGTTATTACTTACACTATTACTAAACGGGTTCTTACCACCGGCAAACGAACGAGAAAGAGGGTAGACAGATTTGTCTGCTCTTAAATGACCTACCTACAGTTCCTCAGTCTTCCCGTGGTCATGGCGCTTGAAACAGTGCCGAAATATCGGGATCGCTCAATTGAAAATAATCGTGGTAAGAACCCGTTTAGTAATAGTGTAAGTGATGTAGATAACCGCGAGTGTTTAAAGAAATTTCTCTGTTATTGTTTATATCTTATTAAATTACAAGTAGCCTGAAGCTGTTCTGTTGGTGACGCGTGTTTCGCCGGGAACTCTCGTAAATTGATAATGGAAAGTGGGATTGTAATCAGGAGTCCGGCTACTTGCTCTGCTAATTTATTTGTGTTTCATTCTTTATTGTGTGCCGTAAGATGATAACTGTAGCGTGTGAACAAAATACAAATAAAAACTCGAGAGGTGTCAAGGGACACCCGGATGGAACGAAGTTCCTTTCGATTTATTAGTGGGGGAATTGTAATAAATTTTACTTTTTTTAAGTTGTAACAATTAGTTACTTTAAAACGTCTGTCTCTCTATTATTATAACTTAAATATAATATTTTGATCACAGCGCCATCTAGCATTAATCATATAAAACAAAATAAGGAATTGTTTTAAAAGATTTTAATCACAGCGCCATCTAGCGATAATCATCTAAAACAAAAAAAGTGTCGTGACAAGTTTTTCATAAGAATTTCCGTCTAGCCCCCTTTCGATAAAGCGCGATAAGGAACTTCGTTCCAATAAGAATTTCTCCTTGTTGAGAATCTCACTCCCACCACTGTAGTAACTCCTGTGTAGTCTGGATCCACAGCGGCGACCACCGTAATGACTCTGAGCAGTGAGGCCTAGGAGCTCAAGGGAAAGATAACTTGTCTAAATAGGAGAATTGTAGGAAACATGAGTTCCGACTTCCTTTCTCGCATAGCGGGAGACAATAAAAAATCACGGACATTCCTAAGCGGTGAGCTATCTCACTGTTAGTTTGAAGTGGTCAACCCAGACTAGCAAGCGCAGTGTCCCCTGATATTGCAAAGGCCCATGAGCGACGGTAACCATCGATCAGGGGGCCTGTTAGCTAGGACTACCTACATTTATACGACAAATAAAAAGTATGAGTTAAGTCATTTTTCCCTCGTGTTGGTTTGCTTCACTGCTCAGAGTCATTACGATGGTCGCTGTCATACCACATACGAGTTAAAGTGGTGGGAGTAAAATCATGAAATATACGAGTAAACTAATCAATAACCCTCCGCTACATCCCATAACTTATAACTATAAAATAAGAATGGCGTAGTATTTTCATGCAGTCATTTCGATAAATTTTGAGTCTTTCCCCACGAGGGTCCTTCCGGGCCCCGCTGATTGGGCCCCGGCCCCGACTGGGCCTCGACAAACAATATTATTGTTCCCCTCTTGTATCACAACTTTTGTTTGTAAAAGGCTAGTGCTGACCGTGCGATGAACAGAATGAGAAAATTCAAGTTTTATTCATTGAAGGTTGTAGGCGACTGAATGTAACTAAAGCGCCATCTATAAATAGTTTTATTAAGAATGATGAAGACCTCATTTGTAAATATCCTTTTTAAATGTAGGATGTAATGTTGGTGCTCTTTTTAAAATTTCGAATTCGTGAACATTTGTATAATTCAGATTGCGTCATATTTTCGCTATAAGTTTTTATTGTTTTATTACATTTTCTTGTTCTGAAGTTTTCTTTTCACTGGCAGCTTTTGATTTCCTACAAAGGTATTGACAATATACCTAAACAGCGAAGAAATGAACTGAAACTGTAGTCAGAAGATGTAAAAAGTATTAATCATAAAGTTTTTAAAGTTACACTTGACTGTCTAATTTAGAAAAAAGCTTTGATAAGTAGGGGAGCGAGGGGCTTGTTGTAACAGTTTTCATGAAAATTAATATATTTTGAGATCTGTTGATTTTATTCCTACCAAATAAAGGTGGATGGATGCTATAACTCTTCCTCTACCAAACCAAGTAAAAATAATACCATAACTGTTGGTCATTACTTTACAATCAATTATTTTCTAGAAAAAGTGCCGTGTTACAACTTACCCCGTGCTTGGGGCAAGTTGTAACATCTACCGGGGCAAGTAGTAACGACAAAAAAACAACACTAATATCTCTAATCATTTCTTCTTTGTTTATTTTAAACAAAATTGACATCTTTTATATATTATATTCTGTATATATTATACAATTCTTATCAAAAATCAATACTGATTTGTTTTCCAAAACATCAGCTGCCGCTAACTCGGACACTTCTTGGCTTTGTGTTGCCCGCTCTGACTTTCTTTTATACACCCTCATTCTAGAAGTAAGAAAAAAACTAAGAAGGTATCTACATCATAACATGGGGCATGTTACAACATGCCCCGGCATTTTGTTACAACTAACCCCATGGTATGATTTTTAATATTTATTAAGATAACTATTTAAACAATTAAGCAATCTCAAAAACAGATACACATTATCAGAGGTAGATAAATTTGAATGTAAATAAGTTATGGAAAGTTTATTATTAGTCGCAATAATAAGCGGAAACCAAAATTTTACGATAGTTAAATTTTATATTACCTGGCAAAAATGAAGCGCGTGCACAATTCTACTCACTGCGTCGGTCGGCGGGACACTGGCTATGGCAATACGACGCGACGTGGTTTATAGGTTAAATCAAGTAAAACAAATACGTTAATAAAGTTTAAGATCTTAGAGAAAAACCTGAAAGCCTGTTACTACTTACCCCTGTTACAACAAGCCCCTCGTTCCCCTACACCCGGGAATCGAAACTGGTGGATTAAAAATAAATAACAAACTGTTTTTTTATTGCACCAATCGATAGAGTGACCTATAAGGATTTTCTCGATATATTAAATGAAGAGAAAACTACGAAACTTAGATTTTAGTTAATAAATTTAATCAAACGAGTAATTTACAAAACTCCGACTCAATATTTTCAGAATTACCTTATTTCTTGTTTTTTTTTTTATTGCGATATTTTTTTTATTGCCGTGTAGGCAGACGAGCCAACGGGACACCTGATTGTAAGTGGTAACCGTCGCTCATGAACCTCTGCAATGCAGGGGACACTGTGGGGTCGCTACCTACGACCTAACTTTAAGAACCCTCCTCAAGCCTCGTTTGAAGAAGCACAAATCTAAGCGCTCTGGGAATACCGAAGAGGGGAGCTCATTCCATAGCCGGATGATATAGAATAAACTCAAGAATTATACTAGTTAAATCTCGACCAAATTATATCCAAACATCAGCAGACGTGTTACGTTTCTTAAGAAATTGTGGGATTAGTGTTTCCTTTCAGCAAAATTCGCTAAACCTACTATTTCCAAAACTTCCAGTGAAGGGGTTGTTTCAAAATTCCTCCCTCTATACTCAATTCCAGCAGTAGACGTGTAGCCCCCACAGTATTGTCACATACAAGCCTGTAATCAGACATAAACAAATAAACTTAGTCAATAAACGATCAATAGGCTTCGATTTGAAACCACTTCGCTGTGACCTAGATATACACGCAAATCTAGGCACAGAATACTTACTATCAGAAGTCGAAGGATAACGACCATACTTGTATGGAAGTCCGGCCTTTTTTGCACAATGATATGTTACTTACAGCTTTTTCTCAATTCTTTATGAACATATAAATCTATTTTTTTAAACTTTAGTTATATTCACAAATACGCTGAAAAAGAAAAAAAAATATTTCTAACGACATTAAACGACGAAACAGCCCCCCTCATCAGGACAACGCACCATCAAGCGTGGTTACTAGTGCTCATGAGCCTCTGCAACACCAGAGCATTGCAGCGGCATTACCTACTATACACGACTTTTCTGAGGACTCCCAATTCCCCGGCAGAGGTCCACAAGCGACGGGACCCACTTATCAATAAAAAATCACCGGATTAAAACACTCGGCATATAAACCCGGCTGAGGCCAGAAACCAGCACGGGACTATGCGAGACGGCATGACGTGTTACGCACTACGGCATTCTTTCCCGACACACCGCCCCTGGGCTTACCGGCACGTCGTCTCTAAAAATACTGGAACTAGATTTGTACAAAGGTTTAGTTCTGTTAGTAACGTTCTGTGTTCTAGATCTGACCTAGTTAATATTCAGTGCGTTGTCTGATTAATCTGTATTCCGAAGGCTTGGATTTCCTCCGGGATCTCTCTCACTTAACCGTCTTGGAGTAGTTCATTTACTCAATTATGTTCTGAAGCTAAAACTAAGATATTATTAACGAGGTTACTGAGATAAAAAAATGGGGTATCAATGAATATTTAAAAAAAAATACTAGTGACTTCATTTTATTTTATTTATTTATTTATTCATGGAAAACTTACAGCCTAATTAACAATAGAAGTACAAAGAATGCAAAGAAACTTACAATAAGTAAAATTACAGGGCCAATTACAAGTCCTCACCAATAGAGGTTTAAAAATTTGTAAACTTAAAATCTAATTGCGCTAAACTTACATTTTGCCTTTATAATAAAAACCATTATACCCTTATCAATCCAGTAAAGAAATTAAGGTTCAGCAAATATAACACACTCAGTAAAAAAGTCACTACATAATTGTTTTTTAAGTACACAGATACTATCATGGAAAACATCGAATTTCGTAATTTTGGAGATTCTGTTCAAAAGCTCAGAAGTACGCCAGAAGAAAGCGTTACGTTTATATTTACTTTTTACTAGTGGCAATGCAAATAGCGTAGGAGACCTTGTTGAGAAGGAGGGCACCCTGAGATTTATTTTAGAGACGAGGTCCACAGAATCGATGTTTCCGCGAGCAATATTAATAAAGTAAATTATGTCAGATATTGATCGACGAGTCTCTAAGGGCAAGAGGTGATGCTGTCTACACGTGAGAGCATAGTCTGAGAATTTCCCCCCAGATTTAAAACTTAAATACCTTACAAATTTTTTCTGAACCCTTTCAATATTAGAGATGTCACAGTTATAATGCGGGTTCCAAACTTGAGAACCATATTCTAAAATGTTTCGAACATAGGAACAATATAAAATTTTTAGTAGTTTCAGGCTGTTAAATGACTTACAGGTACGAGAGATGAACCCTAGGGTCTTAAACGCTTTAGAAGTTATTGTAAGAATATGTTTTTTATAAGTGAGTTTAGAATCGAGAGTAATACCAAGATCTCTAATATCGAAAACTCTGGATAGAATTATTCCATTTAAGGTATAATTATGGAAGATTGTGGTGTTCTTACGGGTGAAAGTTATAACATTGCATTTATTAATGTTAAGGTCCAATCTGTTTGAGCGACAATAAGTTTCCAGAGTAAATAAATCATCCTGCAAATTAGCTATATCATCGGGTCCTGTAATGTATTTAAATATTTTCATATCATCTGCGAAAAGAAATATAGAACAATGTCGCACACAAGAACGTATGTCATTGATGAATAATAAAAATAGCAATGGGCCTAAGATGGAACCCTGCGGAATTCCCGAGTTACTAAATACAATTGAAAGCTTACGTATAAAGATCACTTCGTTCAGAAAATTAAACACGAAATAACTCTTTTTGTGAAACCACGAAAATCTGAAAACTATACATAAATTAAATAATTATCTTCAACAAACCTAAAGAATCTTATCTTTACCTAAGATTGTTTTTGATGACATTCTGCAGTGTTCCCTGATATTGCAGAGGACCATGAGTTTTGTGGCCCGTTACCCCGTTTACCTACTTATAAATAGACTTAAGATATCATTCTACGCAACTACACTAATTATAGGTGAACATGACATTCATGGTTGCGAATTGCAGCAGATCAACGTTAATTAAAATGAAGTTAACATTACTACATAAAATTAAAATAATATTAGATAAGAATAAAATTAGTTTAAATAAAAATATAATGAAAATTGCTTAAAAGTGAAGTTAATTAAATTGATTAAAATAAAATTAAAACCGAACATTACACAATTTATACCCCCATGCAAGTCTCATACCCATAAAACTTACAGATAATATTTTAAAGTGGAAGAATCATCGAGAATATGTCGAAGTCTACATGGGGATAAAAAACGGCCTCTAGGCAAATAAAATTTCAACCCCGCATAATATTCCAAAAACACGAGAATTTTTCCACAAAAATTTGTACACGGCACACGACGCGTAATGGAGTATAATAATAACGGATACAAAATGAAGTTGATTCCCCGGTGAAGCTGTATTGAGATCATTTTCAAAGATCAATTTCTTTCGCGGAGTTTGCATTACTTATTCCCTTGCATAATATTTGGCCCGAGCGCACGCTTTATGTGGTACAAGGTAGAAGTTACAGCGGTTTTTAAAAATTAAATCCAAAAGTTAGGTTTTGAAAACGAAGTAGGTAGGTACATATTTACATGGAAATTCAATTAGTTTTTTTTATTAGACGATTTTTTAAATAGGTGACGAATATAACAAAAAAATCTACTTCCGTTCCATTTTAATTGTCTATAACCGAAGAACTCTAAGGGAAAAACTCTTTTGAAATATTTTTCTTTTGGTGCTCCTGTAACAACCCATTACTGCCCACTGCTGGACTCAGGTCTTCTCCGAAGAGGGGTTGAGCATAGTCCACGCGACCACAATGTGAATAGGGAATACTTGTTGTCCCATAGACAAACTAACCAGATTATAAATGGTACTGTCGATCAAGAAACTCTACAATGAAAAAACTTACACTATTATTAAACGATGTTTATTATATGAGCCATAAAAAATTCGTGGTAAGAACCCGTTTAGAAATAAAGAAATTTATCAGAAAAAACGCTTGTCGTTCATACCATACACCACAATATCCAAAGCCAATCCAAAGTGGCTTAGTCAAATGGTAGCTGCATCAGACCCTGTACATCCAGCCTCCGGTCCGAGCCTGCATCTCGACTGTGTATAAAAGGACTGCATCTGCGCATTTATCTCAAGAGAATTTAGAAGTATTTTGGTACATATTGGATACTAGTTTTGATCTATAACCAAATTGATAGTGGATTGTATTTTGATCGATTTTGACGTGGATACGTCTTTAAAATTACTTCCATATGGAAACAATCCAAAAAAACCAATGATAAAATATATTTGATTTGATAACAAAATCGGGGATACAGTTTAGTGTTGTAGCCACATATCTATCATCTCCATACAAATTTCAGTTACACCAATGGATAGCTAAAGAATCAGATTTTATTCTATTAAGATTTATTTAAAAAGGTTATCGATTTCGCTGGATATTTTGATGTTTGTTGTCACTTAACATTATGTGGACCGATTCGTATTACTAGACTGATACTAACATAAGATATTGGTTTTGTGAACAAGATATTTTCATCATTTACTGTGTTTTTGCGTATATTTTCAATGATTATTTTTTGATTGACGTTAGTACCTTTTCTTTTTTAATAGAACACTAGTTGTTCTATAGAAATATTTTAGTGTTAGTTTTGGTTAATTTCAAATAAAAACTGTACTTGTATGATTCTCGAATATTCGATTGTCTATATACTTTCTTATTTTATTTTTCCTTTCTTTAATGTACTAAAATCTACTTCTAAACTCCAAGTTCCGTTGCCTGCAACACAGCTCAACACACAAAAAGCGTTCATCTCGAAACTTGAACGAAAATAATTGAAATTCATCTTTAAAACTTAATGATACGGAGTTGTTTACGAGTTGGGCAGAGTACTCCCTTTGTTGAAGTCGGATAAAGAGAATAAAGTAAGAGAGCTATTAAGTCTCCGCCGTCTCAAAGTGATTTGCCCCTACTATTGTTAACAAAAAGTTAATTATCGAGTTAATTTCGTGTTTCGATCGAGTATTTTGGCTGTAGTTTATGGTTCATCTATGTGTATGTATACTTATAGTAAGGTCATTGCGCAATAAATATGTATTTTTAAGAATGGTTTTTCTCATACCTCTTTTAGTGTTCATTAAATTAGGGCGCGGAATTTTGTTCAGCGAATTTTGTTTCGATTTAAATATTTTTTATTTTTTTATTGAACGATAGGTAAACGAGCCTACGGCCCACCTGATGGTAAGCAGTTACCGTCGCTCGTGGACCTCAGCAATGCCAGGGCAATGAAGGACCGTTATCTATCACCTACCCATACTTTTCTTAAACCTCGTTTAAATAGATTAAAACTGTATTTTTTAGAGAAATAATATTATTAACTTAAAAATAATGCTTTTTAACAAGTCGAAATTGTTTCGTTTAGCTATAATGAGATATTTTTTATCTAGAAATTGGTGGCTGTTTACTAGTTGCCGCTGGCTGTTTCAATTATGTTTTCATTTTTAGCTCTTTACTTCGACTTCTATTCTTATTGTTTAATAAAACTATTAAAATAATTGTATTTCTATGACATTTTAAAGGTTTAAAAATGTTTTATTGAAAAAAATGATTTGTGCGTGTTGAGTGTGTTTTTTATTTCATCTAAACGAGCTACATTCACACATATCATTCATACATATCACAGAGGGTACTCTGAGAAGATAGCATCGTTTTTTAACATCGTCCGCATTAATTTAAGTTTTCTGTCGTAAAAACTTGATAAAACATCTAATAAACGTGTAAAATAGAGTGTCAAGTTCGCGAAGTGCTATATATAATACAAATTTCGCGCAAAAAAGTGTTAAAACATGACACCGGTGTCGAAAATATGTGACGCTTGTAATAAGCAACTACACACCAAAGAAAAAAATAATTGCTCTAATCAAACATGTCGACGAGGCTATCATCTTTTGTGTGTCGGTCTGGATTCAAAACCCGGAAAGGAATGGAACTGTCCAAAATGTAAGATTGGTGTTAAAAGAAAAGGTGACAATAGTGAAACACCAGTCAGACAAACTGACGCTGCTACTTCAATTGAGGGTGATTCTGATTCCAGCTACATAACTTACCGTCGTCAAAAAAAGACTGAAACAACCGATTCTCAAGACTTACAGTATCTAGAAGGTATGAAAACTGAAATATTAACAGCGATTCGCTAGGAACTACCAAAGTACATAGATAATATCTTGTATACACTAACCAAGACCCTCACAGGAAAAATCAATGATTTGGAATCAGCCGTAACTCTTTTGAGCGACAACTATGACTCCATACTAAAGACTAACGAGTTACAAGCCGGTACCTTGAAAAAGTTACAAACCGAAAATAATCAACTTCGTGATCACGTAAAGATGATGGAAACCAAGCTTGATGAACTGGAGGACACGTCGAGTAGACAGGAGCAGTGGTCAAAGCAACAGAACCTTGAAATTGTCGGTATTCCGGAGGTCAATGAAGAGAATCCCGTGTCTCACGTCATCAGCCTTCCAAGTGTGTTGGACTGCAACTGGACGCAAACGACATCGAGTTTGCCCATCGTGTACAAGCCAAGCGGCCACAGAAGCATAAGTCAAGAGCTATTATTGCTAGATTTAAACAACGCATTGAGAAGGATAGCTTTTTGTCAAAAATGCGTAAAAAACAAGGGCTTTCTACATCAGATATTGGCATGAAAGACGACTCGGTCCCGATTTATATCAATGAACGTCTCACCATAAAAAATAAACAATTATTAAGTAAATGCAAGACCAAGTGCAAGGAACTGAATTATAAATATGTGTGGACAAAAAACTGTCGTATATACGTCAGAAAAAACGAAAAGTCGCCTTTCATGCTCATATCCAAAGAAGCAGATCTAGAAAAGCTCATTTGATTGATACTTGTAAGCATAATTTTTCATTTTGTTTTTCTTTTCATTATTTATTATACCGTAACATTTTTAATTTAATTGTATTTTTAGCATTATTTAATTTAAGATCAATGTCATCCTATAAATGTATTACGCACAAAATTGATTTAAAGACCTACCTCACTCATATATTCAATTATCATACGCTCACACTACACACAATTTTTATTCACATCGTTTTCAAAGTGTATTTTATACTACTCATACAATACAGCTCACAATTAACTAACTACGCCACACTAAACAAAAATCACAAATTACATAAGTCACTTCACACAAAAACGCTAAACGATACATATTTCTGCCCGACTTCTCTTTACTTACTCTGCTTGGGATTTTACATACTCATAATATTTTCTTTTATTACGTTGTCATTCTACATTAAAAATACAACTTTGTTTGGCATTCGGCGGGCCGGCCCCGCTGTCGTATCAACCAATAGTTTTACTCATAAAAGTACGGTCTACACTACTCTACACACGTTGTATACTTTTTAAAAATCAATCTGGATACAACACTTAGTTTGTGCTACCAAAATGTCCGCGGATTGCGAACTAAAACATTAGAGTTTAGTCAAAATATTACAATTTCAAATTATGATATAATACTTACAGAGACCTGGTTGAACGACAGCGTACTGGACACTGAGGTGTCGGGTGGACGGTTTAATGTGTACAGACGCGATCGCGGCTCACATGGTGGTGGAATCATGCTTATGTGTGCGAAACAACTAACCACCCGCGTGAGATCTGATTGGCAATGTTCGTATTCCCCGGAGATTGAGTGTATGTGGTTGACTGTAGACGGACATTGTTTCCAATCCAAGTGTGATCTCCATATAGCGTTGGTTTACATGCCACCTGATAAATTGCTAGCCCAACGTTTAAGTAATTTTACTAAATGGGTCAAAGATGTCATGACCTCTTACACTAATGATAATTTTCTGATAATTGGAGATTTTAATATTCCTCATGTTCATTGGAGTTCACCTATTCCTTTATATTCAAAACGAGGGAGTGTTGAGGTTCAGGTTTCTTCTACTGATCTCATAAATGAGTTTACTTTTCTGGGTCTAACGCAATATACTACTTTACTAATAAGTCTGGGAACACGTTAGATTTAGTTTTCACCAATTTTCATATCAGTGTTTCTAAAAATCCTTACCCACTGGTTATAGAGGATCCCCATCATGTAACCTTGGATATCAATGCGTCAGACTTATGCGTAATCACACAACCCACTCTCACTCGTGGTAAGTATTTATTTGGAAAGGCAAATTATGATGTTATCAACGATGAAATTAATAGTTTAAACTGGTCGGAATTATTGAATACGGGCACAGTGGATGAAGCAGTGGCAGTTTTTTATGATATAGTTAATGGCTTAATAGACTCACATGTGCCTTGGACAACTTTCTCTGGAAAATATCAGTATCCTATTTGGTACAGCAAAGCCTTAAAAAACTTAATAAAGGAAAAAAGCAAGCTTCACCGTCGGTGGAAATTATTCCGAAATCCATTAGATTACGACGCTTTTTCCCTTCTTCGTGGAAGACAGAAAGTCTTACTCCACGAGTGTTTCCATAATTACATGGATAATACACAAAGGAAAATTAAATCTGACCCAAAATCTGTCTGGTCTTATGTGAAGTCCAAGCGGAAGGATGGTGGGGGTTATCCAAGTGTTATGTATCACGAGAACAATGCCCTGAAAACAGTGGAGGAGATATGTACTTCATTTAACAACTTCTTTCATCAAATGTTTTTACCACCTGCAACGTCTTACAATGAGGAAGATGAATCGTCCAGGGCTGACGTCAATGACATCATCACTACCGTGAATTTGTCTCAAGAGTCTGTCTATCGGCTGTTGAAGGGACTTGATTGCAAGAAAGGTGCAGGAAGTGATAATCTACCTCCTATATTTTTTGTGAATTGTGCTGGTAGCTTGAAAACTCCTATATATATACTATTTAAGCGTTCTCTTGGGGAAGGAATTTTCCCCACGGTATGGAAGCAGGCACACATTGTACCTCTACATAAAAAAGAAAGTAAGTTGTATGTCAAAAATTACCGGCCTATCTCGAAGTTAAATGTTGTCAGTAAATGTCTGGAGAAAATCGTATATGACACCATTTACCCAACAATTAGGAAGCATATTCCCGAACAACAACATGGTTTTGTAAAGGGACGCTCCACAACAACTAATTTGGGGGTGTTCCTCTCAGACGTATTGAACGACATGACCGTGTCAAGGCAGGTTGACGTGATTTACACGGATTTTGAAAAGGCATTTGACCGAGTAGATCATGTAATTTTACTGCGTAAGTTAAATTCCTTGGGTATTCGTGGGGATTTGCTGCGTTGGGTTGAGTCTTACCTCAGGAATAGGCGACAGGCAGTGGTATTGGGCTGTCATTGCTCGGACTTTATCGATATTCCGTCTGGTGTGCCTCAGGGCTCTCTGCTCGGGCCTCTTTTATATGTTTCATATTTGTACGATATAGGAGCTTGTTTCCACTATGCAAAATTCTTATTATATGCCGATGACAAGAAAGTGTACTTACCCGTCAATGGCGATGATGACTGTCGTAAGTTGCAAGAAGATCTTGCGAGACTTTCTGATTACTATACAAGGAATAGAATTGGAGTGAATATTGACAAATGTGTACACATGACCTTTACGAGAAGTCGAAGAATCATCGACCATGATTATAACCTCAATACCATTAAAATTAATAAGTCGGATAGTGTGACGGACCTGGGTGTTCTTCTTGACTCGAAACTTACCTTCTCATCGCACATTGATAATATAGTCAATAAAGCCTATAAACGCCTTGGTTTTATTATTCGGATAAGCAGACCTTTCACCGATATTTCTTGCGTTAAAATGCTGTTCTTCTCACTGGTTCGCAGTGTACTAGAGTATTGTTCTTGTGTGTGGAACCCACAATATGCTAAATATGAAAATGCAATTGAAAAGGTGCAGAAAAAGTTTGTAAGATACCTCGATTTAAAAAAAAATTGATTATAGAGAATACTCAAAATCATGTGCTATATATGATATAATGCAGCTAAAGAATCGGCGTATTTTGTTTGATATGATACTGCTACATGATGTATGCTCGGGCGCTATAGACTGCACAGAACTAACAGCTCAGCTAGTGCGCCTTCGGGTTCCTAGGCTGCGCACCAGACACACGCAATTATTCTACGTTCCAAATGCAAGTACTAAGTATTGTAAAAATAGTATGACCAAGAGAATTCCAAGAATGTATAACAACTTTTTTGAGGATGCAGATTTGTTCTACCTTAAAAAGTATCAGTTCAAGCAAAAAGTCGTACCCTTATTAAAGAACATTGATAGGCTTTGATTCGAATTCAATTCAATTAATCACTAAAATCAATCAGCAACTGTAAACTACATTAACATTATCAAAACATTTAAATTATATTTTTTTCCTTCCAAAGACATACTTTATACTTAATTGATGTTGAATTGATGCGAAAGTATGTAACCCCTTCTTAATAATTTTTAAATAACTCACGACCGATATAGTCTGGGAATGTGGGTAGCTTTTTACTACGGATTGTGTGATACTTAGTGAATATAAACACAAGCACGCACACATGCACTCTCATGGACACAAACACATACACATACACACACACACACATATACACACACACATACACACACGTTACATAATTTTACTATTTGTTTGATCTATTTTTATCATTGTACCCCTAAGGACTAAAATTAGTGTAAACAAAGTGTAAATCCGTAATTGGCTAATGTTTTGTTTTATAATTTTAAGTCGAATTTAATTGTAACTGTAGCTGTGGATTTTTGTTAAATAAATAAATAAATAAAAATACATCCCATCTGATGTTAAGCGATTACCGTCGCTCATAAGACTGTAATGCAATGGCTTGGGTACCTTGTATGATTCAAACATACAAAAAGACACTTCATACTTCAATTAACACTCATTTCACCACTTACTTCCTACAAGACGACTCATCACAAGACAATTCTCGCATCGATCGAGTTAATTTCGAGATCCGATAGTAGTGACTCGAAAGTGAAATAATTATGATCTGAGCGGCGTGAAGGATGCTTAATGGGATTGGCTGAATCTTGCGTAACTATTACCATTTCGTAGTGAACAATAAAATGCAGTCATCAACGTTTTACGATTCACGATCTAATTACTATGCGCTTTAAGACCGAGATCTGCTTGCAGTAAAGTTGTGTTATTTTATTTTTTGAGTAAGTAGACGGTCAAATCAGAAATGAGGAGATCCGCAGAAGGACTAAAGTAACCGCCATAGCCCAAAGAATTGCATCTTTGAAGTGACAATGGGCAGGACACATTGTGCGAAGAACAGATGGGCGACGGGGCTGAAAAGTTCTGGAGTGGCGGCCACGAACCGGTAAGCGCAACGTTGGTAGACCCCCCACAAGATGGACCGACAATCTGGTCAAGATCGCGGGAGGTCACTGGATGCAGATGGCGCAGGATGTGGCGAGGTTTGGGGGAGGCCTATGTCCAGCAGTGGACGTCTACAGGCTGATGATGATGATGATGATGAGACGGTTAACTTGACGGTAATTGGTGATCGTCCCTAAACTGTACTAGGCAAGCATGTTATATTCCTACACTCTTTGTGACGAAGATCGAAGAATATTTCGATCTTTGAAAAAATATTACGGAATTAAAAATTTTGTGATGCAGACGAAGTTGCACTTGTCATCTACTACAAACTTTATATTAACTTGCACTGGTTGTAACTATGTAAGTTCGGGTGGAATCTTGCAAGCTAAATTTGACAAACTTCCCGGTTTCCGATTGAGCTGACATTTTGCACGCAGTTGTATATCGCGTGACAATGCAATAATATGACAAAATGTCGCTGATCTGATGATGGACTCGGAAGGTGGTCATAGGAACCCCTGTACTAAACAAGATAGACTGGGTTAGGATAGATTGTTTGGGCTCGTTTTACTTGTATTAGCTAGTACTCTACTTCTGCCTGATCGTGGTGCTTTTCTCAACTTTGGCGTAATGCTTCTTTCAATGTTATTTTATTGTCTCACTCATGTTTTTCCTACTCCTTCTATCATCTTCTGATTAAATTCGTTGCGGGGTCCAAGACAAGTTAGCTTTCCCTCGGGTTCCTGGGCTTCACTGCTCAGAGTCATTACGATGGTCGCCGCTGTGGATCCTGGCTACACAGGAGTTGCAGTGGTGGGAGTGAGAGGTGGGCCGATACCCGTTCTGCCTGATATCCAGGATCTTAAAATCTTGTATTCAAAATAATTAAATAATATACTTTCAACCAATATAAATGAGTATCATGTCCTCTAATATTTTGTACTTATTTTTCTTTCATTATATATTAAGATATACTCACAAAAAGAAAGTAACAAAACAAATTACATTTGAACATAAAATATTCTCTCTGTGAAGTTAATTACGTGTGTCTTCAGGGATTTAGAAACATGTTTCCCCAATTTTTGTTAATAAAATGTTGGAAAAATATGTTGTTACCTTAATAATACCTAAACAATCTATGGAAATAGAAATTATTGTTTGTATTATAATTAAATTATATTGTTTGTAGTATACAAAAACTTGAGAGGTGTCAAGGGACACCTGGATGGAACGAAGTTCCTTTCGATTCATTAGTGAGGGAATTGTAATAAAATGTTATTTCTCTCTCTCTTATAGAAAGAGAGAGAGAGACAGACGTTTAAAACTAACTAATTATTAGAACTTAAATAAAATATTTTGATCACAGCGCCCTCTAGCATTAATCATATGAAACAAAATATGGAATTGTTTTATAAAAGATTTTAATCACAGCGCCATCTAGCGATAATCATCTAAAACAAAAAAAGTGTCGTGACAACTTTTTCATAAGAATTTCCGTCTAGCCCCCTTTCGATAACGCGCGATAAGGAACTTCGTTCCAAAAGATTTTACTAAATGTACTTATAAAAAAAAATTGTCTATGTTTATCTATTTGTTCCGGGTATTCTCTGAAACGACTTGACAGGTTTTCAAGAGACTAATCCTAAAAAATGGCTAGCATATTTATTCGTTTTATAGGCAACAGTTTACCATCATACCGTACGCTTATCTGTCAAGCAATAAAAAAACTACCAAACTGCTTTGGCTTTATGACTGAAGTACTGATTAATTAAATTCTAGATAGTAATGTATACTTTCCTGTTAGATAGAGTGATATTAAATAACCGTAAAAATCATTTATAATTATTTTATTGGAACGAAGTTCCTTATCGCGCGTTATCGAAAGGGGGCTAGACGGAAAAAATCTTACGAAAAGTTGTCACGACAATTTTTATTGGTTGTCACGACACTTTTTTTGTTTTAGATGATTATCGTTAGATGGCTCTGTGATCAAAATCTTTTAAAACACGTTCATTAAAAATACGTTATCGCGCGTTACGTTAGGAAAAAAAATATAAGATATCTTTTAATCGAAAGGAACTTCGTTCTATTCGGGTGTCCCATATCACCTCTCAAGTTTTTTTTGTTACAGTAAATATATTCTCGCAAGGCACCTTATTAACTAACTAATTAAATTTAAAAGTTTCGTGAAAAACATCAGTGTAAATCGCATACGATGAATCTTTTGAAAGACTTTTGTAAACTGATACTTTGGCCGTATTCTCATATAAATGATAATGATCTTACTAGTACCTACTAGGACAATTAGATTAAGAGATTATTCTTGGAAAAATAAGTCATTTTCACATTTGCACAAATTTTAAAATCATGTTTATTTCGCACAAAATTATAGTTTTTATAATGTCAGCATTTTCTGAGATTTTGATAAATTTACGTAAAGGTAATATTTTGTGTTTTTGGCAATCGTCCGATCAGTGAGTCAGGTTTGTAATTTATCGTGAGGAGGGATCGTAATTTTACGAAAAATGGCGAATTCACATTCTGCGAGTTAATCGATTCTCGATGCGATCGAGAAGTCGAGATTAGGGATCGTGGTACGGCCTCTTTCAGTATTACACCGTGCTGTAGCAAATTAAATTTGTACTGGACTCAGGTCTCCTCCGAAGTTATGTAATCTTTGCTAAATAAACATAAGCTTTTAAAAAAAAAAGAAATTTGTAAAAAAAAGAAATGAACCTATGTTTCAAAAGCTAGAATCTGTCCCGTAAAGAACTGTTGAAGCTTTCGATCAAATGCTACATGAAAGAACCAACCGCAGTACTCTAAGTATGTATTATTTGCATTTGTCTAGTTCGTTTCTTTATATTAAAAGCCATACTGCTAACATTACTTCAATTATTGAGAAATTCTCTGTAAATTACTTAATGATACAAACACGTATAGTTTAAAATACTTGAGTTTATGCAAACTAGAATATTATTAGAAGTACTGCTCAAATTACTACGCCTGGGAATTTCAGGTTTGCTCGTGAATAAGTAATAAGATTTTTTTTTTTTTTTTAGTTAGAGGATATCACCGGATCCGGGGTATGTGGGAGTTGAACCGCACTGAAACCTCCAACCGCTCACACTCAGCGTCCGAACCCCGGCCGAGGCCAGAACCCAGCACGGGGTTATGAGGGACGGCGCGACGCGTTACGCCCAAGGCACTCTTTCCCGTCGCGCCACCCCCTATAAGTAATAAGAAAACATATTCCTTAGACAACTCATTTCTCACAAAAGTATAATACGTGCAAATCTACATTCGTCCAGAACTATTCGCGTCGGTGTAACACTCGGACACAAACGTCAACTTAAAAGTTCCTTATGTAAGGTATTTTTTTACGTCGACGACTCGATGTTTACGATTCACGATACTTTCGAGAACTCGTTTGCATATCGATTAAAACATCGATATTATATTTTACAGAGCTTGTTAATTTTTTGTTTCGCAAAACATCGATTCTGTGTCAAGATTGTGTTTTCGAAGTTAAAAAGTGATTGTGAATGATAATGATTCGTTTCGGTATATTTTTGCGGTTTTTCAACGGAATATCGAGTTTTTGTTTTTAATTTTCGCGTCAATGTTGCTTTTTTGGTGTAGATTTTTATCGATAAAGTGTTTTTATGTGAAATATTTTGTTGTTGATGGAATTCTATACATGTGTATGGATGTCGAGAGTGTTTAGAATAGTTCAGATAACTTTAAAGTTACATCCGCTTACCATCAGGTGGGCCGTACGCTCGTTTATCTATCATGCAATAAAAAAAAACAAAGTTAACAATTAGTTAACTTATTTTTTTTATTGCCACGCAGGCAGACGAGCCAACGGGCCACCTCCACCATCGTAAGTGGTTACCATTGCTCATGGACCTCTGCAATGTCAGCGGACATAGCGTGGCCGCTACCTACGGCCTACCTTTTAGGACTTTCTTTAAGGTTCGTTTGAAAAAGGACAAGTCACAGCGCTCGGGAAACACCGAAGAGAAAGAGAGCTCATTCCATAGTCGGATGGTGCGTGGCAGAAAAGAATTTTTAAAACGGACCGTGGATGACCGCGGTGGTTCCAAATAGTAAGGATGAACTACACCTCGACGACGGGTGGTGCGATGATAGAACGGAGATGTTGGAATCATCTAGAAATTCTCCGTAGAATTATTATTCTACGGAGCACTACCTGTGGAACAAACGGTATATAAATGCTACTACTAAACTACTACATTAAACTATTTCATTTTCATTCATTAAAGTATACTTTACTTTTCATGACGATTCATGATGACAAATATCTAATACCAGTTCCAAAACCCACCTTCAAATAAGTGAAACAAACTCAGCGAATTTTTTTTCACCTCCATTCTCCGAAAAACACTCGCAATCTTCACTCGCTAACCTAAAAAAAGTTAGGGAATAATTTTAATAAAAGGTTTAATAGAAGGGCCTCCATATTATCCGCGAAAGACCTCGAAGGGCCGAAACAATAATCCCTAAGGATTGTATTGCTCATAACTTGATAATACTCCATCCAGGATAATACAAAGATTTTAGTTTCATCTCTACTATTTGTTCTCGAAACATTTCCAAATTATATTAACTGATTTCAAAATCTCTAGGATATACTTTATTAACTTTAACTATTAGTTTATTTCAATTCTGGGCAACAACCAAAACATCCAGTGTCTACGCTATATGCTGTTATTTTTGCCATTTCATGATTGATATTAACTAGGCTAAATGCATTTTCATTTATTTTGTCTCTTACTTTGCGAGAAGGAAGGTAGGCCGTAGGTAGCGGCCCCGCAGTGTCCGCTGACATTGCAGAGGTCCATGAGCAACGGTAACCGCTTACGATCAGGTGGCCCGTTAGCTCGTCTGCCTACAAGGCAGTAAAAAAAAACTCCTTCTATCATCTTCTGATTAAATTCGTTGCGGGGTTAGACAAGTTAGCTTTCCCTCGAGTTCCTGGGCTTCACTGCTCTGAGAGTCACTACGCCGCTGTGGACCCTGGTTACACAGAAGTTACAGTGGAATCAAAATCAAAAAGGACCTTGATTTATTTTAGGCACAATCTCAAATCATTTTGTACGTAATTATAACACGTATCATATCCTTATTAACATTATTTAACGACGCGTTCAGTCGAGTTGAGACCTCAGATCTTATCTAATTAATGATCTTCGATGTTTCTATATGCCTCAATAAATACTTTGATTGATAACGACTTTAGTCTTATTTATTAGCTTACGAGTTTTCATGCTAAATATTTAATATACAGAAGTGAATGATACAAATCGTATTTGACAAGTTACAATAATGCACTCGAACGAAATACCACCAGAAATCATTCAGTCAACTGAATAGTGACCAGAATTGTAATTTGTCTAATAGTTCCATCTATACGTGCCCGCACACCTAAGCGAGTATTGTCAATACTTGTGACAGAAGCAGAGATGGGATTTAAAAGTCATAACAATTTAGTTGTAATGTTATAGAATTGTAGATTTGTTGACGCTAGTACAAGTGTTATTTTTTGTAATTTACTTCTGTAAAGTAATTTATTCTGTGCCACTGCTTGGAATGATACATAGTGACACGTTGCATGTCTGAAAAGGCCTTGACGAGGTTTTTGGTGTATAAAAAGATATAAATAATTTTGCAATGTGTATATTTTGGTACAAAATATTTGCAATACTGTTTCAAGTATTTTTATTAAATAATATATATAGGTAGGTATATAATAATAGGTAATTTAATTAAATAATAAAATCACCGCCATAGACTAACTCACGGCCCACCTGATGGTAACTGGTTACTGTCGACCTTTGAATTGTCAAGAGACACAGCGAGACCTATGACCTACCTTTAAGAAATTTCAACTATCTAACACATCTAATCCAGGATCGAGTTTAATTCGAGAGCCCGTAGTAATAATCCGGGTAATCCAATAGTTCGGTCGTACGGGTTTCGGTAATCGGATATTTTTACCGGAACACCGATCGACTGGTGCTGTTATTGTGTGAGCTCGCTGTATTGTGCTAGATAACAGTGTATGCGGCCCACGGGGAATATTGGTGGGTATATGTGGATTACACTATGCTATGCGACGTGTCGCTTTGTGTTGATTTAGACATTCGTGATAGAATTGGTACAAAATAATTAAAGTATAGTCTACTTATTGCGTCTAGTTGTGGTATGTTCATGTGCAACTCACTACACTAGCTAAAAATGGTGAAGGAAAACATAGGGAGGAAAGCTGCATAATGGAATTGGATTCCCAGCAGCGGGCAGTAATTGCAGTTGTTACACAAGGTTGTCTATTGACTACAGAGAGTTGATAATATATTAAGGAAGTCGATAGAAGGAATTCTTAAAAGAATAATTACTTAAAAAACTAGTAAGTTAAAGTCTTATATTATTGTCTATGTTCGCGGCAGCCGATGGGCACGCGGCGTTAACTAGGCTCCTGGCTACCAGAGCGAACGGCTTGTTCACAGCCCACGGAATCATACTGCGATAAAATTATATCTAATATATAAAATTCTCGTGTCACGGTGTTCGAACTTGAACTCCTCCGATTTTGATGAAATTTTTTGTGCTTATCCGGTATCTATGAGAATCGGTCAACATCTATTTTTCATCCCCCTAAATGTTAGGGGTAGTGCAACCCTAATTTTTTTTTTATTTTTTCGACGCAGACGAAGTTGCGCGGTGCAGCTAGTTTTATATATAGATGTGCAGTGTTGCATTGCAGCTCAGTATTACGACATAAGAAAGAAAACAAGAAAGTTAAATTAAAATGTAAAACCTGTGTACACCTGTTTTATTGTTATTCAACTACTATAAGCTACTCAGACAGTCCCTGGTGCTTACTCTTGTTAGTCTATCAATATCGAAAGGGAAGGGAAGAGGAAGACGGTAGGAGAGGGATTGTTCAGAGCCTGTGCCACTAAGATCATGCACAGCAACTTCCACCAAACCATTAGTAAGTGTCATAACGTCACGTACCCACAGTATGTCGCTAATACAAGTTATAAAGGAAAAAAACGAGGAAAAATATCGTGTGTCTTGTCTTTGTTCTATATTTACGTTATGACGTACCTAGGGGCGGTTCTTAATTAACTGTTTCTTGTTACCAGATTGAAGATTAACTAAATTGTATGTTATATTGTTTTGTGGTTATTGCCAGGTAGGCTTAGGGGTCATGGATAAATTACGTCACATGTATTTTATGACTTTTTGCCTCCCCTCTTTTGTCACACAAAGTCACAGTTGGAACGAAGTTCCTTATCACGCGTTATCGAAAGGGAACACTTTTTTTGTTTTAGATGGTTATCGCTAGATGGCGCTGTGATCAAAATCTTTTAAAACACGTTCCTTATCGCGCGTTACGTTAGGGAAAAAAATATAAGATATCTTTTAATCGAAAGGAACTTCGTTCTATTCGGGTGTCCCATGACACTTCTCAAGTTTTTTTTTCTGAATAAATCTATCCTAATATTTTAAAGCTGTAGAGTTTGTTTGAACGCACTTATCTCAGGAACCAATAGTCTGACTTGAAAAATTATTTCAGTGTTCGATAGTCCATTTATCGAGGCAGGCTCTAGGCTACATTATATCTCTCTGTGACGCAGATGAAGTTGAGCGGGTCACCTAGTACAAGATATAGGCAGCGCAAGACCGGCGAGGTAGGCCTATGTCTAGCAGTAGGAGACGTCTATAGACTGATGATGATGATTATTAACAAAAAAAGACCAAGTACAAATAAAACAACTGAAAAATCAATATCACCTCTTTATAAAATCGGTTAAAAGATCATTATAAAAAACTCAGTATTAACGAGACAGATCGTTTATAAATGTTTTATGACGACATTCACAGAAAGTAATTGATATTTTAATGGCGCCGTCATTTTGTAAACAACAGTTATAATGATGGTCGGTTGTAAAAAATAAAAAGGGTTTCTTTAAAGGATTAATCTGTTTTCAATAAATGTATGTAGCTGTGAAATTTAATGTGTTAGTACATTATCTTCAGTACAAATTTAGTTATATGGCGTGAGCATGTGAGTCAGAAATAAATGTAACGCCATCTATTGACAATATTTTGGTTTGACTGCATATCCTCTTGCTGGGTTCTGGCCTTAGTGTGAGCTATTGGAGTTTTTAGTGCGGTTCAACTACAACATAATCTAGCATTTTCCTGCAACTAAAAAAAAACCACGGCAACAAAATTTCACATGTCAGCTAATAATAATAATGTGTTATGAGAAAACTTTTAAATACAAGCTTTTAAGATCTTGGATATCATGAAGTAGTAGAGTGCTAATACAAGTAAAACAAGCCCAAACACGACGAGTCTATCTTGTTTAGCACAAGAGTTCCTATGACCAACTTCCGAATCCATCACGCGATATACATCTGCGTGCAAAATGTCAACTCAATCGGAAACCCAGAAGTTTGTTAAATTCAACTCACAACTTCACCCGAACTTACATAGTTACATCCAAGTTAAATAAAAGCTTTTAAAAGAAGTATTTTCAACTAAAAACATTGCAGTCACCAAAACAGTAACAATGCAGTACTAGGCAACATTTTCTATATAAATATCAAGTGTACGAGATCTCTCTACTTAAGATTCAGGTCGCAGCCTCCCGCAATCCTGGTCTTCACACGTGAGCCACAAATGAACAAACATTGACTTCGTTTCCACAAATATTGAAAGAATAGTCTATAAATATTATGTAACTATTTAGTATTAGCTTGCAGCCGCAACTTCGTCTGCGTCACATAATGCGAAGTAAATAAGATTGTTCCCGAGAATTGTCTCACACCTTTCGCGTTTTGACTTGCGCGAAAATTACAAGACTAAAGTTAGTCAAATTGGTCATCCGTTCTTGAATTTAAGCGAGACTATTGAACAGCAATGCTGGTGGAGCATGAGAGAGTCGAACCGCACAACAACCTCCTACCGCTCATACTCAGCGTCCCAACTCTAAGAAAAATCTTGTTAAAGTAGAATCACGTAACGAAACAATCTTCAAAATCGGTTCAACGAAACAAAAGTGATTTGGGAAGAGGATCAAACATACATCTTAAGAAATTACCTTATCTTTTCGGAAGTAAGTTTAAAATAATTACAATAATTACACTCTATAAGTTCAACAGTTACATTAAACCGCATTAATTAACAATCAAAAACAATATTTCGATAATAATATGTTAGATGTGAGTTAGTTGTGAATCGCACTCGGTAATAAGTGTTGCTTAGCGACGGACGTGCCTCGACTCATAATATACTCCGCTGATGATAAGACAGGAGATATGTTTAAAGGAGGAGCGGGAATAAGGATGTTTGATATTAATTTTTGTCTTTATTAATTTATTTAAGGAAACAACAGTACATTTTAAAACTTATGGACATGATTACATAGGGTATACATAGACCACAAACGTTTCCACCGTTAAATAATAAATAGATACTTTAACTTGGTATTTAATAGTTTAATGTATAATCGTCATCAACGTCCGTAGACGTCTACTGCTCGACAAAGGCCTCAACTAAACCTCGTGACAACTCGCGGTGCTGTGCTGTCTAAATTCAGTAACCTTTAGGACGTCGATTCATCTTGTGGGAGGTCTGCTCACGCCTTCGTGGCCGCTATGCTTGGCTATTTGTTCTGCCCATTGTATTTTTTTTGGGACAGGCCTATGTCCAGCAATGGACGAGTGTGGGCTGACGATGATTGTCACTTCGAAGAGACACTTATTCAGGATCCATATGTCTGTTACCTGAGTTCTTCTGCGGATCTCTTCATTGCTGATGCGATCACACATTACCCGAAGAATAGCCACGCTTAATATGTGGCAGAATAGTGCGTTTACATATTGGCGCGGCAACTTTTAATGTACGCAAATAACTACTGATAAGCCACCTGTCAAACAGTGTTTCACAATTCACATAGTTTTAATGTCGGCCAATGCATACAAAACCCCTATTTACATGTTGGTTGGCGTCGTCATTTGTTTTTACGTGTGTTGGCGAGTCAATATGGAAATACGACATACCACAAATCCGCTATTTCTCTACATTATATGCTCTACCTCGTATGAGTCAGCTCCACGGAACAGACATATGTCATGTTTCTCATTCCGAAGCTCTCCAGCATTTCATAGAGCTTTCTAACCGCAGCTTTAGAAGCTAACCTTGTAAGCTGTTTATTTTAACAACTTTTTCTGTGCTTTATAGAATTTTCTTTGATATACAACTCTATATTAATTGATAAATTAAATTATCAAGGCGACGCGACGGGAAAGAGTGACGCGCGAAGGCGTAACGCGTCGCGTCGTCCCTCATAACCCCGTGCTGGGTTCTGGCCTCAGCCGGGGTTCGGACGCTGAGTGTGAGCGGTTGGAGGTTTTAGTGCGGTTCAACTCCCACATACCCCGCCCGCGGGGCGGTACGTTAAAATACTAATCATAAAATGAAAGTGTATATGTACCTCTCTTGGCCGATGGGGCAAAGTTGTTCTGGAGTGGCGGCCACGAACCGGTAGCACCTCCCATAAGATGGACCAACTCCCTGGTCAAGAAGTCACTTGCAGGTGATGATACTTATATGTCTTTGTGATGCAGACGAAATTGCGAGATACACCTTTTTAACTTGTAGGTAGATTAGCCAACTCCTGATAGTCACTGGTTATTTATTAAACTGAAGTTTTTTTATCATAACAACAACACTGAAAAACGACATATTGGTATCTAGTTTTTTCAAATTTAAAAGTCGTGTTTGTTGCCGTATCGAAAATATTGACCAAATAAAATGTATAAAAACATGACAAAATAACAAACAAACAATGAAATTGGAGGAGGGAAGGTGTACCGGAATTTTGTTAAACGAATTTTTTACTGAAAATAACAATTCGGAATGGTAACAAAAACTTTCTATACAATTTTTGGTTAGTTTTTGAAATAAAGTAAATATGGACGTTTTAACAATGTTCTTATTAATAGTAAGATACGTTTACTATATAACATACGTATTTAATGTAAATAGTAAGGTAAAAAGAGAGTCCTTCTTGGAACAGACTTAAAAAAATTGGTTTCCTCGATTCGACCAAATAAAATGTAGATGCTTTTATGTTTGTCCGCGGATAGCCCCCTCGTTTGTGAACCGATTTTAATTATTATTTTTTGATGGACAGAAGATATTTCGGATTAAAACATTTCGGACGTATTTTGAAGATTTAACTTATATTAATCTTGTGTGTGTGTGTTCTACCAATGGCTCAGAAAAGTTTATTCAGTTGGTTTTATAAGGCAACATTTAGTTTCAAAATCTAATTGAACTATATTACAACTAGGTATATTTCCCCCATCGTCCAATCAAAATTAAAACTCGAACAAACAAGGTACTTACAGGCCATCTGCGCAAAATCAATACTTTAATATTAATAAAGGGAACATGAACCGAAAAATAATCATTTAGCCAAATACCTGATATCAAGTTTCTCTAGCTAAAACCATCATAGACGTACACATCATAACACCCTTAACACTTTGAAAATAAGAGTTATTTTTGCTTAACACAGCTGTAAGATTAAGTTAGTGTTTTTACCCCCCTATATTGGAACAATGATTAATCTAAACCCCATTGGGATGTCATAAAAATATGATATGAATAGAAAATGGGGCGAATTATGGGGGCTTCCTACCGAATGAGTACGAGATTGGGGGCTTTGTCAATATAGTTATGTTATTGTAAGGCATATGAGCAAACATAGCTTATGAGCTATAGATTCGTAATTAGAACATCTGATTCCGTTTGATCGACTTTAAATATGAGGAGGTTCTCAATTGATTTGTTTTACGGAGATGATAGAAAGATCTCCAGTGTTATAACTTTAGTGTGAAACGAAATATTTTTGATTATACCATAAAAACTAGTGCAAAACTTTAAAACGATAGCAATTATAATTTGAATTTATAATAAGCGAAAACGAAATTTAAAATCGATGCGCAGATAAGTCGATTTTAAGCACCTAAAGTGGAAATCGTAAGATATAGGTATTTTAGTTATAAATCACTGTAGAAATGAAATAGACAGAAATATATTTATCAAAAAAAATATAGCTTGTCGTCTGAGTCTGATGGATGGATGAGGAAGATGGCACCACTAGACTAACGCCAATTTTGGTTTCGTCCCTGAATATGACAGTTACCGTTGACACTTCCACAAGGTTCAACAAATCCTACTTTTAATTTCATTTTTGTATACAATGCCGAGTTTTCATATTGGCACGCGAACTTCCACCGTCATTTGTTTTCGCCTATGTTGGTCGTTGGTGAGCCAATATGGCAATCTGACATTAACTCTCGTTTCAAATCATTTAAAATTTCGTGTCTGATCGACTAGTACGAAGCTTTCATTATCCAAAGTTATTCTGTGACAAAAACAAGATATATCCACTAAATAATCTATTATTTAAACTCAATACAAAAATAAACACATTTCTGTCGCAATAAAATTTAAAATCCAATTCTCTGAAATAAAACAGTCACTCAATTGACTTATCAAAATTGTATGTATCGTTCTATTTTCAAACACTCGTATCTCAGCCTCGGCAGACGGCAGACGTCTATAAATAACAAATATAATTGCAGATGCAATTTCATCTCCGGATGTTTCAATTAAATTATTTATCATTTTGTATTGAGCGCGACAGATGTATGACATTGATGGGAGATGAATTTGTTATTATTGGCTTGGTTGAAAACGTTTAATGTTTTGTTAATTTGTTGGTAAAATATTTTCTAATTAAGCATTCGTCTGTGTATGTGTAATTTCACTAGATGGCGCTGTGAACTTTGTTCTTTACTCTCTTCATTAAGTATATTTTTGGAACGAAGTTCCTTATCGCGCGTTATCGAAAGGGGGCTAGACGGAAATTCTTAAGAAAAAGTTGTCACGACACTTTTTTTGTTTTAGATGATTATTGCTAGATGGCGCTGTGATCAAAATATTTTATTACAATTCCCTCACTAATTAATCGAAAGGAACTTCGTTCCATCCGGGTGTCTCTTGACACTTCTCAAGTTTTTTCTATAAAATTTGGAATACGAGATTTTGAACTTTATTTTTTAGAGCAATAATATACTATTTATGTAAAATATGACACGATAATAAAATGTACCTGCTAATAGGTAGGTACTAACATCACATCGTGATCAATTTAAGCTGCTCACATACTTGACATAAAGAAACCAATTTTGGTTCGGTTACCAAATGATTAAGAAAGAACAATTCTATTTTTGCTGGAATTTGGTGATATTTTATGAAAATGAAAGTAATTTCAAAATAATTATCTCTCATCTTATTCTATACACCGGAGTCTTCTCAAATAAAACCTCCATTGTTTTATATTATGACAAGTCGCCATGAAAACGCAATAAAACAGGAAATGGACCATAAACCTGACCAACACGAAGACTTGAGCATAGATATCAGGAAAGAACAGGTGTATTCGATTCAGTTGAATTTTTCTAGTTTATGTTATTGAATATCTTTTTTCTGTGTTGACCAATTTGGATGATTCTTTTTTCGTTTCAAACATTGTTTTATTCGTTTGATATCCTGTAAATTATATTAAGATTTAAGAAATAGTATTTGAGATATTATGAAAGTTATGTAAAGTATTTCTTGATTTAACACTATTGTGTGAATGTAATTGTATATCTTTATAGTTTGATATTCGTTTGTAATACTTATTGTTTTATTTGATAGATTTGTATACAAAAATGAAATTAAAAGTAGGATTTGTTGAACCTTGTGGAAGTGTCAACGGTAACTGTCATATTCAGGGACGAAACCAAAATTGGCGTTAGTCTAGTGGTGCCATCTTCCTCATCCATCCATCAGACTCAGACGACAAGCTATATTTTTTTTGATAAATATATTTCTGTCTATTAAATATTGATGATTTCCCCAAAGTTTCAGACTTGCACAACTTTAATACCCGGAACAAACACAAGCTTGCTTTACCAGCAACTCGTTTACGCAAAATCAATAAATCATTTGTGAGTTTGTCGATATGCCTTTACAACAAGATTCCACTTAACGTTCAAAGTCTTAATACGCATACATTTAAAAAAGTTGTGAAAAATCGTTTGTGCAGTAAAGCTTATTATACAATTAGTGATTTTCTAGAGGACTGCACTAAGTGGGAATGAAGCTTTCGTTTTTAGGTCAAATATGTAACAAAAAATTGTAATATTGAGTTGAAAAGATTAAAAAAAACAGAAAAATAATACAAAAAAGACATGCCCGCTGAGTTTCTTGCCAGTTCTTCTCAGGACAGTGGCTTTTTCTTTTTCCGAACTGGTGGTAGCCTTTTGACATCAACAAGCATGATAATTTCATTAACGTTGAGAATAAATAATTTCATTTCATTTCAAATAATTTCATTTCATTTCATTTCAGATATTTCTTCATATACAGGGTGATTTTTTAGAGAGGGTACATATTGCAGGAGGGTGATGAGTACTCTGAATATTACAAAAAATAGGTAACTTTAATTTTTTTTTAAAAGTCTAAATTCGACAAAACTACCTCAAACATAAACAATTTCGGCTTAAAGAGTGTTGACTAATGACCACTAGTGATCTCGCGCACCCCATACCTCCGCCACACCCATCAGCTGTCGAAAAACCATAATTTTGCAAGAATTTTAGATATTTTTAAGTTGCGATTACTAAGGCATTAAGCCATATTCTTTGGTAATAATATTTTTACTGGTCGTATATAACCATCAGCTACCATGACCTTCAATATGTACCCTCACTAGGAAATCATTCTGTATAGCCCTATTGAAATTTGACGAAGACCAGACTTGTAGTTTCGAAGATATTTTAAAAAGTAATATTTTCGCTGTGTTTCTCCTGATGTCTATGCTCCAAGCTCAAAGGTATGAGCATCGTCATACCACGAAGGAATCCCTAACTGATTGCCAAGTTTC
Source organism: Trilocha varians (assembly GCA_030269945.2). Lineage (NCBI taxonomy): Eukaryota > Metazoa > Arthropoda > Insecta > Lepidoptera > Bombycidae > Trilocha > Trilocha varians. The sequence continues at coordinate 8,138,628 of AP028275.1, read as the reverse complement.
GCATTCAACATAAACTTTATATTGCTTTGTAAATATTTTAACTCGAGGTTTCATAGTTTTTACGGAATTTCTCGTCTTTCTTTATTTTGTTAAAGTAATTTTAAGTTTTATTTCAAGATATAAAAGTTAAGTATTTACTGTGTATGTTTGTTGCTCGTGTACAAAATTGTTAGGGATAATTCGATACTAAAAGTGGACATACCTAGATGTCTTTTTCTGTTCTGATTTCAAAATCAGCGTTTTGAGTCTTACGATTATATTTTTTTTCTTTTTGTAGCATTGTTCTGGAAAATTTTGCGCCATTTTCTTCAACTAAGTTAATCACAATCAAAGTGTTCGCGCCATTCACACATTTGAATCCACAAATCAACGGCACGGCACATCATGTCACGCTACCAACAGCCAATGAGACGTCGCGCGGGCTAGGCGCCTGCGCTCTCATTGGTCAATGTAACACAATTTCAAAAATCGCACAATAAACCAGACAATTTTCAATGACGCGCGCATTTTTATTTTCTCTGATAAAAATATTCACAATTTGAGAAAAAAGACAAATTTAAAGCCTGGTTTGGGCAACAGCTCGAACACAAAGTCATTTAAAACTTTCGTTGAATTGAAAGAATTTTATAAAAAAATAAGTGAACACATAGTCAATTAAAAATCACTGAACTAAACCCGACTTTGTAATCAAAAGATTCATTCAGTTAAAATGAGTCACTGCAGCAAAAGAGTTTTTATGTAGTTTGACTCATTTCACGACATAGTAAAAAGTGGAATTGTGGGTAATTATGGAAATTGAAATTACTCATTCTTGAGAATCAAATAAAAATCATAATGGATGCAGTTCCGAGTAAAATAAAAATTTAATTCTTATCTTATGAGCTAGTGTCTTGGTAAAGAATATTACCGAATTTTGTAAACGGATTTATTTAAATATAGTTACGTTTAGTAGGTACTTAACCCACGAAAAGTAACTGTTTGGTATTTAACATTAGCTGGCCCACACAACTTCGTCTGCGTCACAAAGAAATCCCGGGTATTTTCTCACCGTTTAAACCTTCCCTGGACTCCTACGAATATTTCAAGACTAAAATAAGCCAAATCGGTTCAGTCGTTCTCGAGTTTTAGCGAGACTAACGAACAGAAATTCATTTTTATATATATAAGGTTACGTGTCTTAAAAGGTCTTCATGTTAAAAGATACCTGTGAAAAGAGTGCTATATACCAGGGTTACCAATTAAGGGCTTTTAACGCTAAAGATGGTGGTAAAATCGTGGTCTAGCTCCTTTATTTAACGGGTTTAAGGGCTTTTAAGGCATGATTTAAATATAATTTTTATCATATTTAGATTCTAGATGGTTCAAAGTACCTAATGGTCATTATTTCGTTTAAATAACCGTTAGGAATTTAATTATTCTTTTTCATTAATACACTTTCACACCTATGAATAATGTATGAATTTCATTCCATTTGTAACGAAGTTCTTATCGCGCGTTATCGAAAGGGGGCTAGACGGAAATTCTTATGAAAAAGTTGTCACGACACTTTTTTGTTTTAGATGATTATCGCTAGATGGCGCTGTGATCAAAATATTTTATTTAAGTTATAATAATTAGTTAGCTTAAAACGTCTGTTTCTCTCTCTCTTTATTAAATCTATTTAAAATTTTATTACAATTCCCTCACTAATTAATCGAAAGGAACTTCGTTCCATCCGGGTGTCCCTTGACACCTCACAAGTTTTTTTAACTATCGTGGATTTTGCATGTTTTTTTAAATTATTTACAGATAAACGAGCCTGCTCACCTGATGGTAAGCGGTAACCGTTGCACAAGTGATAGTTGGTAACTTTGGTAGAAGTAATATATATCCCATGACTTATAAGGCTCTATTAAACACCGAACTTGAAACAAGTTACCGAACTCCGCGCCACATACATTATTTAACATGATTTCCCGAAATTGTACAAGTTAGCGACACGGACGGACAGAAACACACAAATAATATTAGAATAGTTAAACAGAGCTTAGTTGAGACTGAAGTTGTGTAGTTCCGTTTGTACTATCTATGTGAATATTAAATTGTTCTCGGTCGGTATGTTACACCGTTGTCATAATTGTAATAAAGTTACTGTTGTTTCCCAAATAAATGCAAATAAAAATAATGTAGACAATAGGAATAGTGTTAATAGACACGTTTTAGATGTAATTATATTGAGATTAAGTTACATTTAAATTACCTACTTGTTAGTCTAAACTAGTAATATTTGGTTGTGTTAAAATATTTCATTGAAAATGTTTTAGGATGGGCTTTCTGTCCCTGACTTCTCTATCATAAAATAAACTAACTAAATAAAATCAAAAGAAAAGAAAATGTCAACTTACGTACAGATCAATGTGATAATAGTTTTAAATAAAGTATTCTGTGGGATTGCAGAGGTTTACAACTGACTTAATTTTATTTCAACACATTGTTATTGTTCGTTTAGCTCTTTAATATCTGGTAATCATCTTGGCTTACTTATCTATGATATTTACATACAAAATTGAAAGCGACTTTTTCGATTTGTAAATATAGAAGACGAAGCTATTCTTGCGAATAGTTCATGAACACAATTCACCAATTACGCTACAGTGTAAACAAGGACTAGTACAGAGCGCGTCCGCTCGCGTTCACAAACGGATACGATATTCATTCAATTTTCACTCGGTTTCATAACGATTCAGAACCAACACGAACCAATACAGAGATGAATCCTTCCATTTAGGGCCATTTATTGGGCATTTTTTGGGGCGAATTCTTGGTTGAGTGCACTTATGCTGTTATGGGATTTCACGCTGAAAGGTTTCAACACAGTATGAATGATTATTGCTTTGCTTTGCAATAGACGAGCTTACGGCCCACCTGATGGAAAGTGGTTGCTGTATGTTCAAGGTGAAACTTTAAATGGGATTTTGATCATAAATAACGAGGTAAACATCTTGGAAGAGCGTTACAAAATGTATCTCCAAAAATTAAACTCTTGACATTGAAAATCTTAGAATTAAAAAATGAAGTCTATCGCCTTAATTTTTTTTTGTTACAACGATGTGCCACCGAAGTTTTACACCGAATACGAAATTTCGGTTCTTAAGACGTTTATTTTTTATTTTTGGAACGAAGTTCCGTATCGCGCGTTATCGAAAGGGGGCTAGACGGAAATTCTTATGAAAAAGTTGTCACGACACTTTTTTTGTTTTAGATATAATCATCAATCGCTAGATGGCGCTGCAATTAAAATCTTTAAAACAATTCCTTATTTTGTTTTATATGATTAATGCTAGATGGCGCTGTGATCAAAATATTTTATTTAAGTTATAATAAAATTTTATTATAATTCCCTCACTAATTAATCGAAAGGAACTTCGTTCCATCCGGGTGTCCCTTGACACCTCTCAAGTTTTTTGTCTTAAGTTATGTCATCTTTACAATCTACTTTTGTATCTAGTTTATCTAATTTTATATCTGTAGTAACATTTGATCGAAATCTTCTACAGTTAAAAAGCGCACGTAAACATGTGGTCCTTCGAGCCGGATATCATTTGATGCTTTTGTGTTCAAACAATATTTTAATTTTCATAATTTTGTTTCAGGTAAATGTTAATGATTGCAGCGTGAACAGACTGAATCGTTAATTTGTAAGTTAAATGAATATGAATATTAATTATTTTTGAATATGTATGATGTCGTTGATTTCATAAAATAAATTTTAGTCGAAAATTTTCTGAATAATTGACTGGATTGTTCATAATGCCAGTAGGTAAATACGATCTTCTTAAAAATCATTAATTTGTGAAATGAATTTTTCTCTTAGATAACAAGTTATTGGTTGCTAAAAATAATTATTAAATATTTGCCTTTCTATATTATCATTTCTGATTATTGTATCATTGATCTAAAAATAGTAAGATTTCGAAAAATAAACGTCCTTCCAGCTCCTGGGTGGGAGTCGAACCGCACTTAAACTATCGTTGTTCGGGGTTGTAAGATTCGCCTCGTCACCATATAATGTAGAAAGGTAATTAAAAGTTAGTAATTAGATTGCGTTTAATGCATGCGGTGAATTGCTATTACTGACACATTCCTCACTCGACATTTGCCGACTGTTCTCGAAACACGCGCTTTGTATAGACACTACAAAAGTGTAGAGGCGGCTCGTTTGACTGTCAAATGCTTGTAAATGGTACTACTGACAACCGATTATGTAGTTTCTGTGGCTGTCTAATATTGCCTATAGATGGCACTACTAGACAAATGTTAATTTAGGGTAGTTTCCAGTTGAGGAATGTTTAAATTGCCTTAAACAAAGGCGTAAGATAAAATACGCTTTTACATTTAGTTTTCACACATGTATAAAAGAGTCAACAATTTTTTACCCGAACTGAAGCAGTGAAGAAAAAAAATAATTTGTCTGACAAATTAAGAAATATCCAAAAAAACGTCGAACATTTAAAATGAAAATAGCCTTCAAAATAGTAGTAGGCTGTTCATAGTTTCGGGTCCCCAACGCATGTGAGTGCGAGCGGGGACCCAAGAAGGTGCCGTGTCTAGCTCAGCACGCCCTTAGCGTTAGAGCATCCGGTTGGCGGGCTTCGGAAAGCCCGCCGACCGAGAGAGCCGGTGGCCGTATTCGCCACCGGTTCGGCGTCCGGGGACGGAGCGACGGGAAAGAGTGCCGAGCGCGTAACGCATCGCGCCGTCCCTCCAAACCCCGTGCTGGGTTCTGGCCTCAGCCGGGGTTCGGACGCTGAGTGTGAGCGGTTGGAGGTTTTAGCGCGGTTCAACTCCCACATACACATACGCCGGGATCCGGTGATTTCCTCCAACTGAAAAAAAAGGCTTTCATTTATCGAAAGGGGGCTAGACGGAAATTCTTATGAAAAAGTTGACGACACTTTTTTTGTTTTAGATGATTATCGCTAGATGGCGCTGTGATTATAATCAATACATAGTATAAAACAAAGTCGCTTTCGCTGTATGTCTGTATGTATGCTTAGATCTTCAAAACTACGCAACGGATTTTGATGCGGTTTTTTTTAATAGATAGAGTGATTCTTAAGGAAGGTTTGTATATATAATAAATGCATAATATAGTAGAGAAACACTGATAAATTTAAAGGTTTCTAATGTGATGTCGAAAATAAGCACGTTTTTTTGCGCTTATATTGCAAACGCTGGCTGAACCCTACGAGATAGACCAAAATAATGTACTACAGTATTGTTCTCCTTAAAAAGTTCAACAAAAAAGTCCGCGATGGTATATGTCTATCTCTTAGGGATAACCCAGCATAACCATTTTTATTATTTACTAAAAAATGGTTATTTACGAAGTGATTTTAAACAATACAGCATTAATCCTTATCCAATTAAGTACCTTAAATAAATTGTGCATTTATTATAGATCAATATGCTTTTTACAGCATGTAATTTAAGTGAATTTTACCGAAGATATTACAAATTTAAAATGCAGGGTCGTAGTTGTTTGCGCCGGGCGGCGCGTGCCTATATAGGCTACAATTTTTGAACCCCTTTGTAACGCAGACGAAGTTGCGCGGGTCATCTAGTCTTTTATAAAACAATTACTTATTTTGTTTTATATGATTAATAGAGAGAGACAGACGTTTTAAACAAACTAATTATTATAACTTAAAAATATATATATTACAATTCCCTCACTAATTAATCGAAACGATTCCATCCGGGTGTCCCTTGGCACCTCTCAAGTTTTTTTTTAAAAGCTCTATATTAACTTGCACTGGATGTAACTATGTAAGTTCGGGTGGAATCTTGCTAGCTAAATAGCTAGTTAAATATAACTTCGTAAACGTCCACAATTTCGTAAATTTAAAAAATGCTATTTTCTGTTTTTAGTCAAACTGTTTGAAATCTTACGACTGGATATTCGTTAGTTTATACGTCGTAAATTGATAAATATCCGAATGTTTAGTCGTGACATAATACAACTAATCTGTCATAATACTACAAAAGTTTATCAATTTTCTAGGAAATTTATTAATTTACAGTTCTTTTTGTTTTCCGGTATCCGGAAGACTGGTGATTGTACTAGTGATACCTGTGATGATAAGCCAGGAAACCGGTTCATTCAGACGATTTTTTTTTACAAAGAGCTTTACGTCCCAGGTATCACTAGTACTTATTGAATTAGAGGTTTTGGGTAAATAAAAGATTATTCAGGACTCATAAATTATTGTATATGTATTTTAATATTGACGTAAATAGAACTCTTTTGTATATCGAACAATTGTAAACACTCTATAGATTGATTTTTGTAAGGAGTATAATTCCAACAGTACTAACCTAGCCTTCGTTTTCGGAAGTGGTCTTCATACACCCTGTATACAAAGCTAGTATTTACTAGACAATCCTAAAGGAATCCTAAATGTCGTAAAACTGCCTTAATCTAAGTAAACACAGTTTTTTCAATATAATTGTAAATAATCCGCAAACAGATAAATCTCGTGGCTTCGTTGTCCAAAGTCGTGTTTAACCAGATCAAGTTCGAAATAAAACAAAAACGAACCAACGCTCCCTTGTTCTTATTTACGTAAGTTGACGGCGTAGAGATGGGACACTGCAATTATCGATAAAGTAAATAAATACTCATAGCTCAAAAAATCTACTCAATTAAACAAAACCTTTTTGACAAAACTACTGTCAGGGCACACTTCGGGGCTTAAATACTTTCTTCGATCCAAATAATACCTACTGTAAATACTCAAAAACAATGTAATCTATAGTAGCCTTTTGACATCAACAAGCATGAAAATTTCATTAACGTTGAGAATAAATAATTTCATTTCATTTCATTTCATACCGCACTGAATCTCGACAGTGAATAATGCCATAGTGCGTAACGCGTCGTACCGCCCCGCACAATCTCATACTGGGTTTGACCTCAGTCAGGTTCAGACGCTGAGTGTGAGCAATTGGAGTTATTAGTGCGGTTCAACTTTCACATCCCATCCGAGAGGTATGTTATGTAAAAATTAAAAATGAATCTAAATAAGAAAACACATTTTACTAATAATTGTCAATAACACTATTCTATACCCCATTTAAATTCTGTAATCCATCGATATCGATAATAATCCCATCCCTAAAAACCGCATTTACTGTGGAACGCTGCAAATGACTGCGTGACAAGAGAATATCGTTCAAGATTCCCTCGATCCTTTGTCTGCCTTCACATTATCGATATTTTAAAATCACGTCACTATAAAACTCGTCGGTGCATGCGAGCGCGTCCTATATCGATATATTTTTGTGTTTTATCGACGTTTTACGGCACTATTTCAGGTGATGTTTACCTTTATAGGATATTACGTGGATTAGTTTTCGATTTATTTAGTTTTTTCTTGCATGCTCTGATTCCTTTGCGATTGCTTTACGACCGTCAAAAAACTGGTTAACTTCGCTTAATTAGTTTCCTAAACTATTCAAGAAATGTTTAATTGAATTAACTGTTAAATGTGTAGTAGATATAAGGTGAAAAAAAAAATAATTAACGTGGTAATTAAACAGGATAAACAACTCATTTGAATTAGTGGTTAACGTTTGTGGTAGATCGCTCATTTTAGTTTCATTTATTTCAATAATATCTTGAATGCAGGTCTGTCAGGACAGCTTATAATAATTCTATATAAATGTCACTAACACGTCTAGATGCAGTGAAGGTTGTGTAACGAAAACATAAAATAGAAACACTAATAATTTTAGATAGTAGAATTTCGTCAAGTACATTTTCCTGCGATTATATCGCAAATGTTGTCTTAACCATCTATTTGTGACGCAGACGAAGTTCACCTATTTCATAACTACACTATATTTTTTCCACCATTTAGTGTATTTTGGTAAAGCATAAAGTTTTATAGTTGTTAAACTGGACCATGGTTCTCACCTCGTTCTAACGAGATCTGGGCCGATCGTAGCTTTTCTATAAAAACCGCATTTTAACGAGCTCGCCAACGTTTATAACTAACTGGGATAACAGATGAAAAACACGAAAATCTGGATCGCAATATTGTGGAGAAAAACCGCACATTATTGTAGAATTAATTCCAAAAATGGTGTTTATACATGTTGTAGGTTTTGTATAGATGACCGCATTAGACGATCCGTTTTAAATAAAAACTTGACGCTCGTTGAGTGGTATTTATAGGTACGGTTTGAGCTTGAAAGCAATTAATTATGAACAAATTTCCTTGATTAAGTATGCGTGTTTGCTATTTTTTCTCAATATATTCCATTTCTAATTAAATTTACATTTATTTATTACATTTGTTAAAAACAAAAACATTGTAAAACAGTATTTAAAAATTTGTTTCTTGCGCTGGTTCTTCTCAGGACGGAGGCGTAATTTAAGCGAACTGGTGGTAGAACTTTTTTATTTTATTTTTGACATTCAAAATGTATGTGTGTCCACATTAACTTTGAAATAAATGATTTGACTTTGACTTTGACAATCAAAAAACGAACATAATTGTAAAATAATCTATTAAAAACTTTAGTGCATTTTTCTCACAGTAGATGGCGCTAATCATTATTACAAAAACAACAAATTTCAGCAATTCTTTACTCTGACAACACAACCACAGCAAATTGGGTTAATCGATCTAACCGGAATATTTTGAACATGAGTTCTACAGTTTACTTTAACTGAAAGATAATAAAACTCGTTTAATAAACATTGTTGATTTATTTAAAGTGTTTCTTGTTGAAGTTTCAATGAGATTGATTTAATTTGAATTTGGGTACAACAGAAAGATACCCAATGATATTTTGAACGGTTTTTTTTTTTTTTTTTGGACGGGAGGAAATCGCCGGACTTCCACTCGCCCCGCGAGTGGGGTATGTGGGGGTTGAACCGCACCAAAACCTCCCGCCTCTCACGCTCGACATCCGATGTAGTAGGGGTGACAGGACGCGTTCGCGATTGTCGCTCACGTATCGCCCCGTCACCCCCATATTTTGAACGGTGCCTAGATTCTTATCTAGGTGGATAGATAGGTATTTATGTTTAGATATTTGTATCAAATGTTTGCATTTTAGTTATTTTTCTTTGTTTAGTGTGATGATTAAATATCTAATTAAATTAGTCTTAATTTGTAATTGAGAATGCAATTTATTTCAACTCTAATGACGAAAAATGGTGAAGGAAAACATCGTTGGTGTCGCGTGGATTATGCCTGATCCCTCTACTGAGGATACCTGAGCCCAGCAGTGGGCAGTAATGAGATCTTACAGTACAGTTTAATCTTCTAATAGATCATAATGTAAAGAAAATTGTCTCAGAAACACAAGAACACTTCTCTAAATTTTATTAATAAGATATTCCGTCACAACTTACTATTTTAAGCTTTTAAAACTAATTTTGAGACTAAGAAAAAATATAAAAATATTTGCGCCCAACGTGGGGCTCGAACCCACGACCCTGAGATTAAGAGTCTCATGCTCTACCGACTGAGCTAGCCGGGCTGCGATTAGAAGTTCGAAATTATTCGTCACTTTCGTGATATTCGACAGAGCACTAAGATTTTTTGTGTTTGATTTGGTAGCTACATAATATCGTACCGAATAAAAGAAAAATAAAATATATTTCGTCCTACATAAAGTAGATTCAGGTAAAAATTCAACCACTATAAAAACCTGTTCGGTTTTTATACAGGAATTAAATGACTCGCGCAACTTCGTAAAAAAAAATTTAGGAGTGGACTACCCCTAACATTTAGGGGGATGAAAAATAGATGTTGGACGATTCTCATAGATACCGGATACGCACAAAAAATTTCATCAAAATCGGTCAAGTCGTTTCGGAGGAGTATGGCAACGAAAACTGTGACACGAGGATTTTATATATTAGATAAAATAATTATAGTTTATTTTTAGTTGTACTTATTTGCGAGTCTCATTAGTATTAACTGAATAAAAAGACAGCCAAGGGTCAACCTGATGGTAAGTCATATTACCATTGATGACCTCAACGGTAAAGGTTGATTATTGACAGTGATGTCCATTATTACCTAACTTCAAGGACATTATTTAAATAAGGTTTGACAAAAGAATTCCAACCATTGACCGTTGTGTGGTATTTTTAATTAAATTTACAAATATACCAAACGCACAGAAAACATGCAGAAGTCAATTATAAATTGCTATATGATTGTACTGATAAGCAGCTGTCTTAGCCGCGAGGTGGAAACTAAATCGGCTCACTGAAAAGTTAGAAAAAGTAAACTATTTATCATAATATGGCAAAGTTAGCAACATCTTTACAAAAATTATTTTCTTTTTATAAAATTAGAATGTGATTTTGACTTCTACCATTCATTTAAAAAGTACCATTCAAATCTTTGGTAAATTTTATAAATATTTAGTCTGAATTAAGTAATATATTATGGGTCCATGATGATGACCACTTACAATCAAATAGCCCGTTGTCTCGCCAAAAAAATCATCCAAATAACCATCTTGTCTTGAATGGTTAAAACTTAAACTGAAATAAAGACAACTTAACTTCTGTTTAATATTATTCTGTGTATTCCCTCGTATGTATAAACTCGTTAAAACATTATAAAAATTTAACTAAACGAACGGATGTGGTATTGAAGCTGCGTCGTAAAACTGTACTCTGACACAGGACCAGACTCAGGGCGAAATATTATCCCCCGTATTTAATACTCCTCTTACCCACATAAGCATTACTACAATTTAAAATTATGTATTTTACAATAAATTGTAAGTGTTATTTTTTGTTAAAACTATAAAAATATTCTAAAATAATGGTGGTAAGGAATTGAAAATAATGCCATATAGGTAAACGAGCTAACGGACTATCTCATCGTAAGCGGTTACCGTCGCTCATGGACTACTGTTCCGTAAAGAGCATAGCATACACTCATGTCCACACATTATTGTAATCAAATTCATTATTGTATATTGTAAAGAGTGACAATAAATAGTGATTACTAGAATCATATTTTGTTCATTTTAATTCAATGGTATCTACTAATTAGATACACAAGTAATATATAAAGGGATAAATAATAATAAAGCATTATTTATTCCACATTAAATAAGAAAAATTACATTGAATACCAATAATATAAAGGGATACTCTTCCGTTATTAAGAGATACCCTAAAAATGAATAAGGTTGAACAAAAAGATTATATTAATTAATTATATTAATTAATCCCCCATCATTATTACTAAGTACATCCCTGCATTAAACTGTGCTCGTGTGTGGCCGACGTTATTTAACGACTCGACCACCTTTACCGTCGGAGCGGTCTTCCACTTACCTACATACTTCACTAAATGCTCAATTTCAATTCGCTTTGAACTCTAAATGAAGATTATAGCAACCTCTAAGGACTTTTAAAATACTCCAAATAAAATATGTATGATTAACATAATATGACAAAATGGCGCTGATCTGATGATGCGGTAGGTGGTCATAGTCTACTCTAGTGCTAAACAAGATAGACCCGTCGTGTTTGGGCTCGTTTTACTTGTATTAGCCAGCACTCTACTGCTACATGATATCCAGGATCTTAAAAGCTTGTATTTAAATAGTTTTCTTCTCTTAATTGAATACTATATTTACTTATTTATTTTTTTATTTGGGAAACAACAGTACAAGTTATTACATCAAAACAAGAACACAAACAATTAAACTTAGGCCAAATAAGTTTCCACCTCCAAACAAGTCAGAAAAGAGATAGTGGACGTAAAGAATTAAAAAAATAATAGTATAAAACTACCAAAATTAATACAATAAGTTATTACAATTTAAAATATACAAATAAGTTCATTCATTCATTATACAGTTTAAACTCGTCAATATGCATTTGATTTAATCGTTGATATTTTGTTGATACCTCGTTCCATTACAGCCGGTCTACTTGGCTCCTCTCCAGGACTCCCAACCCTCGTACCTATTTAGATTTTATCGCGAAACTCGAATTAAACTGTTTATAAGATTTTACCCTTTTTATATAAAAGTTATGTGAAAGTTAACACTTTAAGTGCGGTATGGTCGTTTATCTATTAAAAAAAAAAGCTTGAGAGGTGTCAAGAGACACCCGGATGGAACGAAGTTCCTTTCGATTAATTAGTGAGGGAATGGTAATAAAATTTTATTTTTTTAAGTTATAATAATTAGTTAGTTTAAAACGTCTGTCTCTCTCTCTCTCTCTCTCTTTGACAGACAGACGTTTTAAACTAATTATTATAACTTAAATAAAATATTTTGATCACAGCGCCATCTAGCATTAATCATATAAAACAAAATAAGGAATTGTTTTATAAAATATTTTAATCACAGCGCCATCTAGCGATAATCATCTAGAACAAAAAAAGTGTCGTGACCACTTTTTCATAAGAATTTCCGTCTAGCCCCCTTTCGATAACGCGCAATAAGGAACTTCGTTCAAAAAAAATAATTTAGAAAGGCTTTTAATATTGATCAGTAGAAAACTTTGGTTTTTGTTGGTGCATTAGCCGTAGTGGCTGAGTGGTTGAAGCGCTTGCCCTTCGTACGGAAAGTCGCAGATTCGAACAGGCCGGCTATATTTTGCTAATCTCAGCTCACGTTTTTGCCATACCTATTATTGGCATCCTAAATAGTACAACAGCTCACCGCATAGGTCCAATAAATTTAATAACATGTCCGTGGTGCTTTTCTCAATTCTTTTCAATGTTATTTTATTGTCTCCCGGTTTTGCGAGAAGGGAAGTCGAAACTCATGTTTTTCCTACTCCTTCTATCATCTTCTGATTAAATTCGTTGCAGGGTCCAAGACAAGTTAGCTTTCCCTCGGGTTTTCCTGGGCTTCACTGTTCAGAGTCATTACGATGGTGGCCGCTGTGGATCTTGGCTACACAGGAGTTACAGTGATGTGAGTGAGAGGTGGGCCAATAAAAAATCTCAGCTGAAAACAACTTGGATCATTTTCGACCACATGTTTATTTAAAAGGACAAAGCAAAGGTCTTACTGTAGATAATCGATAAACCTACGTTACTTGTTCACTTTTTCGATTCATTTAAAACAAATAAATCTACATTAGTTCCGAGCGATTTATTCAGTGTCTGGTGTAGGCAGTCCATCAAACACTACACTGTTTCAAACATCGATGTCAAGTGATACGTTTTAGTGAAATTAAATAGTTTATTTTCAATAAAAATTAAAGATTTCGTTCATGCATTTTCAAAAGGTTCTTACCACGATAATTAATTAATTTTTCGTGATCATGACGTTTGCAACAACGTTAAAATTTTGAGATCACTCAATTTATTGAATATCGTCGAAAGAACAGATGTTTTTTCATAGTTGTTTATGATAGGAAGTTACTACCAGTCAAAAAAACTTACTATCTTGAGAAGAATTGGCGATAGGCACTCAGGAATGTATTTTTTTTTTTTTTTATCACAATGTTGTTAAAAAAGCAAATTACAATCAAATTATTAGTAGCAAATTACAGTATTAAAATACTTTTGTCCATAGATGAATGAAGTTTTAGCTTGTATCGAATCGTCGACCACTTTGGGTCACTTTAGTCTTCAAACGCAGTGACATGTTAACTATTCATCTGTGACTGTGTCAAATGTCACTTATAAAGATTTCAGACACATACCAAACCAAACTTAACCCGTCCAACGCTACTTAAAATCAGAAACAACTTGTTTAACAACTTTAAAAAACAAGATATAATTACAATAAATAATTCAACAGTCAGTGACATGAGTCATGTGTGTGTTGTTCGCCATTTGTGGTTGACGTGTGTGTAGCTGTCAACATGCGCTTGAGCATCAACGTGTGTGGAGATACAGTATGGCGACTGGTTTGTGGATTCGTCTTTTTTAAAGTAAGGTAAAAACAACGGAATGTTTTACGTGTATGTCTGTGTGTATAGTAGCTCAGAAATTAGCTGGAATTCACATAAACCAATAGCTGAAATTTTAGCCACTTGCAGTTTTAGTTTGATGAAAACTTTTCCTTAATAAAGTGCTGTTGTATTAGTTTTTTTTTCAGATATAGACAGAACTATTTAAGGGTCTATGATGGTCAAAACTCCATCTTTCTATACCATTGTTTCTGGTAGAATTAGGTTTTGGGTAATTGGCTATCCCCCATCTGCAACCAGTTAACGTCCATTGCTGAGCATAGCACTCTCATCTAATTATAATCTCTACCTTGATTCTATCAGTGTCAATTACATTTTATTGGCCATTTTTTAGATTACTATACTTACATAAGAACAAACTAAATATTAAGCCAAAATACTGAACAAGTGAGAGATAATTAACAGTATTGTTCAAGCCACTAAAGTCACTACAAATAATCTTTTCATTACAAAATTAATTGTTGTTCGTTAGTCTCGCTAAACCTCGAGAACGACTGAACCATTTTGTCTAAATTTAGGCCTGATATATTCGTGGAAGTCCAGGGAAGGTTCTAAGAAAATTCCCAGAAACAATCCCTTTTTTTATTGCCTTGTAGGCAGACGAGCTAACGGGCCACCTGATCGTAAGCGTTGCTCATGGACCTCTGCAATGTCAGCGGACACTGCGGGGCCACTACCTACGGGCTACCTTTTAAGGACTTATTTATTCCATTATTATTCCATTATTCTTATCTTATCTTCTTTTATCTCATATTATCTTCTTTTATTCCATTATTGAAGTTGCGTGGATAAACTAGTTTTAAATATATTTAATCTCACATGCATTACTGTATCTTGACTTCACTGTGAAGTGTCACCCCGTCAATTACTGGTGCAGTTGCGGCTTGAGTTATAGTTACGTTTCACGAGATTCAATAACATGGCGATATGTCTTTTTGTACATCACTTCCTGTTTGTGAATCAGAATATTGATATCTAGTTGCGAATATCTGGATATTTAAACCATGTGGTGTGCATGTATTTTTAGACAGGGTATGCAGAAGTGAGAATGCAAATCAGCTACACTTTGGACGAGAATTGAGAATGGCTAGAGACAGGTGTACTGGTAAACAGACAGGGTTTTTGAGGCAAATTTATATTTTCTTTTAATAGTATATTTCTTGTAAATGTTAGTAAAATTTCTACTTAGGTTATAGACTTTTTTTTGACTTTGAAGAAATCACCGGATCCCGGTATGTGGGAATTGAACCGCACTAAAACCTCCAACCGCTCACACTCAGCGTCCGAACCCCGGCTGAGGCCAGAACCCAGCACGGGATTAAGAGGGATGGCGCGACGCGTTACGCCCTCGGCACTCTTTCCCGTCGCGCCGCCCCCTAGGTTTTAGACTTATTTAGCTTTTAAGCATATGGCATTTTCTGAATAAAAGACTATTATGCAGAGCTGCAGTTATGACTAAATTGTTTACCTATTTACAAACAAATTAAACCCACGATACAAGAACTATTGCCAACGGACCAACATTTAAACGAGGTTTAAGAAAAATCTTGTATGGGTAGGCGGTAGATAACGGCCCCTCTTTGCCCTGGCATTGCAGAGGTTCATGAGCGACGGTGACCGCTTACCATCAGGTGGGCCGTATGCTCGTTTATCTACCTAGCAATAAAAAAAAATCAATTACTTTGCTTAATTTTTCCTTAATAAAGGATAATATCCTCAATTTACAGAAAAAAATATTGGCAAAATTTTATACTCCTAATCCTCAATATAAGCCAACTAAACCCACATATGAAACCCACATACTTGTCATATTATTAAACAGTACAATCTGCTAACCCATGTTCCCTGAATAGTAAGATCCATCCCCCGGGGTGCTGTGCTGGCGAGGAGCCAAATGCTAACAGCAGCTCTTCAGAGGAACCGTGGAGATGTTATCTGTAGCTGAATGGTGGCAAGCGTAAAAGAAAATGTTTTTTTAACTGTTGAAAGTAATATTAAAATTGACCAATTAAGAGCGTAGGACAATTAATGACAACTGCAAAGGCTCATGAGCGACGGTGACCACTTACCATCAGGTTAAGCTCGTTTATCTGTGTAGTAACAAAAGACTTCAAAATTGTAGTCATATGCGACTATTTTCTTATTTCCGGTGTGAATAAATAAATAGAAAAATGCTTCAACTTTACAATAACTTTTAATAATTATTACTTTCAATAAAATTATGGAAGATAGATTCGAAAACATTGGTCTAAAATTTTTCGTAATTTTAATTTCTATATAAAAAATATGCTCTCTATTTTTAAATAAGTTTGTCTCCGTACATGGTTGCCTGGAAGAGATTGCTTTAAGCAATAAGGCCGCCAATTGTCACACTGTATTATTTGTACAAAATCACTATAATTGTATTTCTATGTGGTGTTACAATAAAGAATTTTCTATCTATCTATCTATGGGAGTTGTCAACACCTAAGTCTGGGGACACTTTCCACACACACATACAAACATGAACATTTCATCATCTGCAAAGGATCTGGCATCTTTAACGAAGCCAAAATTCTATAAAATATATGCGTTGTTCCTGATCAAATACAAATACTTCTCAAATAGTCACCTTCGTTATTTAGTAGTAAAGAAAAACTGTGTTGTAAATTGATGTTGCTGTAGTGCAGCATCAGTCGAGCATCTGGTTAGTTCACCCTATAGTTGAGTTATGGCCTGTGTGCGCCTGCATTACGGCGCGAAGGGAAAGAGTGCTGAGTGCGTAACGTGTCATGCCGTCCCTCATAACCCTGTGCTGGGCTCTGGCGTCAACCGGAGTTCGGACACAGTGTGAGCGGTTGGAAGTTTTAGTGCGCTTCAACTCCCACATACCCCACCTGCACAACACAATAATCGTAATTTTAAAGCAAGTATAACCTCTTAGCTCTTACCATCAGGTGGGTCTTAACTAGACATAAAAAACAATGTCTTTTGGCGCCAAAAACGGATAGTGTCACGAATCCATTAAATAAATTGTTCATTGGATGTGGTATTTAGTTGGGATATTAAGTAAATTGCCACATCAAATGGAACGATCCGGGACTGTGGTTTCGGAAATTCATTAGAGAGCTGCAGTATTGGTTAATTGTACACACATTGTGTGTTGCGGGATTTTATGAAAATTGACATTTTGTAAATTTCCTTAAATCTCTTCTGGAATGTTATTTGTATAAATGAAATTGTACGTGGGCCTATAACTTTTTCATCTAAATAATTGTGGTTGTCATGTGGTTTTTTGTATGAAATTTTGACTAACAATGGTTATATGATGTACCAGCGGACCCTCGCAACTTCGTCTGCGTCACTTTCTTACTTAAAAAATTTAAACGCTTTTATAATAAAAAAAAACATCACTCAAACAAATATACGAGAAACATATTTGAAGAAAAAAAAATCATCATACAAAAATACAAAAACCAGACATTTTCCAAAACCTCTATTTTCGCACCACGACCAGCAACACACAGTACAAATATACATAGAATGTAAACAGTAATTTGCGTACGACGGCTGCCAAATGTAGTTGGAAGTCAGCCAACTCGGCCACGAGACTCAGCCAAATATATTCTCAGCTAAAAGCAGTTTTTATCATTTTAATGATTTTTAATAAGCGTTTACGTTGTTTATGGTATTCATTTAAGAGCTCAATTTTCGATTTAGAGTTTGTTTAAACCACTCAGCTGAGAACTGCGTCAAAATTGGTTAGTTTAATTATGACGTGTATGTGACAGGAGCTAAAATTGAGCACGACGTTACATATTTTTTCTCGTATAACTTTGAATGGACCGGTTAGGATGATTCCTTTAAATGACAGGCAATGCAATCAAAAAAAATGGACATTAAACTTTGAAATCTTGTTCACAATAATCTATTTTTAATCTAATTTCAAAAGAATTTCGTTTCGTATGAAAAATAATCATGCAAATTAGATTTAAACAAATTCCTCCTCCTCACAAACCAGTCAAAATCACTAAAACAATCGCCATTTTATCCAAAGACTATCAAACAATATTCGACTAATGTAATCTGTGGCGGCAAAGGGTTCTGTGTACAGATTATAAATCAAATTAAAACGGGCACGGCCGAAATTAATCTACTGTAGTTGTGATAGTCTATGATATATAACCCTGTCTTGACTTTTAGATGGCGTGTTGTGGGTAATAACCTCTGTTATTGGTTTATATTTGACCGAGTTTCGAAACAGGTGCTTAATTTCACATAGTATTTAAGATCTTGGAAATCATTTATCAGTAGCCAAGACAAGTAAAAGTATAAAAGCCCCATAGAATGGTTACATCTGGAATCAACATCATGAACAACAGAATGAAGCCAATTTAAAGTGCACCGATTGCGCGTAACTACACGATATTCTGGCGTTAGTGTACCGATGACACTCAATTCGTTTAACACACTAATAAAATAAATATTACATACACATAAGTTGTTTAAAATTTGTTATTTCTGATGTTGAATCAAAATATCGAGTTGTTCCGCGCAATCGGTGCGCTTTAAATTGGCTTCATTCTGTTGTTTAGTACAGGAGTTCCTAATCTTCGGAATCTATCATCAGATCAGCGCCAATTTGTCATATTGTTGCATTGTCACGCGATATACATCTGCCTGCAAAATGTCAGCTCAATCGAAAACCGAGAAGTTTGTCAAATTTAGCTTGCAAGATTCCACCCGAACTTACATACTTAAATCCAGTGCAAGTTAATATACAGCTTGTAAAACATTTTTCTTACATTAAGTATCCATATCCTTAAGAAATCAAAAATCAAACTGAGGATGCCAAAGTACCAGGGCAGCATAACTAAAAAGAGTTATACGAAAGTAAAAATAAGAGAATCGTTCAGTTTTCGATTGTCGGCGCGCAGCTGTGCCTGTCCTTTGATAAATATTCAAGGGACAAGACCGGACGGCGACGAATTTAGATTTTGTCATATATTTCCGGAAACTCCTAATATAATATGGATCCCTGGTACACGACAGACTGTTCGATACATTTTTAATATCACGTGATATATTTCCGAAGCTTTTAGAACTAAAAATTGAAACGGTGTAAATGTAATTGGTAAATACTGATAATATTTTTATTACAAAAATGAAAACGACCGACTTCCATTTCTCAAGCATAGCACAAAAACTACCAACCAGATCTTTATCAAATAATATATGAGATAATGCTCAAAATGTCTGCTTTCTAACAAAAAATAATGATAGAAATCGGTTCATATCAAAAAGAAATACACCCAAAAACGCATAGCAAATTGTGAAATTTTGTTTTT
The DNA here is from genome assembly GCA_030269945.2 of Trilocha varians. Taxonomy (NCBI): domain Eukaryota; kingdom Metazoa; phylum Arthropoda; class Insecta; order Lepidoptera; family Bombycidae; genus Trilocha; species Trilocha varians. The sequence continues at coordinate 8,119,338 of AP028275.1, read as the reverse complement.
TAAAAATACACATCTTAAAACACTGATTCAAAAAACTTTTAAAAAAAGTATGGGACCTAAGTTCAACCAGAATCATTCAAATCGGTCCACCCAAACTAAAGTTATCGAGGAACAAACTAAAAAAAAACATAGACGAAGTGAGTACCTCCTCCTTTTTGGAAGTCGGTCAAAAATTCTGTGTATTGTAATTGACGCCAGATAATGATAACGTACACGTAAACCTTAATTACTATTTAAAAGATCAGCTTTTAGACAAAGTCTCATCATAATCGGTCTACCTGTTTCAGAGACAAGCCCACACAGATATGTGTCTGTATGTTCTTTTTACACACAAATAAAGTTATGTCTATGTCAGATAAACAAAAATAATTTAGAATTGTTTATTTATTTATTTAAGGAAACAACAGTACATTTTAAAACGTATAAGGACATGATTACATAGGGTTATACATAGACCACAAACGTTTCCACCGTTAAATTATACACAAATAAATATAAAAATTGCACTATAACTTGGTATTTTATAGAAGGTTTCAAGGATAATGTTGGCCACTAATCTATCCAAAAACAACGAAATAAATAACTTTAAACTTAGCGAGAACTATCAATGTTTCAAATATCTAAAACATGTTAACAACAAACTAAACCAAACATGAACCACAAAATGCAGTCTATTTCTAAGTAAAGGTTAAACTAACTTAACGGCAACTTAACCGCTTCTTAAGTTACTAACAACTTCATCTCAAGTCGAGGTTCAACACTGTAAACTTAACACTCAACTTGCAGTTAAAATTTTATTTTTGAACATTCGTTAAATAGTTTAACTGGGTTTATCGTCGACGCCATTTTTAGGGTTCTAGACTTAAACGGGTAAAACGTTTTTTTTTTAATTTGAACACAATGTCTTCTGGCAATGCAGAGGTCCATGAGCGACGGTAACCGCTTACGATCAGGTGGGCCGTTAGCTCGTCTGCCTACGTGGCAATAAAAAAAAAAAAAAAATTAAGGATGTTACGTGTATGCAGTGGCGTGCAGTTCATACAAGCAAATCTGCACTGCATACCCTTAACTTTAAGATTTGATAAAAAATTTACAATTACAAACGATTTAACACTGCATATTTTATCAAAATATACTTCTTATTACTATTATTTGCGTATATTTAGCGTAAAAATTAAATAAATTGATTATAGGGCGTAAATATTTGGAAAATTACTCACATTTACATTTCTGCATACCCTGACTTAAATATGCCACTGCGTGTATGTATGTGTGTACTAGTGTGTAGCATCATAGGTCGCAAAATGATTATACACCGATAAGAACAGATCTTGATCAACAACAGTGTTTGTCAAAAATCAGTCCAAGATGGCGGTCTTAACCTCATTAGGTATAAAACTTCACTAGTAGAAGTATTCAATGAAATCAATATCAATGGAATACTTATCTGCAAGGAGTCATAAATGGGGGCGGCGCGACGGGAAAGTGTGCCGAGAGCGTAACGCGTCGCTTCGTCCCTCCCCCAAACCCCGTGCTGGGTTCTGACCTCAGCCGGGGTTCGGACGCTGAGTGTGAGCGGTTGGAGGTTTTAGTGCGGTTCAACTCCCACATCCAATCCGGTGATTTCCTCCAACTGAAAAAAAGGGGTCATAAATGTTAAATTTCACTTATTATAGATTACTTAACAAATTACCTTAACCATTAGTCCAACTTCAACTTGAAGACAAACCAAAATCAATTACCTCTAAAGACATATTAGCATTTAACACCTAAACTCAATTTAGTCTAATGCATTCAAATATTTGTATTCTGCTCACGAGTGCTCATTACTGATTCTAATTAAAGCAAGTCCCTATTTAATATGCGTTAGAAGGTAAAATGTACTTTAACGGCTGAGGAAATGTCTTGTTTGTTTTAAAATGGATTTTGTGACTAAATTATATTGGTTTCCGATAGTTTACTATGTTTGTTTTTGGATATTTCAACTTTGATTACAAACTTTTACTATCTACCCTACCTGCTAATATTATGAAAAGGTAATGTTATTGACCATCCAACAAACCATCAAATGAAGGAAATTGGAGTATCTGTGGCATATCATGAGAAGAGGGCAAGATCCAGGGGAATAAAGCTGTAGGTAGAAGGAGAACATCTTGGCTGAAGAACTTGCGCCAGTGGTTCAACAAAAGCACTCGTGCTTTGTTTCCCGCTGCTGTGTCAGAAGTACAGATCGCCTTAATGATCGCCGACCTTCGATAGAAGATGGCACAGGAAGAAGAAGAATGTTGTTGACGTTAGTAGGAGGGGTAGGAAAGGAATATTATAAAAAAAAATTGGGCATAATTTGATCGAATTTATAAACCTATTTTTTCTTTAAATTTCTTATTAGAATACAGTACTCGTCACCTTCCTTCAATATATACCATCATCAAATTTCACCCAATATCCTGACTCAATACTTATTCATTCACTACCAACATACAGGGTGGATCTGTAACTTTGGACAATCTGAAGTGGGGCGAATGACCTGTGGAAATGAAACTTAGATCCACTTTTATTTTAGAAATTGGATAAAACTAAAATTTTCGTCATAGTATGGAAGTCCGCAACGATAGTCGTACGTTTTCCAACCAATGTCAGAAAAAAAAGTTTAACCGATCCAAAAAATAAAAATGGTGCTAAGTTGTATTTTGACAGGTCATTCACCCCACGTCAGATTGTCCAAAGTTACAGATCCACCCTGTATATAGATAAAATAGTTTCTATATATATAACATATAGAACTAGACATTCAGAGAACGCCGAAAGCTTTTCTCAGCCAAGATGTTTGGTACGTGGGTAGAATTTAAACAGCGGTGAAGATCAAGGAGGTCTCGAATAGAAGGATTAACTCTACTATACATAGTGACCGGATTATTTTAACTTTTTTAAAGGTTCTTTTATATTTGCATTGGTGTAGACTTCATTTAGTTAAATAGTTCTGGGTTTGATTTGAGGTCAAAAAAATCATAATTATTTTTTTATTACCATGTGTATGAATTGTTTAACTGTTAATTGATAATCTATGGTTAAAGTAAGTTTTTTTAGATAATTGATGTCACAGTCTCGCCCAACTTATACTTTTAACATTGGGCTCAAACCTCCTCCGTAGAATTAACCACGATTGTTGTGACTTGCACATAAATCTCTTACAAATAACAATTCACGTAACTGCATAAAAAACAAAACAAATAACATTGTAACTGATATCATTGTTTCCTTATTTATTACAAATATCCATTAGTAGATGTTTCAGAACGTTGACCGGTCAAATATAGTGAGTTTAAGCCTGTAGTTTCATTAGTACGGATGCTCTGAGTTGAAAAGTACCAGGAATTCATGACGCGACTAGAAGTGATAATTAACAAATATATCAATAGAATCTAAGATATTATTCGTGGAAGTTACAATTGTAATTAGAAGGGATATTTGATAATATGACTGGAATTCTGGAAATCAGTTTGTAAGCGATCTAAATATTAATAAGACGAAGATTTCATTGTAGATCTGAGTTAGAAGAGGTTATTGTGATTATGGACGGATTGAAAGAAATATATTTAATAGTAAATCAACTGCCAAACACACGTGAGTTTATAACAATGTCAGCAAATTAACATTTAAACACATTTTAAAAAAATCTGCTCAAATCTATACAATCTATTTGAACATTAAAATGAAATCATTACCAGTTTCAATCAGTTGAGAAGAACCGGCGCATAAAAATATCCGGAACAAGACAGACACACCAGCTTACGGGGTGTAACCTGATGGTAAGTAGTAACCGTCGCTCATGCACCTCTGCAATGTCAGGACAATAAGGGGCCGTTATCTATCACCTACTTATACAGGACTTCTCTTAAACCTCATTTAAGGTTATGTCAAAGCGCTCCAAATAATCATGTCTTGTTTTGTTTTTAGCTTAAGCCAAATCTAGTTCCACATTGGATCTTTGTTAATGCTTATCTAATTTGTCTAGTGTAGGCTATGGGGCGAAAGGCTAAACTTTAGACAACAAATTAAGCTCTGTTGCTGTACTTGCAGCGTAGGTAGGCTATAACTCGAAATTTGCGGTTTCCTAACTCACCTGAACACGAGTTATTTGGAAAATATTAAATTTAAGCAAGCCTAATTGGGTTTAATACTTGTTATTTATAAGGGCTACTATTGCCCGTTATTAGCCTAAATGTTTCGTTTTACTACTATTTAAATTGTTACTATATCAATTGCTAACTGATCCGCGCAACATCGTCTGTATTACAAAGGGTTCATACAGCATTTGCAATGTGTTCCTCAAAAAAAATTGGTTGCCTGTAAAGTCGGTATACGGGTGAAAGTTTTACGTGACAACGACTCGGGCATGGTTAGCCCGCCTAAGAGCGAGAGAGACAGCCTCTCACTCGCTCTCATTGTGAGCGCATAACGTGAGCGGAGCGTAACGCAGTTTCTTGAAGTGTCACCCGGCAAACCAATTTATAAGATGTTGTCACGTCAAAATTATCAGTGTTTCGCTACTATATTATGCATGTATTATACACATAAAACTTCCTCTTGAATAACTCTGTCTATTACAAAAAGCCACATCAAAATCCATAGCGTAGTTTTAAAGTGACTTTGTTTTATACTATGTAGTGATACGAACAAAATTACTAATCTAGCAGATGTTTTCTTTACCTAAAACTAAACCAAATTAAGTTCACTTCTTCAAAATAATTCTTCACATTATCCTCCTAATAATTAATCTTAATCTGCTAGGTTAGTAAAATCATTTAATTTTTCAATACATTCACTTTCGCTTCAAATCTGGAACATCACCCCCCTCTTGAAGGGACCTCATATAAAATTGAATGTTCTCATTTAAAACGGTCAACAATACATCTAAATCGACCCGTCCCGATATTAAGTCATTCCCATCGACGCGGAGGGGGCCCGTATGTAAATCCTTTACGATTTGAGAGTCAAATCGCGGACGGTAATACCACTATTTGTTTATGATAACTAGTTTATTGGATGCTCAGGACGGAATACATTAAAATTACCATTTTCTACTTGATGAAGCTTTTTGGAATATTGCTTTTTGTTTGTCACTTCGTTTGGTATTAGCAGTATAATTTTTATGTGTTTGGTAAATGTATACGTGAATAATTTTAGTAGTTTATTGCTTAGCTATTTGTTTTAGAAATTCTACTATACTTCATTGCATTTTATTTACTTAGTTATTCTGAGAATAGTGTATTTTTTTATTTGAGAGAATAATAAGACAGAGTCCTTAAGAGAACTTGGGTAGCTCCTTAGTGCTTCTGACATTTTAGATGTCCATGAGCGACGTTAACTTACGATCAGGTGGCTCATTAGCTTGACTGTCCAAAATCATTGACTGATCAGAAATTTCGCAATATAGCTATTATTTATATTGGAACTCGAAAAAATGTATAAATAATTTAGGTTACTCCAACTAAAGTACCAGGAGTTCATAAACAGTTAGAGCTAAACATAACAAAGTAAAAGCCGGCTAAATTTAAAACGCCACCGACACTTTAAATTTGGCAGCATTAGCAAGAGTTTAACTTCATTACAATGTTAGATGCAGTTTAGTGGAGAATTCGACCTCGTAGCCTCGTACATTGTTTCTAATTACTTTTCAAGTTAAATAGTAACACAGTTATGTAGGAATTGACTGACAATAAATTAGATTGTTGAATTTCTCTTGTGACTTTGTATTGGATAGCATTCCAACTTTAAATGCTACTTTTTAGTGTTTTTTTGGGAATTTGATTTGCTTTTATCTTTAAATATGATTCACTAGCCGACTAAACTTCTTCTGCGTCACAAACTACATAATTTATTAGAGCTTTTTAAGTATCTTAACATCCCGAAAAAAGCCGAAAAATTGATTTGAGCCTTAAACTATTTATCCAAAAAACCTTTACCTAAAATATAGTAATATTTGCCAAATAGATCATTATTTAAAAATATTTTCGTCTATATTTTACCATGATATAAAATATACAGGTAAGTACAGATGACCAAATGTAAAGTCGCCATTCACCAAATTCACCTTCAACATTCTTAGTACAAAGATTGATATAAAAAATTCGGGAGTTTGTAATTAAACCTCCGTTACTTTATGTCTAAAAAAAATTCAATTTACACCTTAATTGAATAAGATAAAGCATAAAATTGAATGTTTGGAAACGCTTCTTCCCACACATGTCTCTACAAAAAAGGGACCGTTTGCAGGTAGAGGAATGATCACAAAAGGGAGTGTGTTCGACAAAAATGCATTATCATTCACAAAAAATTTAACGTCCTTATGCTAACGGAGTAAGGTTGATTTTCGTTTGGCATAACGTTAATAGGGTGAAAATTATTTGTCAGTGTTCGGAAAGACCGTTTATTGGCGGTCAAATTTTTATGTTTCGAACGTAAGAATTTTTAGGTTAGTTTTGTTCGAAACTTTACGATGGATCTATCGTATCGCGTGTTTTAATTTAATGTAATACTCATTTTAATTTCGTTTTAATTCTTATAACAGTTTTATTCTCGTATATAATCATTTTTTGTTAATCTGTGTACGTATTGTTCGAACCCGGTGTCATGTTCTATTTTAAAAAGTTTTGTGTCTAGTGTTCTAAATTTGTAATTGTGTGGTTTGTTTGGATTGCTTTTTCGGATTTGGAATTAATTTTTGAATGAAGGTTGGTATGGAAATAATGCACTTGAATGTACTAGCTATAAATGAAATATATTACGATTATTGGGAATATCGTGAACAACATGTTTATACACGATCTCAACTAATTTTTATGCAATATATTCACATGGACATACCAGTCAATATATAACCACAAACAACCTACTTGGATACGGTCATATCATTGTAATTAATTGCAAGTTTATAATGAAAGTATCATTATTTAAATCCTCCATACTATATCGTTATTCTCACAAATATTTTCGTAAAACGAAAGAAAATTACATTAAATTGCTTTTAATTGTACCTACTCAATATTTCACATTGTCGACACGTAGATTTTTTGACTTACATTAAGATTTGTTATTCCTAAAGTTCTCAAAGTTGTAAAATCATTTAAATAGCTAATTGAAAATCTTTAAGATATATTAGTGTATATTTCTATAATATAAAAATGAATCGCAAAATGTGTTGGTAAGCACATAACTCAACAACGCCTGGACCAATTTGGCCAAATCTTTTTTAAAATGTTCGTTGAAGTTCAAGGATGGTTTTTACGGCGAGAAAAAATCGAATAGTTGCCGGGAAAAATGAAAAAAAACGGGTCATAGGGTTTACGCAGACGACGTCGCGGGCAGCAGCTAGTACTATAATATAAATATAATATATATCGACTAGTACAACGTCTGGCCTCATTAGTCGCGAGGTCTGGCTTAATCTAAATTAATAACTTATAATTATCAAGATGGAAGCCAACTTGTCATTATCGATTATTAATCTGAATTGCTACAAAGGGATCTCGGTAGATTAATAATCTGTCGCTACTTCGGGAATAACCTAACATCATTAGTTTTGGGTCTAGTATTGAATAGTCTATCTATATAATATACAGGGTGGATCTGTTACTTTGGACTAGATAAAATGAAAGACCTGTTGAAATACAACTTAGAACCGCTTTTATTTCTGGATATGGTTAAAGTTTTTTTTCTTGAGTTATTTGTGGAAGTCCAGAGAAGGTTTAAACGGTGAATAAACACAAAAGTTTAAGAGTTTTATGTGTCAATTGAAACAAAACGAAAAATTCCGAGTTAGCCAGAAACCTATTATTATTAAAGTTATATTTGCGGTTTTTGAATGTGATTGGGAATGAGCTCATCTATGTAACCTTCATGTATCCTTATCTCTATGACATTTGATTTGAAAAAAAGGCGCTACGGATATAATCTATGAAGCATTAATTTCTGAAACAACTCCTATTTGAAGGGAAACTTCTTTGATCTTAAAAACACCCCCACTCATAATGTGAACCCACGACGACCATTTTACAAGTTAACTTAAAATCTCTCTTTGCAAAGTTGGTAAAAAAATATTCCATCAACCAGCCTACTACTGTACTGTACTGTAACAACCCATTACTGCCCACTGCTGAGCTCAGGTCTCCTCCGAAGAGGGGTTAGGCATAGTCCACCACGCTTGCCTAATGCGGATTGGGGACTTCACATATCTTCAAAGGATTTTTAGAACCCTTTTCCGACATGCAGGTTTCCTCACGATGTTTTCCTTTACCGTTTTAGCCTACTACAACCAGCTGAGAATACAATTTATTTCTAACTGTGTAAATGCATAAAATATCTGCATTCTGATTGTGAAATGACTCATATCAGGAATGTCAGGATAAAACCCGATTTTAACTGTTTCTTGTCTCAATTCAATCATTCAAAGGATATTTTATTTGTGTGAATCATCACTACATAGTGTAAAAAACGTCGCTTCACGCTGTCCTTATATATGGTTAAATCTTTGAAACTATGCAATGGGTCTTGATACGGCTTTTTTACAGACTTTATGTATGTAAGCTCGGGTTGAATCTTGCAAGTTAAATGTGACACACTTGTCGGTTTCCGATTGAGCTGACTTTTCACGCAGATGTATATCGCGTGACAATGCAATAATATGACAAAATGGCGCTGATCTGATGATGGATTCGGAAGGTATCGGACTTATACTTACCAATAGACAGCTACTTCATTTATGACCGTTCCTTCCTTTTTATTTTTATCAACACACCTACGACCTATGTATTTTCAAAGACTAAATCAAATTTCTTTCATTTGTTTCAGATGCAGTCAAAAATGTAGCAGTGTGCCAATCAAAATCCGTCATGGCAAGCGTGAGGCGCATCAAGCGCAGTGCTAGTGCAGTGCAGTGTGTGTTGTTGTTGTGTGCGCTGGCACAGTGCGCCGGTAAACCTATGAGTGAGACCCTGCAGAGGGCGCTGTCAGCTGTGAGGGGACCGAGCCCTGGAGCCAAGAAGCTGCTCAATATACCTGAGGATGGAGGTAAGGGTCTTAAACTTATTCAAACACTCGCGGTTTTCTACATTCCTTTCATGCATTATCAATGTATTCTTACCACGATATTACCAATTTAATCAATTGAGTGGTCTCGATATTGTTGCAAACGTCATGATCACGAGAAGACTGAATGTGGTTAGAGAAAGTTACTTGGATATAGACAGACATTGTTAATAATTAAAAACATATCGAAAATACCAACAACATACAGCATGGATTGTATTTATCTCCTTGAATTTAATTAAACGATAAAGTATTATCAAAATTTAATATAATAAAATATATCAGGAATATTGAGGCGTCAAGTTTGAGCTGGACATGGTTTAATTACTTGAGAAGTTTCGGTTCGTGTTCCTCACAAAGAGTTGAATCCCTTCGAGATACCTTTACAGTTAATATCACAACAGTAAGTTACAATTAATACAAAAATGCGAGGCGAAAGCGTGTCGAATATTTTATTATCACCAAAAGCATTGTTCACAAAAACTACATGTTGACGTGACAACGTCTTATAAATTGGTTTGCCGGGTGACACTTCAAAAAACTGCGTTACGCTCCGCTCACGTTATGCGCTCACAATGAGAGCGAGTGAGAGGCACGCGTCCTTTCCACTTTTTATGTCTGTCTCTCTCGCTCTTAGGCGGGCTAACCATGCCCGAGTCGTTGTCACGTAAAACTTTCGCCCGTATACCGACTTTACAGGCAACCAATTATTTTTAAAACACAGCTCTAAAAGTTCTTGAATTTCTTATGAAAATAGGACCAATGAATCGATATTTTTCCCAATACTAACCACTTACTCAGAGAATAGTTCAGCGGTAACATAGAACATAAAACTAATTAAGTACTGTACTATTTTGAAATTAATATCAATAATGTAATGTTTGTTTCCTGAATAAATAAATAAATATTGCAGTCAGATGAGTACCACTTTTGTAAGCTTTATATTAACTTGCACTGGATGTAACTATGTACCTATGTAAGTTCGGGTGAAATCTTTTAAGCTAAATTTCAAGCACTCACAAACTTCCCGGTTTCCGATGGAGCTGAGATTTCTCAGATGTAAATCGCGTGACAATGCAATAATATAACAAAATGGCGCTGATCTGATGATGGATTCGGAAGATAGATTGTGTTTGGACTCGTTTTAATTGTATTAGCTAGCACTCTACTGCTACATGATATCCAGGATCTCAAAAGCTTGTATTTAAAAATTAAAAATAAATATTTTAATTTTGGAAGCATATTAACAAATTTATCTCAACTGTGTCACACAGAAATGACCAGCTCAAATTATCTAAGTTGAAAAGTATGTCGGCCATTTTGAATTAGAAACTGTGACGTCACCAGGTGGAGACCGCCATAATTATATTACGAAATGGAATAAAATTAGGGATCTTATTATGTTAGAGGAAAATAATAAGAGCAGTAATAAAGTAAAGCCTGTGTTTTTAAATTTAATATACCTTTAAGTAATTAATAGTAATCTCCAATCCGCACTGGGCAAGCGTGGTGGACTATGCCTTATCCCTCTTCAGAGGAGACCTGAGCCCAACAGTGGGCAGTAATGGGTTGGCACAATTAATAGTAAACAGATGTATATCTATCTTAGATTCGAAATTTAATATAACTATCATAGTTTAGAACACAAAAACAGCTTTTATGTTCATGAAAAATATTAAATCGGGTGAAGAATGAGACGACTTTAAATAAGTACGTTATATTAATATTTATTTTAAGCATTTAATTATCAAGAGTATTAATTTAAAAGTAAATCACTTTTTGTTTTATTTCAATCGGACTTTTCGTTGAGAAGTTATCACGAGTAAAAACGCAATGAATACGCAGCCGAAGTTGCGTGAGTTATCTTGTATAGAGTATAGTAACTACGACTCCAAACTTTTTCATTAAATATACATACATAATATCCATACATAAATAGAAAAGGATGTGTGCAACTAAAAATTCAACATCAAAATAGGTTCATTCGTAACGGAGCTACGCAAAAAACTCCTCTTTTCATTCGTGTAGTCTTCTATAGTTTTTGGTATAAAATCTTGGTAATCATGAATGAGAATGAGAATTTGTTTTAATAGTAATTCTAATTATCTAAGTTAATATTACTTAAATACCTTGAAGATAGACTTTGAAGTTGTTGATAAATATTGAAAGCTAATTAACTGTAAACTGATTTAAATATTGACCCGCTTTCTATAGAGATTACTACTGTTACTACTGTAGATGTAATTAGGAAAGTTTGTTGTAAAAATTTTAACGATTTTGAACATCATTTTACTAATAGAAAACCTAGTAGACAGAAAATAAATTAAAAACTAGTTAACTTACATTATTCCTCACAACTCGTCTGCGTCACAAAAAGGATTCAGAGAACATTTTTGGTATTTTTTTATTGCAAGATAGATAAACGATTCTACGGCCTACCTGTTGGTAAGCGGTCACCGTCGCTCATGAACCTCTGCAACGCCAGGGCAATGAGGGGCTGTTAACCTACCCATACAGGACATTTTTTGCGCGGAAAAATGTAGGTATGTATACGACAGTATATCAAAAACCTCTCAAGTTATCACTATATTACGCATGTATTATACATATAAACCTTCCTCTTGAATTACTCTATGTATTTATAAAAGCTTAAAAAAGCCACATCAAAATCAGTTGCGAAGTTTTAAAGATATAAACATACGACTTTGTTTTATACTATGTAGTTACAAGGAAAACTTAAATTTCTGAATACTATCTTAAACAAAAAATTTAACAACCTTACAATAATTTGTATCAGGAATTCAGGACGCTTAATTATAAGTCATCCCCTGACTTTATCAGGGTAGATTGATAGGGAGGTATTAGTCAGCTGTTTTTTCCTCTCCCGAGTCTCGGAGATTTACTGAAGAACGTTATGTTAAATGTTTTAGATAAAGGACGGATTAATGGATGCTACGCTTCAGAGTTTACACTCTTACTCAAATCTTACGTTAAGATTTTATAATTTGAACTTTTTAAATGCAAAATAAGGAGGTGTGTTTGTTTCTGAACGTAATATTTTGTTGCAATAAATATTTTTTTTAGAATAGCAATGTGTCTTATTAACGAAACGAAACGATTAACGAAATCGGTTCATCCAGAAAAGATATATGAATGCGGATAGCAAAACGTGAAATCTTGTCAAAAAATATATATATCAAAAAAACTCTCAATTAGAATACTTTTAAAAGGAAATACGCATGTATTTAGTTTTAAAATTACACAATTATCATCAAAAACCAGTCGAGGACGGAATAGCGGACTGAACGATAACATTTCCATAGGATTTCCTGCATCTGCATAACTCCGCGCCGCATTTACATGATAATAACACAACATAAGTATTTGACAGAAGTAAATGTGAATGCGAATCTTTGAGAGTCCTGTATGGTAGCCATCCCACTAAAGTATCCACTCAACTGGGAACGTCACTTTTCGCTAGATGGCGAAACTGGGGACTTCGTTCGGAATCAATACCGTGTTTGAGCTTCATTTTAAAAACATTTTTTCTAATAAATTTTAATTTCGATTTTTAATTAAACCTTATATTTTTGAAAATCTTTGTTATTAAATGATGCTGTCTTGCATTTTCAGCGAAAATATAATTTCTCCGTCAAATATGAGACGATTAAAAAATGTAAACAAAACAAGTTTTTGAACTGTGCTCAATTTTGGTTCCTGCCACAGACTTGGCAAAAGTAAACAAACCAATTTTGTTGCCGATCCCAGTTGAGTGGGTATGTCACATACATAAGTTCTTTGAAATTTTATTTTGTTATTCAGAATGTGGTATAGTTAAGCGCGTCCGGCATACTTTGAATTGGCTTCATAAAATGAGAAGTAAAAATAAAACTTTAAGTGTGTAACTAAGTGTTAGGTTAGGTTTGTCAAAATAGCTTCGATCTGACTCATCTAAAGAAAGATATTTAAAAAATTGTCAGTTTGAAAAATTAATTGAGGCAAAAAAACACACTCATCTAGGTACACGAATTTCATACCAAATTGTATCAAACGAAATTGGATACATACCTACATAAAAATTTGTTCTGTATTCATTTATCCTGTGGCAATACATAGCGCAGTTTTATCAGATAAACGCGTTACATTGCCGGCTTTCTGGGCCATGATGTCGGTTGTCCTGATAAAAACACGCATTAGGCGTAATACAATTTAAATTCTTGTTTACAGGTGTTGACAGTACAGTGTGTGATATACGGATGATATGCTTGATCAACGATTTCCAAGATCTATTAAAAATTACAATGTTAATTATAGAAATTAAAGCAATTAAATATATGTTGGGTAATAAAAATAAGTATTCCATTTGTATTGTAAGTGCAACATTCACCAAAGTGGGTTCCTCTAATTACTAATTAATAATGCATTAAAAACATTCATTCGTAATTAAACAAACCTGAGCCGAGGAAAATAAAATTAGTGAAAAAAAAAATTGAGTGGTGTCATGGGACACCCGAATAGAACGGAGTTCCTTTCGATTAAAAGATATCTTATATTTTTTTTCCTAACGTAACGCGCGATAAGGTACGTGTTTTAAAAGATTTTGATCACAGCGCCATCTAGCGATAATTATCTAAAACAAAAAAGTGTCGTGACAACTTTTCGTAAGATTTTTTTCCGTATAGCCCCCTTTCACAACGCGCGATAAGGAACTACGTTCCAAAAAAATTATCACTATAACCCTGCAAGTTCGCCAACATGTTCGACAGCAAGTTATCCGACCTTTCAAGCAGTGTGTCGTTCAAAATCTCAGGTTGGTGGAATGGAATAGTTAGCATCCCGCACATTTGAATAACTTTAAAATTATAGCGCTCCACTTACCACAACATTGACGTCTTACAAAATCAAGCAGTAGTCTCACTGCTGGGCTCAATTTCCTCCCAACAGGCATAAATATATGAATAATACCTCAGCTGGGGTTTAATTTTTACAACACCACTGGCTAAACAACAGCGAAAGAAAATATCGTGAGGAGATAGATCTGCATATCGGAAAATAATTCTAAAAATCCTTCGAAAATAATATATGTGAAGTCCCCAAACCGCATTGGGCGTGGTAGAGTATGCCTAATCCCTCTTCGGAGGAGACCTGAGCCCAGCAGTGGGTAGTATACAGTATAGTACAATACGGGGGTTCAAACACTGACCTCAGACACGCTGAAAGTGTTAGTGCGGTTCAACTTCCACATTCATCATCTGCGGGGTAGGTCGGCGTTTACCTTCTTCAATTTAAAAATTAACATTACCAATAAATTCGTTTAAAAACTATAATGGCAAAAATTAACTGATTTATACCACTTTAAAAAATGCCAAATTCCCCTTGTAAAACTACCTCTTAGAAGTATTAAAACAGTTCTATATATACGAACTCATCTACATTCTTTCACAAAGAGCCGTCTGTTTGTTCGTCACATCAGAAGCGCCCTACTTTGTCTAACAATACTGTCTGTTCAAACTATTTTAAGATTTGCATGTTTTCTCTAAGATAATGTATTAAACTGACTTTAAAATAGGAGGTACGATGTTTTTGTTAGTGGTATGTTAATTGATTACTTTTATTGGTACCTACTTGTAAAAAGAAATCCATTTTATAAAAAACTAGTAAATTATTATATTTCTAATCTTTCTTTTAACTCACTTTCAAAATTAAAGGAGGAGGTCTTATCGCAGTACTATTGTCTAATTGAACCGATTTCGATGTCCGTTTTTTTTAATTAATAGTAAGTACTGTTTGTCCCATCTTTATTGTTGGAATATCGATCATAATGTCATTATCTTTTGATAAATTTCACTAGTATTTTTTGTGCAATTATGAGAAGTTAGTTTCCAAGCATGCATTAATATTTATGACAATCTGAAGATTAGTTAAAAGTACTTATATCAAAACAATACTATCCTACAACTCTCTCTGTTGACGTCTGTCTATCTGTACCAACTCATTACTGCCCACTGTTGGGCTCAGGTCTCCTCAGAAGAGGGATTAGGCATAGTCCACCACGCTTGCCCAGTGCGGATTGGGGACTTCACATATCTTCGACGGATTTTTAGAATCCTTTTCCAACATGCAGGTTTCCTCACGATGTTTTCCTTCGCCGTTTTTAGCCAGTATTGTGAAAAAGTGCACATAAATCTTTTTCACATTTAGATTTAGAGATACAAGGCGGCCGGAATTGAACCCGCGACCTCCCGAACGGAAGGAAGCTGTTGATGTATAAAACTACTATTTACCACAAAAATTATAAAATATTTTTACCACAAACAATACACTTGAAGAGCGATTCTTCAGGACACGGAGCTCATGAATTCTTCATGATCCAATATCTTGAAGAACATAAAACTACAGTTTCCTTGAAGTAACAAACAACTTGTAGTTCAGGGCTGGGGTAGGGTGATGAGCGGAGCGGGTTAGGTAGCGTCTGTACGAGAAGCTGAAGCGTTTTGAGGTGGTTAGTTGTGTCAGCATGAATTTTCTGCCACTTAATTAAGATATGGATGTACTACTCCAGTTTCAAGTTAATCGCTCTCAACATTTATTTCATTTGACTTGTTTGATGGCAAGAGAAAAAAGAAGAAGATTAAAAAATAAACTATAAAATTAGTTAAATTTACCTATTTTCTCAATACGCTTTATATACGCTAATGAAATAATTTAATATAATTTATTTTTGTGCTCAATTACTATAATAAAAAACTTGAGAGGTGTCAAGGGACACCCGGATAGAACGAAGTTCCTTTCGATTAATTAGTGAAGGAATTGTAATAAATTTTGACTTTGAGAGACAGACGTTTTAAAATATTTTGATCACAGCGCCATCTAGCATTAATCATATAAAAGAAAATAAGGAATTGTTTTAAAAGATTTTAATCACAGCGCCATCTAGCGATAATCATCTAAAACAAAAAATTGTCGTGACAACTTTTTCATAAGAATTTCCGTCTAGCCCCGTTTCGATAACGCGCGATAAGGAACTCGTTCCAAAAACATAAAAAAATTACAAATGATAGTAAACAAATTCATTAATTCCTCTCCTCTTCTACTTTTACCACTCCTTTCCCTTCCCGCTTTCGTCTATAACACTCCTTTCTCTCTCCGCTTCCCTTTATAACATATCCCCTACCTAACTCCGGTGTCGTCCGTCATTTATCTCATTTAAAGACGCGTTTTGGAGCTAATGCGACACTACATCAGTCGAGCGACATTTTTCAAGACTACCCCCGAGCACTCACCCTGAAATATTGATGTTAAATATCTTTTTTACGCGTTTTATGATCCGGGGTAGATATTAGTTTCGTAATTTTAGAATTGTTTGAGTTATGGATTCGTTAAGGGTGATTTTTTGAGGTGAATTATCTTTAGTTATGAGTTTGTTTCAAAATTAGATTCTTTTTGGAGTATGTAGTTGTTTTTATATTAATCTTAATATCAAAACAATTGTTACGCCAAAACTATTGAACGGGACGAGCGGTACTTTCCGTGATACAAGTTTGTTACTAGCTCATATGTGCAATTTTATCTGCATCACAAAATAAAAGAGGGATTGCGATGCAAGTACTAACTTCATCGCATAAATTATCATTATTTTTGTACTATATTACACATGTATTATACATACAAACGTTCCTTTTGAATCGCCCTATCTATTTAAAAAAAACCGTATTATAGTCTATTGCATACTTTCAAAGATATAAGCATACAACGAACGTAGAGAAACAGCTTTGTTTAAACTATGTCGTATGAGACTTGATATCTTTTTTGTATTACATCGTAGGTATACCAGTTTACGGCCCATCTAATGGTAAGTGGTAACCGTCATTTACATTTAATTTAATTTTGATTTTTCCCATATTAAAACGTCAGTAATCAATGCAAAATATCATTGATTTAGCGAAACATTCTCTATTATTTTGGAAGCCAATAATGTTCGTAGTGTAGGTGAAGGTCTCCTAACAGATGAGGGTTATATCGAGGGTCGGAATGAATAAGGCGTCAACGAAGGGCTGAACCACAGAATAAATAAAATACAGAAGTTAAACTTATGGACGTCCCTTTTAACAGGTAGATACCGTCAATATAATTTTTTGACCGACTTCCCAAAAGTTTTTTTTTTCGGGGTATGTGGGAGTTGAACTGCACTAAAACCTCCCACCGCTCACACTCAGCGTCCGAACTCCGGCTGAGACCAGAACCCAGCACGCGTTACGCCCAAGGCACTCTTTCCCGCTGCGCCGCCCCCACTTCCCAAAAGTAGGGTATATAGTTGACTGTTTTTAATGTTTGGCCTCACATAACTTTCTGTTTTATCTGTAAAGGTAGAAAAATGCTTTCGAAGCTATGTACTAAAAAGGATATTTTAGCGATCAAAATTAGCTGTGCGTGGTTGCGTAAATTTATTTTCGATTTCGATTATTCATTTTTCTAAGACAGCGGTTACTTTACATATGTAATTTCATATGTGTAAATTTGCTTACGATTCTACTGGTAGATTCTGAAAAAAAAATGGACGGCAATCGTCTTCACTTTGTAATAACATGCATAACTTCAAGATTTGTATGAAGTTTTGGTTCTGTTAAGTTATTCTGTGAGTGCACTCAACGTAGCAGATTTATCACGCGCATATGTCGACGTCGTGAGGGTCCGAAGTATAATGTTGGGAGTGCGAGTTTAATATGTGGTGCTTACATATCTTAAATTGAATATTAAATTAAATAACTGCAATATTGGGTTAAGAAAAGTCCTATATAGTGATTGACATGATTCTTTCGTGCATTTTCAACGGGTTCTTACCACGATATTTAATTAATTGAGTTGTCTCGATATTTCAACGTTGTTACAAACGTCATGATCACGAGAAGACTAGATACTGCGGGTCGATTTAAGAGCAAACAAATCTGTCTACTCTCTTTCTCGTTCGCTTTTGGGTAGTACCACTGGAACTCGAACTCACATCACGACACACTACACTCACTGTATCTACAAGACTCTCTGAGCATGAACCCTTAGTGACTGTTGTGTTTAGCACTGGATTCCACATACTCGATAATCTGACATGATAGATACGGAATTGGAGGTGCGGTCCCCAATTCCGTGGTATTGCAGAGGTTCACTGTAACCAGTAATTACTTACCATCAGATGGGTCGTAGACTCATTTATCTATGTAATAAAAAAAATGTTTATACACAAACGTAGGATATAAGAAGACTGCGAAATAGTAAAAAACGCAAAGAAATAGTTTTAAGATTAGTATACTCTAGCTAAATAAAAACAATTATTGGATATAATAAAATACGCATGGGTTGGTACTTACTCGTTTTTAGCTAGCTATGATTCGTTGAAATTAAATCAAATTGAGTTTTAAATCACACTATTTTTTGTCACATAAAACTTGGCTTAGTAACGTAACTTTATTTTTTAAACCTTTTCACCTTCTTGAGACGAATCTTCGCCCCTGCGTATTCTCTCACGAAGTGTTACCACAAAATATAAATCGAACCAGCCCATTAATATGACAAACATGTAGTATTCTTCGTACCGTGAAATCGCATCCGTATATCAGTCCTGGAGTGTATATAACAGGGGAAAACACAATTCAAATTCTTAAAAACGTATTTTTACATCTCTCACTCCCAGCACTGTAACTGGTATGACAGCGGCGACTATCGTAATGACTCTGAGCAGAGAACTCCAGGAACACGAGGGAAACGATAACTTGTGTTGGACCTTCTTAATCACAAGATTACAGACAGATTTAATCAGAAGATAATAGAAGGAGTAGGAAAGATTTCCAACTTCCCT
The DNA here is from genome assembly GCA_030269945.2 of Trilocha varians. Lineage (NCBI taxonomy): Eukaryota > Metazoa > Arthropoda > Insecta > Lepidoptera > Bombycidae > Trilocha > Trilocha varians. The sequence goes on along the minus strand of AP028275.1, from coordinate 8,100,401 downwards.
TCTCGCAAAGTGTGAGATAAATAATATTGAAAATGCATTCCGCCACAATTGAGACAAGCACCACGAATATTTTTAAAATAAATGTTGATAAAATTTAAATAAGTCCGAGCGAGATGTTATGATGTATCTAACTAACAATGTCTTGACTAACTATGACTATGACTATGACTTGTCCTTCTTCAAACGAGGCTTGAGGAGTGTCCTTAAAGTTAGGTCGTAGGTAGCGACCCCTCAACGTCCCCTGACATTGCCGAGTTTCATGAGTGACGGCAACCACTTACGATCAGGGGGCCCGTTGGCTCGTCTGCCTACATGGCAATAAAAAAAATATTATAAAAACAAACAGTCGAAAACTTTCTAGAAGTTCTTTTATTATATGATAGACGATATATGAAGCTTATAAAGCCCACCAGCCACCTGTTGGTAAGTTGTTACCATCGCTTATTTACCTATCCAATGCCATTAAAGAACCATTACCTCATCCCCTCCCATACAAAACTTCCTTTGTCAATCACTTACACTATTACTGAACGGGTTCTTACCACGATTATTCTTAATTGAGCGGTCCCAATATTCCAGCACTGTTTCAAGCGCCATGATCACGGGAAGACTGAAGAACTGCGGGTAGGTCATTTAAGAGCAGACAAATCTGTCTACCCTTTTTCTCGTTCGTTTGCCGGTACCACTGGAACTCGAACTCACATTTCGACATACCACAATGACCTACCACATGTCAGTGATGTAGATAACCGCGAGTGTTTAAAGAAATTTATTCCTTTGTCAATCATCAAAATCGGCTTCACATCATGTTGTATAGGCTCCAAGATATCAGAATGTATCGCTACAAGGACGAGAGCGAGTGTGATCGTTCAGAATAAATCATGGCGCGTGACTTTCCACTTCTTTCGAGAACTTTCGGTACATGTTCGTATTCTCGAATGTTCTAGACAAATTGTGTACTGATTTTAATGGATTTTGTTTTTTTTTAGATTTATTGCCGGTTTGGTAAAAGGTTAGGTTGAATTATAAGTTGACATCTAAAACGGCACGTATTGCGCACACTGCTGGAAATAGGTCTCAACTAAACCTCACCACTGGTCACTGCTATTTGCATCTAGTGACTTCCCGTGACCTGGTCTTCGGTCAACTTGATGATGATGATGAAGGTCCTTAATATCATGTAGCAGTGCAGTGCTAGGTAATACAAGTAAAACGAGCCCAAACACGACGGGTCACATTTTGGGCATAATTAGCCATATTATTGCATTATCACGCGATATACATCTGCGTGCAAAATGTCAGCTCAATCGGACATCCAGTGCAAGTTAATACAAAGCTTGTAAAAAAGATAAATATTACGTCAATTATAAAGACATCTTATTTCTTTTACGAAAATTTCCCAAATTACCGTTGGTCCTTGTTTGTGAAAGGGTTCTGCAAAATTTCAAAGTTTTGGGGCCGGGTTCCGTTGTATCGCTGCTCAGTTGTAAAGACTTTGATATACAGAAGGCGTATTAACGCCGCGTTAACGCATTTACGTATTAATCGACTGCTTAAACTCTAAGAAGAACCTACTAAGTAAGTTTTACTTTATAAAAAGTGATTTGCACAAAATACAGAGCTGAGCTATCTCTTGACTTTATTTGACTAATCATAATATATCAATAATGTTACGATGGGTAGTTCGGGTTCAGAAATGATAACTGGTTTTGAATATAAGAAGACTGAAATTTGTTTAATTCAACACCAAAATACTTAAACCAACATTGCACAATCACTTTTCTTCTTATTTGCTTCGATTTGTTCACTATCGTATTCCCACTGGAACTATTCCTGACTTCTAAAATCTTAAAGCCTCTCCAATGGAGTGACAGAAATAGCAATATAGCCCTGTCTCACTCTCATACTTCTCTAGAACAACGTGGAGCGTAAAGAAAGCGTTAAACACTCCTGACGCGCTTCATACAACAAAGTCTTTACAAGCAGTAATTAAAGTACCTTTAGCAAAAAAAGAAATTCGCCCAAATTATTAATTTGACCGTTTCTTTAATTAGAAAAGGAAAGAAATGTAAACGTTAATGAGGCGGGGAACGTGATTAAACGGATACAGCTTTTTCTCGTTGACGAATTTATTTGATTGCGTTAATTATAGGATCTTCTTCGGGATTAAGATGTTGAATGATTCTGTTTATATAAACATTTCAAAGTATTTTGGTAAATTTCTTTAAACACTTAAGTAACCTACCCGCAGTACTCAGTCTTCCCGCAATCATGGCGCTTGTTGTGCTGAAATATTGGGATCGCACATTTAAAAACAATCGTGGTAAGAACCCGTTTAGTAATAGTGTAAGTAAAGTATTTTGGTATTGAAGTTTTAGGGTCTTTTCAGGTAGCGAACGCCATATGAATGATTTATTAATTACTTATACCCATAACATACTTAAAAACAAAAATAATTAACTTAGTTTGTGTGTCCAAAAGGATCTGGGGATCTGGAAAGGGTCCATCTGCCTCAGCATATTGCTGCGATTAATACAGCGCTGGTTTTCAGGCAGAACCTTTAGAACGAAGGCACACACTTAATTACTAAACAATAAAAACAAATAAATGCAACAATGAATTAAAATAAAATAAGAGAAAAATTCAGATATATTCATACCAATTAAAAATTTTAATTAATAAATAGGTTGTATAGGTGAAAAAAAAAACAAAAAAAAAACCGTGCTACATAAATAACGATAAGTACGAGATCTATTAGTAAGGGAACTATTAGTGAGGGGTACTTTTGTAATTTGACCTGTAAGTATAATGTTAAAGCAGCTTGTTTACTCGTGTGTAAAAATCTCATTTAAAGCAGGACAAGCCATAAAATATATGAAGTTAATTAATAAGCAATACTAAATTAATATCGTGTTAAAGACCGTCGTGAAGTTGTATAAAATTAATGAATTTCCATAAATAGTGATCGTTTTCAACGTTTCGTAATTAGCTATGTTTTATAAGGTTTCTTGGTAAAATATAATAGCATTTAAGATTAGGTATGAGGTGTTGTTAGACTTACGTGTGGTAGGTAGTGGGTTCAAAGTGCAAAATTTTAATTTCTTTGTATGACTACGGCTTATTGATGGTAATTTGGTTTTTACATTCATGCATTTTGAACGGGTTCTTACCACGATATTTAATTAATTGAGTTGTCTCGATATTTCAACGATGTTGCAAACGTCATGATCACGAGAAGACTGGATACTGCGGGTCGATTTAAGAGCAAACAAATCTGCCTACCCTCTTTCTCGTTCGCTTTTGGGTAGTACCACTGGAACTCGAACTCACATCACGACACACCACACTCACTGTATCTACAAGACTCTCTGAGCATGAACCCGCGAGTGACTGTTTAGCACTGGATTCCACATACTCGATAATCTGAAGCCGTCACCCCTGTTAAAAGTGCTATGTCTTGAAATCTCGATAGCTCCTTTAACCATCCTTGGTACGTAACGACGTTCAGAAGATAGTACTTGAGGATTATGTAATTGTATCCAGTGATTGGAACCCGAGTCGAGTAAAAACGTATAATAGAATACTGCGAGTGTCTGAATAAGTGTGTAATTTGGTTTGGTGGTCATGAGCCTCTGCATATTGGGGTATTGATGGTCTGTTAGCCATCTTACTTACAGGACTTTTTTAAACCTTGTTAAAATAGGGACATTCCATAGCGCTTTGAGAACACTAAATATGGCAGTACTTGTCAAAAAATAAGTAGTAAATAGATAAGCTTTATCTATGTGTACTGCTGGGCTTAGATCTCCTCTAACTCTTCAATGCGGATTGTTGACTTATGTTAAGATCTTCGAAGAAGTCGTGGTGGCCGAGTGGTCGAAGCGCTTCCTTCTGTACGGTAGGTCGTGGGTTCAAATCCGGCCGGCTTGTACCTCTAAATCTAAATGTGAAACAGATTTATGTGCAATTTTTCACAACACCACTGACTATAAACGGTGAAGGAAAACATCGTGAGGAAACCTGCATGTTGGAAAAGGGTTCTAAAAATCCTTTAAAGATATGTGAAGTCCCCAATCCGCACTTGTCAAGCGTCGTGGAGTATGCCTAATCCCTCTCCTGAGGAGACCTGAGCCCAACAGTGGGCAGTAATGGGTTGGTACAGATACAGTGAAGATCTTCGAGATTTCGATTTTTTTTTCCAATATGCTGGTTTTCCTCACGATGTTTTCTCAACATTTTAGCCAGTCTCTTTGTGTAATATAATATTCTACTAAAATTTATAGGTCAAACGATGCTTCTCCAACTTAACCTTCAACACTAAATTAGAGTTCCGTGTTAACGAAATCAGTTGAGATACAGCATCTCAACAATCCCCCGAGCGGATGACTCCTCCCGTCAAGTTTTACATTAATTAATCATTCAATTACAAGTTTCCAGTTTGAATCTTTCGTGACTTCAAACTTTATAATGTCGTGTGCAAGTTAAGGGAATATGGCGGATTTGAATTTCATCATTCTGATACCATCTGCTGAATATTCCTGAAAATTTGTCGTACCAGTCTTGTGCAATTTGAATCTACTGTCTTCTTATCTGATGGTCTACCTTATGGAAAGGTGGGGCTGGTTGCGTAACCGCTGCTTTCAGCCCCATCCATCACCTGTTCTACTATGTACAGTGTGACCAGATCATTGTCAGTCTGCTATTATTTGGGTTATATTGATTTAAATCTGCCAGTACAAAAAGAGGAACGCCTTTGTAGGATTTGAAGCCATTCTCAATAATAATACTATGTGAGTTTCTTCAATATATTTTATAATGTTCTTGAAGTATCTGAAGATTGTGATATATCCACGTAGTTTCCTTAATGATTTCTTAAAAATTTAGCCATTAATACTGTGGTGTGAACTTAAATGTTAATCAACCATTTGAAAAACCTTTCTATCTCCTATAACTTGATCCGCAATCAAACCAGCATCCTTTTGTTTGTCATTAATTAAATAAGAGTGTTGCCGAAAATCTATGGACAAACTCCAAGAAGTCGAGGAGGCTTCTTTGTCATAATGTTTTAATTAGAGAGTCAAACACTTTACGTTTAATTAGTTTTATCAATGCGTTTGGCTAACAGTCGGCGACGAAAAGGCTGGGTGACCTACTTGAAATCCAAATATGGCACTGTACTTGGAAAAGTCTATGAGGGATAACAAGGAAGCTTTGGAATAAAGCAAAAATGGTAGACGAAGATTATATTAATTTCATAATGGAGGCAGATGCAATTCATTGGATGAGTCTTTTATCTTAGATTAAAATGCTAAATTGCACTCTGGTTAAACATTCAATCTTCTAGCAGTTTTTGTTTCTAGGGTTGTTGGACTGAGATGAAGAGAAATATTTGGTCGAAGAATAGACTCGAATAAAAGTAATCGTCTATATTAAGTCTAATTTGAGTTGAAAGCGAAACACATTTCTGTCGCAAAGTAAGTTGTCCAAGTCTCGGACTCAACAAGGCATTAAGTTACGAGTCCAGAACAAGAAGTTTCGATTCGTTCTTTTTCTTGTTCGAACTCGATCCAAGGAGACAGCTGGTCCAACACTTGGCAAACTATTGGCCGACATGTCCAAGTAGTTGGCCCTAGTTTTCGGGTTCACATGACGTAATGGGGATTAGATAGTTTTTTGTTGTTTTTCGCATGAAGATGTTTTGATTTCTTGTAGGTTTTGTTTTGTTTTTGGCAAGTTCCTTGACTTCAATCGTTGTAAATTTTGCTTCGAGTTGTATCACCAACACCACTAGTTGCATGAAATTAGCAAGAAGTATGATTGTACCCAGATCGTTTCCTTATTAAAAATCTATTTTGTTATTCACCTTTAGCATAATTTATATTTTCTCGAACGTTCGAGGCGAGAAAATATCTTAAGCAATACTCGCCATAACATAATCGTATCAGAATGTTTAGACACAGGCAAGAATTAAACTCTCGTCTACGAGAATGTCATACGAGACTCGCTTATGACATTATCGAAGGCGAGAATTGCCTGTGTTTGTTTAGACCAGTTGAGATTCTTGCTTACGAGAATCTCGACTGGTCTAAACACGATCTCGCATGACATTTTTCGACTGACATTTGAATATCGTACAAATCAGTTTGAATCGTTTTCAGTGTGAGAATTTCCTTACGAGTTTACTAGTCTGAAAAATGACAACAACTGTCATAAAAACTCGAAATACGATTAATGCTTTGAAATTCTGTTTACACAGAGGCAATGATATTCCATGGCGAGGCAATTATCGCCCAAGGTGACGAGCGAGAAGAGTGAATGTTTAGACACAAGAAATATTTTATATTCTTTCGATAATCGAATATTCGAGGCGAGAAACTGTCATCGTATAAATGACGCTTAAACATCACAGAAACATTTCCAACCAATCGAACTTTCCAAAAACAGCAATGTAATTTCACAAGACAAAAAGGGTAAAACCGAATTAGCGCTCAATGTAGTCTTTGAAGCACAAAGAAGCGTGCCTGAAAGGGGAATTATTTCGCCAATAGAATCTTCTCACGTAGATAAAGGATGGGTGTACATGGCCAGTGGTTTTTCTCAAAAAGCAGCTCAGAGGTATTCAATGAGAGCTACGGATGGTCCTCATCTGTATCTGAGACACATTGCTGGTTAAAATGATGTTAATTCAAGTGATGTTAGAGAAAAAGAAGCCTCTCTTTTTGAAAAGAAAAGAGCCTTTAAGTATAGGTCACTTACAAATACAAATAATTTATTTTCAAACATAAAACTAATTTACATAAGGAGTTCAACAATGGCTCCCGCACTAGGCTAGGCCTGTATCGCGGGAGGCCGTAAGGATTGTACAATTATAGGTTCCAAATGAAAGATGGAAGAGAAAACAGCGGACCGCTAACAAGCATAAAACAATAATATAAAGACGATGTTACAATGAAATTAAACTTAGCATTACAATTACACAATTATGGATTCGTACCACGATTTTTATTAAATGAGCGACCCCGATATTTCGTTGTTGCAAGCGCCATGATCACGGGAAGACTGAGTACTGCGGGGTCATTTAAGAGCACAGAAATCTGTCTACCTCTACCCCAACTATATCTACCCTCTTTCTAGTTCGTGTATGATAACCGCCAGTGTGTCAGTCATAGGTGTGACATTGCAGAGTCCCATTAGCAACGGTAACCACGATAGACCAAGTGGTTCGTTAGTCAGTACATGGCAATAAAAAGTGTGGATTATGGACTTTCGGATTGAAATTCTTGAACGCATCGAGTGTTCCTAAAATAAATTTGAATATACAGAAAGAATATCAAAGTACATCGATTACTAATGAGGTAGTAAAACTTGAATTAATTTACAAAAACAATGAAATACTCTTTTACAGAAAAAAAGTTACATCTATGATCTTTTTTTTTTTTTTTTTAGTTGGAGGAAATCACCGGATCTACCGGGGTATGTGGGAGTTGAATCGCACTAAAACCTCCAACCGCTCACACTCAGCGTCCGAACCCCGGCTGAGGCCAGAACCCAGCACGGGGTTATGAGGGACGGCGCGACGCGTTACGCTCAAGGCACTATTTCCCGTCGCGCCGCCCCCTAAAGCATGTCTAACTTTAAGAAATCTGCTATAGCTCGAAAATCGTATTATAACGCATTACCTATTAAAAACTACCGTTCGCGACGACCGTGTGTTCGAAAAAGGGTGGCCCAGTACATCCTTTTTGTTGAAATTAGATTGCACCCTTCTATGACGGAACCCTTTACTCAGGAACGTGTCTATTTATTCCCAAAATAATGTTCTTCTATTGTGTATATAATTAAGTGTTAGTTGGAAATGGATGGTTAAGGGCGCAGGACATTTTGGACATTTTCCCCAAGTTATATTATCTGTAGGGATTAGAGAGGATAATGTAGGAATGCTTAAGAAAGTTAATTAAATAACTGTTTTGTGTTAATGAGGGTAGTGCCAAATTTAATGTATCTCTCGCTTGAAAATAGTTATCATCATCAATCAATCAATTCAAATGCAAACACTATTCCTTTGATACGCTTGCCTTGAGAGTTGATGCATTTTTTCTAAAGCTATCTAAGCTTTTTGCAATATAATAGGATTCTTCACGATGTTTCCTTCCTCTTATTTAACCACAGTTGTGATAAATTGCATATAAATATTTCTACAAACTGCTTTTAAACTTTAAATATAGACCGACCGAGAGAGCAGGTGGCCGTATTCGCCGGCGGCTACTGGTTCGGCGTCCGGGGACGGAGCGACAGAAAAGAGTGCCGAGCGCGTAACGCGTCGCGCCGTCCCTCCAAACCCCGTGCTGGGTTCTGGCCTCTGCCGGGGTTCGGACGCTGAGTGTGAGCGGTTGGAAGTTTTAGTGCGATTCAACTCCCACATACCCCGGTCGGGGATCCGGTGATTTCCTCCAACTGAAAAAAAAAAATCTTTAAATATACTAGCCGACTAAATTCAAAGTCGTTACCACACACTCAAAAACCAAGTCTTTCTACCGGCCATCACGTTTAACTTCCCATAAAACAGCCAAATAAAATGCCAGTACACGTTAGGAACAACAAAGGTGACGTCAAAGCAGCCAGGAGTGTCACAAAGAACGGCAAGCACAAGGTACCAGCATTCGCTAATGAAGGCACCTGGATCACAGGACTGGAGTCAGACAAAAACCAAGGGGGGCAAACGGATAAAGAAAGTATATTGACTACGGAGAGAAGTATTAGGCGTATTGACCATACTGCCTTAGTAGACTATAGCCAAAGAGAGATCTCCGACCGGGCGAGATATTGTATGCCCGGACAGACTGAAGCCCACTGTAGTAGATTTCAGATGTTGTATTTATTCGCCGTACGTCGCAAACATCGAAAGCGCGATTCAGGATCTGGCACGCTATTGGTCGCCATACTACAAAATAAGGAAGTATACAAAATCATTTAGAGAAGTAGAATTTATGTTCGTTTATCTGTCACGCAATAATAAAACAGCTCTTTAACTACAAACGCAGCTAAAAAGAGTCTGTTTTCACAAAGGCACAAGGCGCTTGCATTTGCTAATGAAGATAGCTGAATATCAGGGCTGGAATCAGAGAGAACTTAGGTGGCGATAATGATTGAAAAAGTTTCTGCTTTAATAGAGAGAAATGTGTATCTAAACAATTTCAATCTCAGAATAGTTTGTAAATTGTTTTTATGCAATTTGAAACTCAATAACATATACTTGTTGAAAGTCAAATAAAAATTACTACCAGTTCCAATAGTTAGATAATCGAAGTGTAATCTTGTTTGAAGTTCTTTAAATGAGGCTTGAATGAAGTCCTTAAAAAGGTGTCAAGCTCGCAATGTTCTGATATTGCAAAGCTCCATGAGCGACGGTAACCCTTTAGCTCGTCTACATGGCAATAAAAAAACTAGTTTCACTCGCACTTAGTGCAAATATTCAAACGAGGTTTGAGGAGGGTTAAAGTCCTTAAAGTTAAGTCGTAGGTAGCGACCCCTCAGTGTCCCCTGACATTGCAGAGGTTCACAAGCAACGGTAACCACTTACGATCAGGTGGCTCGTTGGCTCGTATGCCTACATGGCAAAAAAATTGGTTGCCTGTAAAGTCGGTATACGGGCGAAAGTTTTACGTGACAACGACTCGGGCATGGTTAGCCCGCCTAAGAGCGAGAGAGACAGACATAAAAAGTGAAAGGCACGCGTGCCTCTCACTCGCTCTCATTGTGAGCGCATAACGTGAGCGGAGCGTAACGCAGTTTCTTGAAGTGTCACCCGGCAAACCAACTTATAAGACGTTGTCACGTCAAAAAAAAAAGTTTTTTCGGACAATTTATTTTTAAAATTCTATCCAAATCCATCATCATCAGCCTATAGCCATACACTGCTGTACATAGGCCCCCAAACCTCGCCACAACGATCCTGCACTGTCCGCGACCACGTCGGTATATCTCAATCCGTCCCTGCACAAACATGTGCCTCACACCCACATACAACACGTGAGCAATACCTTAGTAACTATGTAACGCTCTACCAATTGTTATTTAGACTCTGCTTGCATTTCTAATGTATGTGTAGTTCGCGTGTCAACTTTGGTAGTTTGCGCTTTGGATTACTAGTTTTGATTTTATAGAAGCAGGTTAACAAGTTTTATATTATTATGGAATTATTAAGATTATTCGCGTGAATTATTGCTTTAATCATCACTATCACTACATAGTATAAAACAAAGTCGCCTTTTCTGTCCCTATGTCCCTATGTGCGCTTAAATCTTTAAAACTACGCAACGAATTTTGATGTGGTTTTTTCCAATAGATAGAGTGATTCAAGAGGAAGGTTTATATGTATAATACATACATCATATACTAGGGCAACATTGCTAATTTTAGAGGTTTCTAACGTGATGTCGTAAAAGAAAATATCGAATATATAACACAAGGTGAATAATCGAAAACCTATTTATGCGTACGCTACAAAAACTATTGAAAATAGAACAAAATGATGTACTACGGGTTTTTAGGTCTTATTAAGAGTATAAAAATATGTGGGTGCACAGCGGACCGCGAAAATAATAACTCGACGGCATTGCGAGTACTGTTTGAATCCCTTTGTAACGCAGACGAAGTTGCGCGGGTCAGCTAGTACAATATAAACTTTTGCTTTCGTTGATTGGCCTATCCAAAACTAAAAGTAGTTTTCTTTTTAACTTCATATATCTTTATGTTTGTGCTCCCATAATCATAGTTTGTCGTTGCTTTTTTACATATAATTAAAAATTACAATAATCGAAGTAATTAATGTAAAGGTTTAATTTCGAATTAAAATTTACTTAAATTACACTCTAAAAGTATCTTAATTCATAACATTAAACATACAAACAAAATCACAAATGTCTCTATATCTAAAACTCTTCTAATCGAATCTCCTTGCAACCTTCAGAACAGAACAGTTCGTATAAACTTTGTTCCGAAGGTTCGCGAGATAAGGCTTCAATTAATGCTGTCAGCGACACCAATTTACAGCCACACCCTCGTTCAGGAACAGGTAGTTAGTGCAAAGTACTTAGAGGTAATTGCGTGTGGTTTTTCACGTGATATAGCATGTGTGAAGATACATTTGTCTTTAAAGACGTCGACAAGAATGAGCATATGAAAAGTAAAGTTTTTCAAAGACAAAGTTATTTAGCTACTAGCTTGTCTGTGCAACTTCGTCAGCGTCAAAAAAAGTTTGTGACAGCATTATAAGATTTTAAAAAATAAAGTGCGTGCGTATTTCAAAGTTGTGTCATTTATTCTCTGGTTTTTAAAAAAGTATTACATTGACCAATGAGAGCGCAGCCGCCTCGCACGCGCGATGTCTCATTGGCTGTTGAGCGTGACGTGATGTGCTGTGCGTATGATTGGTTGAATTCAAATGGATGAAAATGTGAATGGCGCGAACAAAGACCTACAAACCCGTAGTACATTATTTTGTTTTATAATTAATAGTATTCGCAGCGGACGCGATGTAAGAGATTTTTTAGGTATATTTTTCACACCTTGACCTATATTATTAAAGTTTTAATATGGATCTCTATTTTTATCCAAAATAATCTAGACTATGTTACTGGTGGATAATGTAGTTTTCGAAATAATTTTTAGAATGACTTATATAGGGTGATTTCCTAGTGAGGGTACATATTGAAGGTCATGGTAGCTGATGGTTATATACGACCAGTAAAAATATTATTACCAAAGAATATGGCTTAATGCCTTAATAATCGCAACTTAAAAATATCTAAAATTCTTGCAAGATGATGGTTTTTCGACAGCTGATGGGTGTGGCGGAGGTGTGGGGTGCGCGAGATCACTAGAGGTCATTAGTCAACACTCTTTAAGCCGAAATTGTTTATGTTTGAGGTAGTTTTGTCGAATTTAGATTAAAAAAAAAAAAAAAAATTGTAATTTTACCTATTTTTTATAATATTCCGTATTAGAACAGAGTACTCATCACCCTCCTGCAATATGTACCCTCTCTAACAAATCACCCTGTATAAAATTTTAGATTGAAAAGTTATCCAAGGATCTTTTTTTAAACACGAACTGCACCATTTTACTGTTCCAAGTAACTTTAATATTTTTCACTTTGATTTTGTGAGCACAAGTTGTCGTTTATTTTAGTTCCGCAAATAACACAGACAGTTGATTGCAAAAGTTTCGCGCTGGAAAAAAACTAAATGCGAACCGAATAAAAACTTTTGAGGTTCCGTATGTTGTATTAATTTTTTTGACGTGATATAAAAGTATGTTAATGTTATGAAAAAAAATGTAGATAAAATTTATTAACACTTATTTTATACATAAAAAAACAAGGAAACAAAGGTATTCTTAATGTCAGGGGTATGGGCATGCCATAATATAAAAAAATATTAACATCCAAAATTAAAGCAATATTAAAAATCAAAAACACCTTTATTGTCAGTTAACGGCCCACCAGATCGAAAGTGACTTATTGAAATGAAATGAAATAGTTGTTTTTCAACATTGATGACGTACTCATTCTTGTTGACGTCAAAATTTAAAAGCTACCACCAGTTCGGACACAAAAAATAATAATTATAGCCACCGTCCTGAGTAGAACTGGCAAGAAACTCAGCGGGCATGTCTTTTTTTTTTGTATAATGAGCATTTTTTTTAAATATTCAAACAACTTGATAACCTACTCTTATCAAAAATCAGTAAAAAATTTTGTAATAAAGATGACAATTATCTATCCTTATTTGCAATAGGCTCTCTTTCTTAACATTTACCGTGATTGAAGAGAGTACAAATGATCGGTTCATACGGGTTGAAAGTACACAAATCACACTTTTATTCTAGATTTGTAAGACAATTAGATGTGGGTCGATTGATACATCTTTTACAATTTACATTATTCAAGGGAAAACCTAAAAGGAAATGAAAAGCAGTTTTTTCACTATTTATTTTATTTAAATAACTTTTCATTACAATTTTCATGCATCGATTTCGATTAATTATTTTATTTCAATGTTTGTGTTGCTTGTTTAAATTAGTATGTCATGACTTTTGGAGTTAAATTTAAAAATTATTTGTACTATATTAAAAAAAAAAAAAATGTGTTTGTAATTATCACGAGTTTTCACTAAATTAATATTTAATTATTAATTAATAGTAGACAAGAATTTTGACAACACACGTAACGAGCAAGCTGATGTATGTGTCTATTGCATCGAAACCCTTAATTTATTCCGTCTTATATTACGCAGAAAAAGATGCATTTCAACAGTAAACAATCTTATTAAATGTAATACACACAAATAATAAATGTACATACATTCTAACCTTAAACAAAAACTCAAAGATTCCCTGTTATTAAAATGACACAAAACCTCCGTGGTTTCGTCTACACCATACGGTACCCTAAAGTTTGTCACCAACGTTTTCATTTACCAACTTTGCGTTATTCCGGCCACATGAAAGGATATCACGGTTTTGGCACAGAATAAATATACAGAAGTAAAGATCCAAACAAATCGTTCTGATATGGACACAAAATTCATACAACGTTTTGAACAGTTTCAATGTTTTCAGAAACGCCAAATATAAAAAAAAAACTTGAGAGGTGTCAAAGGACACCCGGATGGAACGAAGTTCCTTTCGAATAATTAGTGAGGGAATTGTGATAAAATTATATTTATTAAGTTATAATAATTAGTTAGTTTAAAACGTCTGTCTCTCTCTCTCTTCTCTTCTATAAGATATTCTCTTCTATATAATACAAAATAAGGAATTGTTTTATCAAATATTTTGATCACAGCGCCATCTAGCATTAATCATATAAAACAAAACAAGGAATTGTTTTAAAAGATTTTAATCACAGCGCTATCTAGCGACAATCATCTAAAACAAAAAAGTGTCGTGACAACTTTTTCATAAGAATTTCCGTCTAGCTCCCTTTCGATAACGCGCGATAAGGAACTTCATCCAAAAATAATGAAAAGTGAGATGTCAGAATGCAAGTGTCAACGGTAACTGTCAGAAGAATATGTAGTATTCCTAGTATATACTTAGATATGTTGGGAATATTCAACAAGCAGATCTAGATTTTTGACTAAAAAACCAATTTCGTCCTCTTGAAGTCCTATTATTGTACCTACTATAAATAGGTTTCTATAATTTACTTATATTAGAAAAAGAGCTAATACTTGCCTCTACCTTTGAGAACAGATGGCCTAAGAAAAAATGGGTCTATGAAGTAGAAACCTTTGTTTTGACTCCGTCAAATTCTCTCTAAATTCATGCGACTTTCTTCATAATATCCATGCATGCGTTTTTTGTAAACGCTAATATTCACTAAAAAGCTTTAATTCTGTGAACTAAATATTCTGTGGTGTTGCGTTATCTATATATAAAACGGTACTGACAAACTTCACGCTTCCCGTTCCAAAAGAATCGCGTGCGCTTTCCTTTTGTAAAAACTCGGATATTTACATTTTTCCAAGCGTCGTAAAAAGAGGTATTATACAGGGTGATTTCCTAGTGAGGGTACATATTGAAGGTCATGGTAGCTGATGGTTATACACGGCCAGTAAAAATATTATTACCAAAGAATATGGCTTAATGCCTTAGTAATCGCAACTTAAAAATATCTAAAATTCTTGCAATATGATGGTTTTTCGACAGCTGATGGGTGTGGCGGAGGTGTGGGGTGCGCGAGATCACTAGAGGTCGTTAGTCAACACTCTTTAAGCCGAAATTGTTTATGGTTGAGGTAGTTTTGTCTATATATATAATATTATGTATATATATATAAATATATATAAATAATGTACCAATATTGATAAAAACGAAAAGTTATTGTGTTTATCTGTGACATCGATAAACTTTATAATTTAATGTAAAACTAATTTTAGCGTTTATTTGAAAAGTTAGTAAAAATGGTTTTGGGCTATCTTTGTAGATTTTTTTCCAAGATGGCGGTCGCTCCGAAATGATGATTACTATTATTAGTAGTATAGTTAGTTTTATTTATTTTTACATCAAAATGCCCTTATTGAAAGCCTTGTTGACTTCCAATAAAAGGACTTGACAAGTGGAATAAATTCACTATGTTTACTCAATAGAATGAAAAATCGCTTCACATTGTTTGTCCTCATAATAATAAACTGAAGACTTGAAAACTACACAAATGAATTTGATGCGTGTTTTAAAGATGTATAAGAATAATTTAAGCATTTCTATTTAGTAGAACCAAAATTTTTTAGGTTTTCAGGTGCGTAATTAAACACATTAATTGAAAGAATTTTAGCTGGTGAATATAATGTTGAATAGTGCACTGTATGTTAAAGAGATTTGTAGATTTACGGTGTGAAGTAATATTCGCTCCTCGCCCAATAATGTGGTAGATAGCAGCACTCCACTTACCTTAATATTATTGCAGTCTTCATATATAGTCTCGTTGGATGATGTAGAAGGTGGCAATGATGATCAAACTTATTATCTTTGTAGTATTCAATTAGTTTTGTTTAATTCGGAACGTCCGATTATATAGTTTAAGCTTTTTTCGTCGTTATGTCAAATTGTCTTCTGTTTCTTCTTAAAATCGAGTAGGACACGCTTTTAAAATATGGCCGCGCCGGCAATTCTTACCAGTATCATGCTTCACGGAAGCGGTTGGTCGTGAAGACGTCACTCTTCTTTTGTACAATATAATTAGGTAGTGGAGTATCGTCGATTACTCGAACTACCTACCGTAAGTCGAACGAGGATCGAACACGCTTGCATCCAAAAATTCGGATATACAAATCTCATTTTGTGTCGCAGACGACATTGCGTGTCATCTAGTCTTAAATAAAGAAAGTCTTTTAAATTTCATTAACTTAAAGACCAAGATATCCCAAAACATACAGCCTAACAACAAAGTCGAAATCAGTAGCTTAAGTAGTAAAGTGCGTCAGAGGGTCGTATCTATACATATAATGAAGTCGAGTTGTCTGTCTGGCCCTCACAATAGCACTCCGGGCCCTCCAGTCACTTCCAGGTGGGAGGCTGAATACTTAAACGACCCGCACATTCTAGTTCTTTGGCGCGATTTAGAGGCGAAACCGATTTTGATTATAACTATTTGTAATCTATGGTTCACTACCATATTTTTTTTTTGTAATTCCAACTTTTAAGAACCTGGATATAGTATAGCAGTAGCGTGTTAGCTAATACAACTAAAACTAGTCTAAACACGCCGGGTCTATCTTGTTTAATACAAGTGTTCCTTTGTCAACTTTCCGAATCCTTCATCAGATCAGCGCCATTTTGTCATATTATTGCATTGTCACACAATTTACATCTGCGTGCAAAATGTCAGCTCAATCAGAGACTGGGAAATTTGTCAATTTTTTTTATCTGTTTATCCTTCCCTCCTATAACTTAGACCCCAAGATAGAGGGTTGCAAGCGCAAGGGTGAGGTTCCGTTGTTGAAGTTTCAAAAACGTTAATATCACGGAGATTGTTTCCCCGTTTTTTTATAACTCTTGGAGATGACAACCTTTCACAGACTGAAGGTAAATTGTCAGTATTGCTTGACAGGTAGACACATTATTCTTTGTCTGTTGCAGATATTGTTTATGAAGGTAACGACTTTGTTTATGCAATATTTTTCAAGTTTTTCGTAGGAGCATTATGGATTCTAATGTGATTTGAATAGACGCATATCGTGAATAATGCATAATTTAAGAAATTTATCAGCATGTTTTCAAGATAAAAATCTAAAGTATAAGATTTCCTCAGGCCTAAATATTCGGGGTGACGGGGCGATACGTGAGCGACAATCGCGAGCGCGTCCTGTCACCCCTACCAAATCGGATGTCGAGCGCAAAGGGCGGGAGGTTTTAGTGCGGTTCAACCCCCACATACCCCACTCGCGGGGCGAGTGGAAGTCCGGCGATTTTCTCCCGTCGAAAAAAAAGGCCTGAATATCACTGAAAAGTACTTGTCGATTTTTATTTAAAAAAATATGCAGATAATAATGTATCTCCTGCGTTAGACCTAATAATTGAATTCTAAAATACTTAAAACTTCAATTATTATTTATAAAAAAAAAGTAATTTGTATGGATTTTCATCTTCTACTTTAGACTTTAAAAATGACCTAAGACTCCAGTTGAAATATCCAGTCTAAGATCAATAATTACTTTCTAACATTAACTAACTAACTACATAAATAACTAAACGCCACATTATAGTTTTCATCACATCTAAAACAACACAATTACGACATATATTTTAAAATAAAACGATTGACCCAAAAACGGTGCATTAGATCCCCCAATTCCGAGGCTCGTAAATTATCCGAGTCTTCGGATGTTAAAGCGTCCGGTTCTCATTTGCGTTCCGACTTATGATCGGGGGGGCTGTCTGCTTGGCTCACGTTACAAGTGATTTATGAAGTCGTCGTGGCCCAGTGGTTGAAGCGCTTGAAATCTGTGCAGGAGGTTCAAAATCGACCTCTAACTGTTGTAAAAAAAAATTGGTTGCCTGTAAAGTCAGTATACGGGCGAAAGTTTTACGTGACAACGACTCGGGCATGGTTAGCCCGCCTAAGAGCGAGAGAGACAGATATAAAAAGTGAAAGGCACACGTGCCTCTCACTCGCTCTCATTGTGATCGCATAACGTGAGCGGAGCGTAACGCAGTTTCTTGAAGTGTCACCCGGCAAACCAATTTATAAGACGTTGTCACGTCAAAAAGTTTTATGTGCAATTTTTCACAACCAGCTAAAACAGTGAAGGAAAACATCGTGGAAGAAACCTGCATGTTGGAAAAGGATTCTAAAAATCCTTCGAAGATATAAGAAGTTCCCAATCCGCTGTGAGCAAGCGTGATAGACTATGCCTAATCTTCTGAGGAGACAGGAGTAGTTCAACCGCTTACCTTGAGTGCGAGAGATCGCGGATTCAAACCGGCCACCTTCTACTTCTAAATCAACAAAAGGACACTTGCATATTGGAGAAGCATTGAAAAACTATTGCAATTTTACTTCAAAAGCGAAATTATCTTCAAGATACCAACATAATTGAGTCTAAAAATTTAATCAAGTAACTAGTTTCAATACAAAAGAATTTTCTTGACAATAGACGCGAGAAAATTGCATCTTATTCTTCACTAATAGGTTTTCTATATAAAAGAATTTATTACCTGTACGTTTAAGCTTTTACTGGCAGTTTAATCATATTCTTTTTTATAGAAAAATGATTTTTTTGTATAAATTTATTTATTTAAACAAAAATGAAAAGGACCTAGGCACTTTCATAGCTCGACGTATATCACAAAATGTATTAATTAGATCTTTATCAAAGTTGAAACGCCCGAAGTATCTTTTAAAAAAAACAGATGTTGGCCGATTCTCATAGATACCGGATAAGCACAAAAATAATCATCAAAATCGGTTGAACCTAAAAAGTACCTAATATACGCAAACGCACACAACAAATCGTGCAATCTGGTCTCTTTAAAATTCATATTTTTAAACACAGATGAACTTCTTCGATTTAATGTAATCGGTCTCCACGAAAACATCTTTCATCTGAGACAAAAATCATCCAAATCGGTTCAGCCCAGCCAAAGTTATGCGGTAACAACCTTAACCTT
This sequence comes from Trilocha varians, assembly GCA_030269945.2. Classification (NCBI taxonomy): domain Eukaryota; kingdom Metazoa; phylum Arthropoda; class Insecta; order Lepidoptera; family Bombycidae; genus Trilocha; species Trilocha varians. Next base: position 8,081,729 of record AP028275.1, on the reverse strand, counting down.
CATCAACTTTAAGTTTAAATTTTGAAACATTATTATTTCATTAAACACAAGTTTATCAACCGAATGAATCCAGGCTTATTTCGCATAAATAGTCTGAATCAATTTCAGACAGCTTTTAATAGAAAATTGATATTTTGATTGAAATCTGATTCAATATAAAGTAATATTATATTCGAGCTTCATAAATTAAATTTCATCAAAATTATTCAGAAGAATAAACTTATACACGTAGGCTAATTATTGGGTTTTAAGAAATAATTTTATAATATCATTGATCTAGACTAAAAGGGAGTCTTTTAGAAAGGACATGCTTATCAAAGTCAAGTCTGTATTTACTACAAGCTTTACATTAACTTGCACTTGTAACTATGTAAGTTCAGGTGGTATCTTTCTAGATAAATTTCCAATTGAGCTGACATTTTGCATGTAGTTGTAGGTATATCACGTGACAATGCGATAATATGACAAAATGGCGCTGATGGATTCGGAAGGTGGTCATAAGAAGTCTTGTATTTGGGCTCATTTTACTTGTATTAGCTAGCACTCTACTGATACATGATATCCAGGATCTTAAAAGCTTGTTTTAAAAAGTTTTCTTTAAAATAATTTAGTGCTTTGACGCTCGGCCTACCTGATGTTAAGCAGTTACCATTCCTCTAATTCCAAGTCATAGTAAAATTACATACTTTGAAAGGACTCTTTTAATAATAATTTCTGTGTAAAAATACAAGGACAGTTTTTGAGATGATTCCAACATCTCCCTTTTATCATCGTCCCACCCGGCGTCGAGGTGGAGTTCATCCCTACTATTGTAACAATTTTTGGCCAGTGGCTACTGTTACTTCACCAGCTGGCTCAGGGTAAAGATTAATGAGACTGCTCAGGGAATAGGTTAATTAAATAATACACTTAGCAACAGGCTACAGGAATATATTCAAAGAACACACATACGTTATAAAATTAAATTAACATAAAGAGTAAAGTTAAACTACGATTAAAATAGGGAACTGGCTTCCTACAATGTTATGATGAGATGGTCGTAGGTTACATAATAAAAAATATGATACGTAACTTAATGTACGATCAGGATGGTGTGATCCCGAGACAATTCACATCTTATCATCCATTCCAGGACGTCCACGTACGCTCCATGGAAGGCAATTCACAAATACAACATGTCTCGTATAGTGTGAGACCTAGGGGTGGAACCCTAAAATAAAATTATGACATTGTTGTATATCTCACATATTTGAATACACACTTTAAATATACTGCCAGTTAAATATATAATAAAACAATAACTCACCGAAGGATCCACGGGCACACTGAATTTACTAACCCATCACGGGTGTATACTGAAGACTATTTAACCATTTTAAAAATTATCTCGGAATGAGAAATTAATGTGTGCGCTCGGATTTTATACCTTCGGAGACAAAAGAATGCAACATACATCTATAACTATGTACCGGTTTAGTGAGGAGACACGGAACCTAGTGAAGCAGAAAGGGGTCGATAATCGATATCGATAAAGTTTGTGTATTTAATTAAAATATATTAAAAAAATATGTTACACTATATGGAACCACCACGGTCATCCACGGTTCGTTTCAGGAACACTTTTTTGCCACGCACCATCCGGCTATGGAATGAGCTCCCCTCCTCGGTATTCCCTGAGCGCTATGACTTGTCCTTCTTCAAACGAGGCTTGAGGAGGGTCCTTAAAGTTAGGTCGTAGGTAGCGACCCCTCAGTGTCCCCTGACATTGCAGAGGTTCATGAGCGACGGTAACCACTTCCCACCAGGTGGGCCGTTGGCTCGTCTGCCTACATGGCAATAAAAAAAAAAAGTTTATTCACCAAATAGTTGAATATCAATACATCAGATTGAAAAGTTATAACGCGATATGTTTTAGCTTAAACAGCGGTTTCGGTTTAGATCGGTTTAATTTGCCGGTTCAACTCACAAGGTATGATTTAGTGACCGCGCCCCTCTACGGATCGCCGGTTCTATCCCTGACATAGAGTAACAGGAGAAGGGACAAATTATTAACGGACTTGAAAAGAGAAGGTTGTTGGAAAAAATGTATTTGAAAGGTGATAAGGAATATATCACTGTTATAAACTTATTCAGACACTCGCGGTTTTCTATAATACTTTCATACATTTTCAACGAGTTCTTACCACGATATTTAATTAATTGAGTGGTCTCGATATTTCAACGTTGTTGCAAACGTTATGATCACGAGAAGACTGGATACTGCGGGTCGATTTAAGAGCAAACGAATCTGTCTACCCTCTTTCTTGTTCGTTCAATTAATTAAATATCGTGGTAAGAACCCGTTAAAAAGGCATGAAAATATTACTGGTACTTTGTTTTTGAGGTATTTTTGAACAACAAATTTACTTTAAGAAAAGTCGGTCGTTATTATGTTTTTAAAAAATATTACTTTTACTGTTATAAAGTAATAAGTAATGTCAACCATAGCGTAATTTGCATGACAATGCGACGTTAGTAATTTGAGATTATTTGTTATTGTAAGGTAATAAATGCAACTCTTATGCGATACGGCTTTGATAATGAGCATGCACTAATGCATCGGATAGTATCTAATTTGACTTACCTTTTCTAGAAAACTACAGAATTTGCAATAGTCCAATGTTCTCGCAATGTCAAGAGTGAACAACTGAAAAACAATTAAATTATTCTATTTTGCTTCACACCTATTTACCTAAGATATTAAAAATATTTCACCATGACCTCTCTATAAATAAGTACTACTATTCTTTGACACCTCGTATTATAGCTGTATGTAGAATATCTATCGAAGTGCGATGGTGCAAATCAGATTACAATCTAATATTTTCTATACCTTCATTTCTATCATCATAATACAATTATTAAATTAACTTCTCGGTCGTCGCAATGTCTTCTCTCTTTCTACTCTTTTCAATCTTTACACACATCATCTGTCACATCGATGGGCCGACAAGTTGTGGCGACCACGAACTGGTAGACGTAGCGTAGGCAGACCTCCTACAAGGTGGACCGACAACCTGGTCAGGATCGCGTGAGGTCACTGGATGCAGATGGCGCAGGACCGGTCGATGTGGTGAAGTTTGGGGGAGGCCTATGTCCAGCAGTGGACGTCTATAGGCTGATGATGATGATGATGATGATTTATGGAGAGGTCAGGTGTGAAGCAAAATATATATAGCTGGATGCAGACAACGCAGGACCGGTCGATGTGGCGAGGTTTGGAGGAGGCGTTTTAAAGGTAATTTGTAAGGAGGTGGACGTATTTTGTACTTAGAACCAGTTATCTCAATTTGTTAATTTTTTATCATTACACATTACCCCTCTTCTGAGGAGGCCTGAGCCGAACAGTGGGTAATAATGGGTTGGTACAGTACAGTATCATTACACACTGGCTTAAACCGGTAAAGGAAACATGAAGAAATCTACATATTTGAAGATTAAAACCCTTCGAAGTAATTATGTGAAGTCCCCAAACCGGATTAATTTAAAACCACTTGTTTTACCTATATGTTACGGGTATTGGCCCACCTCTCACTCCCACCACTGTAACTCCTGTGTAGCCAGGATCCACAGCGGCGACCATTGTAATGACTCGGAGCAGTGAAGCCCAGGAAAACCCGAGGGAAAGCTAACTTATCTTGGACCCCGCAACGAATTTAATCAGAAGATGATAGAAGAAGTAGGAAAACATGAGTTTCGACTTCCCTTCTCGCAAAAGCGGGAATTATGTGTGTAAAATAGGATTTACCTACCTATATGTTAAATAATGTATTATAATAAATAGGATTGAAATAGTTAATGTTATTATTATGTCAATGACGTAGATTGCACTGCATTGCAACACCACTGTGAACTCTTCAAATGTAATCTAATTGCTTTCAAGGGTTGTCTGGAAGAGATCGCTCTTAGCGATAAGACCGCCCATTGCATGTATTCTTTGCTTTATTTTCTGTACGTGTTATATTCTGTTTTTGTATGCAATAAAGTGTATTCATTCATTATTTCGTATCTTTGAGAGGTGGACAAGTGAGAGTTTGTGAAAACAATTAGTTTGAATCTTGGTAACTGCACGTATATTCACAACTAGGTGAACCGCGCAACTTCGTCTGCATCACAGAGGGATACAGCGTACCTTCCTCGATAAATGGACTTTCCAACAGTGAAATATTTTTTGAAATCGGACCAGTAGTTCCTGAGAGACGCGTCCAAACAAACAAACTCTTCAGCTTTATAATATTAGTATAGATTATAGTATACATATTATAGTCCGACTATTATAGTTATTTTAGTTATAATGTGTCTATTGTCAGAATTATTGGTCGATTGAATTGAATAATACGTGGTGGACCATTTCTAATCTATCTTCGGAGGATACCTGAGCCCAGCAGTGGGCAGTAATAGGTTGTTACAGATACAGATTATTAACGGTTAAAAACATTTATTTAGCCAAATTTAAAATGTAATATAATTGTCAATAATTTCGACACAAGTATTGACAATATTATTACAAACTTAAATGAGTCCATATTCTCTGAAACATTTTCACTAAAAGTACATCAACTAGAACCATTCACCAAACATTAGGTAAAGATACACGCAAGAAGGCTATTGAACATAATAGGTGATTACTGATGGCATTACGCGAGGTACCGAGTTCGAGGCTGCGGCGTTCCCGACACGATATCTTGTATCAAATTTTCATTCGCACATAATAAAACGCATTAAGTTTTCCTTGTATTACACCGTAGTGTAAGGTGTTGATGTTAAAACGGTGTTATGAAAAAATGGTAGTGTAATTGTATGGAGGTTAATTAGTTTCGAGTGGGCTGTTGAACTTTACAATTAAAAATAGTTTTAAATTTAACTGCACATTTTCTTTTTTGTTCAGCGTAGAGAATAGGTTGCTTGAATGTCTTTAAGGAAACTCTTGTAATCAACTGTTATTTTAATGAAAAAAGCCACTTTACCTCAAAATTAATGAAAGAGAGTATTAATGATGGATTGTACTGTGTGTCAGTCAACCCTACTGCCAACAGCTCAGGTCTTCTCAGTAGAAGTATTAGGCATCCACCACGCTTGTCCAATCCGAATTGGCAGATCTCTTGTTGAAAATAACAGATTAAATACCCCGAATGAGTACAAAATTTCTTCTTTAAACTTATTTAATTTAGATACAGTTCAGTGTGAGTGTATGTCAATTACATTGTGACACACACGACGAAGGCGAAAGCAATCTCTCTTCAATTTTACACGCGTTTGCACGTAATGCGATCATTCCACCGCTCCGCCCTCTTCGCTTCACATTACCGGCTTCGCACCCACCTCCGCAATGTAATACAAAGGTAACGAGCGATGTAACCTGCACATGGCAGTTACATACGATGTGATTTCGACTCATGTAATATACATTTGGTCGAATGGCGCGAAACTGCTCTGTTTCGACCCTAATGGAACGATAAATAAGCGTCTACGGTTTAGTGGTTGTGCAGCGTGACATTTAGTTGGGCACGTTAAGGTTTCATAAAGAACTAGAGTTTTCATGGCTGGTGTTCTGGTCGATTGAATCGGTACTAACTGGGTCCAAAAAGGGCTTTTGTAAATCAAAAATGACGATGTTTTCATTGCTAAAAGAATTCTCAAAATTTAGTACGAACATCTTAAGATCAGGAAAGGTTTCAAGCAAAAATGCTTAAAATATAACTATCATTTCACAATTCATTTGATAAAAGCTATAAAGGTAAATAAAAAAGGAACTCCATTCAAATAAAAGCCCTAAATATCAAACAATTAAAAATATCAAATTTTTGGAACGAAGTTCCTTATCGCGCGTTATCGAAAGGGGGCTAGACGGAAAAAAATCTTACGTAAAGTTGTCACGACACTTTTTTTGTTTAAGATGATTATCGCTAGATGGCGCTCAAAATCTTTTAAAACACGTTCCTTATCGCGCGTTACGTTAGGAAAAAAGCAATATAAGATATCTTTTAATCGAAAGGAACTTCGTTCTATTTGGGTGTCCCATGTCACCTCTTAAGTTTTTTATTACTATTTAGGCAGAAGAGATCGTAAAAAAGAGGAAATCAAAAACATTACTCAGAAAACATCTTAATGAAAATTACCAAAAATGAAAGAGAACAAACAAAATAATCTTTAAATGAAAATGTGCAACGTTAATGTGAATATTGAAAAGCATGAATATAATTTAAAGTGAAATAATGCAGCCGAAGCTTTCAGCATGGTTAGTCATGTTATTACGAGCTTTGCGTAGCGGCCACGGGGAATATTCGGCACAAGGGAAAGTGTTGAGGCACTTTGATAAAAATACAGACATTTTGAATATGTTGTTTTTAAATTACATGATTAAGGCATTTTGTTGGAAGATCATAAAAATAGCATCAGCCCCGCTACTCAGCAGCCGGGATTGCAATACTGAGTTGGGATATATTATAAGAACTATGGACCAAGTTTTTAGCTCGCCTTAAATACCTACCCAAAAATTGGCACTAACTCTCGGGTTATTCATTTACCGTAAGTAAACTAGTACTTACTGTTACATACACTACAATAGCGACTTCAACAATTGGAAAAATAATCTATGTACCTATAATCACGAGATTAATTAATAATTCCTTAATTATTAAACGGGTTCTTACCACGATTATTTTTATTTGAGCGGTCCCGATATTTCAGCACTGTTTCAAGCGCCATGATCACGGGAAGAATGAGGAACTGCGGTAGGTCATTTAAGAGCAGAATTATTTCAATTAAAAATAATCATGGTAAGAACCCGTTTAATAATAATGTAAGTGATGTAGATAAACGCGAGTGTTTAAAGAAATTTACCTAATAATCAATGTAAGATAGCTTAATGTTTATGATGTTGAAGGATATCTTTAGTTATTTATGAGTGTCGTAGACCCTATAATAGTAAGCAGTAACAATAATAAAATTAGGTACAAACGCATTCCTCCCTAAAACCGAGTTCGCACCAGGTTAGTATTTTAGTCCAGTAGCGAGTAATTTAGTACCTAAATGTGTATAAACACCAAAAATTAAGTCGAGTAACAAAACACATTTACTAAATTAATCGCCACTCGACTAAAATACTGGGCTAGTCCGAACTAGGATTTAGTAACACAGGCAGTTTACGCAGGTCAATAAAGTAAAAAAAATCTTGATCATTTTTCCATCGACTCTATTCCCTTCGTAGTCCGATTACGTGGTATTTAATTAAATTGACCAATTAACATCAATGTTTATTCATAGTTAGGCGGTCCGCGGTTATATTCGACATGTCACTGCATTAATGCCTGGATTTCAGCCTAGATTGAAATCACAGTAATTAAATTTGTAGTGCTGTTAAATTAATCGGATGGTTAATATTTTGTGTCCTCATTAAAGTATTATAGTACTACTGAATTGACTAAAAAAAATTGATGTTATTGTTGGATTGTTGTTGAAAATGTAATGTCTTATTCATTACAATGTATGACTTGTCCTTCCTCAAACGAGGCTTGCTCTGCATCGAGCAAGCATGATGTCTGATCTCTCTACTTAGGAGACCTGAGCTCAGCATTGGCCAATAATGGGTTGTTACTATATTTGAGGTATGATATAGTATTGAACTGACTGACGACACTAGATGTTGGCATTAAGTCAATTTGTGCCAATATCTAGCACTGTTCTGAGTCACGGCTGGTTTTGGTGGAAAATGTATTGTCTAATTCTTTACAATGTCCTTGTATGACTTGTCCTTCCTCAAACGAAGCTTGATGAAAGTCCTTAAGGATAGGCCGTAGGTAGCGGCCCCGCAGTGTCTTCTGGCAGTGGCCCATGAGCGACGGTAACCGCTTACGATCAGGTGGCCCGACTAGGCAATAAAAATAAAATGTGATTACTTTATATTAATACATACCATTATTAACCATAAATAAAGTATTTTAAAAAAATCTTAAGTACTTCATGTATTAAAATTATATTTTCATAATATGTAAAATTCCCAACCTGCATTGGGCAAGCTTGTTGCACTGTCACCTCAGCAATGGGCAAAAAACTTGAGAGGTGTCAAGGGACACCCGGATGGAACGAAATTCCTTTCGATTAATTAGTGATGGAATTGTAATAAAATGTTATTTTTTTAAGTTATAATAATTACTTAGTTTAAAACGACTTATTCGAATAAGAGAGAAAGAGACAGACGTTTTAAACTAACTAATCATTATAACTTAAATAAAATATTTTGATCACAGCGCCATCTAGCATTAATCATATAAAACAAAATTAGGATTTTTTTTAAGATTTTAATCACAGCGCCATCTAGCGATAATCATCTAAAACAAAAAAAAGTGTCGTGACAACTTTTTCATAAGAATTTCCGTCTAGCCTTTCGATAACCCCCACCCGGTGGTCCCGCCTTGTCGTGGCGGTGGGCTGGAGCGTGCACCCTCGCACACCGCAAGGTGTTTAACTGGCAAGGGGGTGCCGCGACTAAGAGGACCACACGGAGCTCCTCTCCCCACACCGCTTGTTAAGCAAGCGGTGCCCTCGGGGACGGGGAGGGTGGCTAGTGGGCCACCGGAGGAGGACGCCGAACCGCAGGCGGCGGGTAACCTGCACCCGGGCTATCGCGAGCCTTGGGGGACTAAATCCCCCCCAGAAAAAGCGACCGCACCACCTTGGGTAAGTGGTGTGAGTAATCACCCAAAAACCAAAATCGTTATGGAAAGTCGGACTAAAGAGCATGCCTTGCCGGACGATCCGGCCCCAGGCACCCGGCGCCCGCGGGTATCCGGGCCCGCGGGTGTGAAGATGCCCACCGATGCCCACGTAGGGGTAGGCGACCAGGCCCCTACGATGGATGTAGACCCTGGAAGGCACTCGCAGGTAGCCGGGCCTGCGAGTGGCAACGAAACCGATGCCCGGGCCCAAATCGTCCCGTTCTCTTGGGCGGACGAGATGGGCTCGGAGGCGGAAGAGGGCAAGGATGCGGGACCAGAGCCGACATCGCTGGCGAGTACCAGCGCGAGCGATGTCGACTCTGGAGAGCAATTCAACGCAGAGAGGATCCTTCGCAAAAGGAAGTCCTTTACGCGGAGGACCTCGGGGGGCGACTCGTCCTCTCGCGGTGAGGGGCCGCAGAGACGCTCGGGGAGGCTGGCCGCCAAGAGTGGCGGCGCCGGGCCCGGCCGAGGCGAGGAGCCTCGAAGGAGCTCGACGAGCATACGGCCGTCCTCGAGAGCCTGGGGCGCAGGGCGCTTTATGCGTCCAGCCGGGCCTCGGGGAAAGGGGCCAGGGAGGAAGGGCAGAGGTTGCGAGCGATCGCCTCCGATGCCCGCAAACTGGTGCCGGTGTTCTCGGCAGCCATCAGCCGAGCATCGGCGCTGGAAGCGGAGGCCGAGCGGTCTCGTAAAGAGAACGCTCGGCAAACGGAGGAGATCGCCGCCCTCAAAGTGAGGCTGGCGGCGTTGGAGCGGAAGGGGCCATCGCGCTCGTTCCGTAGGGAGCGGCGCACGCCCACACCAGGCCCTAGCCCGGGGGATGCGGCAGCGCATCGGTCCCCAACCGCTCCAACGAGTGACAAACAGCCAGCCTTGCCCTCTCCCGAGGAGGCGGCAGGGCCCAGGCGCCACCCTTCGCCCCGCTCGAGGGCGGAGATCCGGGAGGCGACCGAGCTGGAGGGGCGCATCAGGCGGGAACTGATGGAGGAGTTCGGCAAGGAGATTGCCGAACTCAGGGCAGAAGTCGCTGCCCTGCGTGGTGCTGCGTCGGCTGCGGCTGCACCTGCAGTCGCAGACGCGGCGCCACCCTCCACCACCCCGTCTGGTCCCACCACTCGGCGGTCGGCTCGTCGGCCCCCCGCAGGGCCAACTCCGGCCCCAAAGAAGGGACGCGGTGCTGGCGCGGCGGTTGCCCCAGCACCGAAGCCCCGTCCGCTGCCGCCAGCGCCGTCCAATATGGACGACGCCTGGACTGAGGTAGTGCGGCGGGGCAATAAAAGGGCCAGGGTGTCGGCCCCTCCGGTGGCGGCGGAGGCCTCACCACCTGGAGGGGTCACAGCCCCCCCACAGACAAAGACGCGGGCGGTGGCGGAGGCTCCCCAGAGGGGTCGAGCGCCTGCCACCCCCACCAACCGGACTGCGACGCGGGCGGTGGCGGAAGCTCCCCAGAGGGGTAGAGCACCCGCCACCCCCACCAACCGGACTGCGACTGTGGCGGCCGTGGCTGCTCCCCGGGAGGGTCGAGCACCGGCCGCCAAGAAGAAGAAAAAGCAAAAACCCAAGAAGAAGGGCCCGCGCGCGCCTAAGTCGGCGGCAGTGGTGGTCACACTGCTGCCAGCCGGCGAGGAAAAGGGCATGACGTACCCGAACGTCATGGCCCAGGCGCGCGCGGCGATTGACCTCGGGGAGATAGGAGCGGGGGAGGGCCTCCGCTTCCGGACGACCGCCAACGGGGCTCGTCTGCTTGAGTGTCCCGGTGCCGATAGCTCCGGCATCGCGGACCTCCTGATGGCGGGTCTCCGGGCGGTCTGGCCGGAGGAGGTGGTGCGCGTCCACAGGCCGGTAAAGATGGCGGAGATTAGAATTACCGGCCTGGACGATTGCGCCACAAAAGAGGAGGTGGCAGCGGCTATCGCTGCCCAGGGGAAATGTGCCCCGGAGAACGTAGTCGTGGGCGAGCTTCGCCCCGGCTACTCCGGGGCCAGATCTGCGTGGGCGCGATGCCCCGTGGAGACGGCCACCTCCTTGGCCACTCCCCCGCCGGGACGACCGGCTGGACAACCTGGCAGGTTGCGCGTGGGCTGGATAGCGGCCCACGTGCGCCTGCTAGAGTCGCGCGCCTGGCGGTGCCTCCGGTGCTTCGGCACCGGACACAGCATCGCCAGGTGTACGAGTACGGTTGACCGCAGGGAACTTTGCTTCCGCTGCGGTCAACCGGGACACAAGGCGGCCATGTGCTCGGCCGCACCGCACTGCGCTTTGTGCGCGGCGGCCGGGCGCAAGGCTGATCACCGGGCGGGGGGCAAGGCTTGCTCCCCGTCCGGCTCCAACACGGAGCGCAACAGGCGCCGCAAGCAGAAGCGGCGCCTGAAGAAGAAGTCGGCCGGAGGAGCACCGGCCGGCGTTTCGGCCCCCGCTGTGGCGTCACAGACGCCCGATAGCGGGGGCGATGGAGGAAGGGAGGAGGCGATGGAGGTGGTTCGATCTTAATGGACCACACCCTTCGCCTCCTCCAAGGTAACTTGAACCACTCCGCCAGGGCTCAGGACATGTTGCTCCAGAGCATGGCGGAGTGGTCAATTGACGTTGCCGTGGTCGCCGAGCCGTACTTCGTTCCCCCAGCCGACGATTGTTGGTTCGGGGACGATTGCGGCTTGGCGGCCATACATATCAGGAGGGCCGCGGCGATCCCGCCCTTGGTAATGGTGGCCAAGGGTTCTGGGTTCGTCGCGGTTTCGGTGTTAGATACCGTCGTGATCGGGGCGTACTTCTCTCCGAGCCGGCCTACCGTCGAGTTTGAGCAGTTCCTGGACGGGCTCGAGGCGATTACTCACCGCCTCGCCCCCCGTCCAGTGATACTCGCGGGGGACCTCAATGCGAAATCCGTCGCTTGGGGCTCCCCCCGCTCTACAATTCGCGGTAGGCTGCTGGAGGAGTGGGCGGTCGCGACTGGCCTCTGTTTACTCAACAGGGGTTCGGTCGCGACCTGCGTGCGATGGCAGGGCGAGTCCATCGTGGACGTAACGTTCGCGAGCTCTGCCATCGCGGATCGCATCCGTAGCTGGAGAGTGTTGGTGGGGGCGGAATCGCTGTCAGATCACCGTTATATCAGGTTCGATCTTTCCGTCCCCACGCCGGCTGCGGACGCCCGCGGGAGTACGACCCGGTCATTCCCCAGGTGGGCATTGAAGCTCCTGAACAAGGAGCTCTTGATGGAAGCCTCTACAGTGGCGGCGTGGACGCCCATGCGTCCACACCCAGTAGACGTGGAGGCCGAGGCGCTCTGGCTCCGGGACGCGATGCGTCGCATTAGCGACGCTTCGATGCCCCGGGTCGGCCCTTGGTCTCCCACGAGGTCGACGTACTGGTGGTCGCCCGAGATAGCGCAGTTGAGAACTGTATGCGTCCGGGCGAGGCGCCAGTGCGCTCGGCACCGCCGTCGCCGCCTTCCGCGTAGCAACGACCCCGTTGCATTCGCGGAGGAGGAGGCCCGGCTGCATGGCTTGTACAAGGAGGCGAGGGGAGCCATGCGGCTGGCCATCAAGATGGCCAAGGAGCAGCACACGGAGCGCCTTTTGGAGACGCTCGATGACGACCCTTGGGGGCGCCCATACAAGATGGTGCGCGGCAAGGTGCGCCCATGGGCGCCCCCCATAACCGAGCGTCTACCGCCTCAGCAGCTGCGGGACATTGTCACGACATTGTTCCCGCAGGAGCAGGAGGGATTTATCCCCCCTGCTATGGGTGAGCCGCCGGAGGATACTGGCGGCGAGGCCCCTGCTGAGGTTCCCCACATCACCGGGGAGGAGCTTCGTGTGGCCGTAGTCAGGATGAGTGCTAAAGACACGGCACCCGGCCCGGATGGCATCCATGGCCGGGTCCTGGCCTTGGCCCTCAATGCCCTAGGGGACCGACTCTTGAGGCTTTACGATTCTTGCCTCGAGTCGGGACGGTTTCCCTCGCTGTGGCGAGAGGGTAGACTCGTCCTTCTCAGGAAGGAGGGGCGCCCGGCGGATACAGCCGCCGGTTACCGTCCTATCGTGCTGCTGGACGAGGTGGGCAAATTGCTGGAACGCATTCTGGCTGCCCGCATCGTCCAGCACCTGGTCGGGGTGGGACCCGACCTGTCGGCGGAGCAGTACGGCTTCAGAGAGGGCCGCTCAACCGTGGACGCGATCCTTCGCGTGCGGGCCCTCTCAAATGAAGCCGTATCACAGGGCGGGGTGGCCTTGGCGGTGTCGCTTGACATCGCCAATGCATTCAACACCTTGCCCTGGTCCGTGATAGGGGGGCACTCGAGAGGCATGGAGTTCCCCCCTACCTCCGCCGGCTGGTCGGCTCCTACTTGGAGGCCAGGTCGGTAGTATGCACCGGGCACGATGGGACCGTTTACCGGTTTCCGGTCGTATGCGGGGTTCCTCAGGGGTCGGTCCTCGGACCTCTCCTTTGGAATGTCGGGTACGACTGGGTGCTGAGAGGCGCCCTGACCCCGGGCCTGAGCGTGATTTGTTACGCTGACGACACGCTCGTCATGGCCCGGGGTCAAGACTTCAGAGAGGCTACCCATCTCGCCACAGCGGGGGTGGCCCTCGTCGTCGGCCGTATTAGGAGATTGGGCCTCGCGGTGGCGCTCAATAAATCCCAGGCCCTGTGGTTCCACAGGGCTGGGGTGACGCCACCTGCAGGGGCCCAAATCGTGGTTGGAGGCGTCCCAATAGAGGTCGGGGTGCGATTGAAGTACCTCGGCCTCATACTGGACAGCCGTTGGACCTTCCGGGCCCACTTTATGGAGCTCGTCCCCCGACTGATGAGGACGGCCGGCGCTCTGAGCCGGCTGCTTCCGAATCTCGGGGGACCAAACCGTGCCGTGCGCCGCCTCTACGCGGGGGTGGTGCGTTCGATGGCCCTGTACGGCGCGCCCGTTTGGGCCGGACCAGGAAACCGGACAACAACCGTTGTCCGGCGCCTGCGCCGGCCACAGCGCGTCGTAGCTATCAGGGCCATCCGCGGATACCGCACCGTCTCCTTTGAGGCGGCGTGTGCACTGGCGGGGACGCCGCCCTGGGAGCTGGAGGCGGAGGCGCTCGCCGACGATTACCGTTGGCGTTGCGACCTCCGCGCTCGGGGCGTTGTGCGTCCCCTCAGAGCTGCGGTTCGGGACCGGAAGGCCCAATCTCGGCGGTCCGTGTTGGAGGCCTGGTCAAGGCGCTTGGCCAACCCCGACTGGGGCCTAAGGACCGTCGAGGCGATTCGCCCCGTCCTCAGGGACTGGGTGAGTCGCGGCGAGGGACGCCTCACCTTTCGTCTGGTGCAGGTGCTGACCGGGCATGGTTGCTTCGGGAAGTACCTGCACCGGATACAGGTCGAGCCGACGACGAGGTGCCATCATTGCACAAGCGACCTGGACACGGCAGAGCATACGCTCGCTGTCTGCCCCGCATGGGAGGAGCAGCGCCGTGTCCTGGTCGCACAAGTAGGGCAGGACTTGTCGTTGCCGGGCGTCGTGGCATCGATGCTCGGCGACGACGAGTCCTGGAAAGCTATGCTCGACTTCTGCGAGTCCACCATCTCGCAGAAGGAGGCGGCGGGGCGGGAGAGGGAGAGCTCTTCCCTCCCCGACCAACCCCGTCGCCGCCGACGTCGAGCGGGGGGCCGACCTCGGGAGTTGTCCCGGGACCTGGCCCCCTAAGACTACCGGGTCCACCAACATCGGACCCGAGGGGTGCTGCGCTAGGCTTCAGCGCGCACCCTCCGTGCCATCTGTACGGGGGATGGCAAGCCGTGCTCCCCGACCCGGGCTGGCCCTGGGCCGGCCTGAGCCGAGGGAGACCCTACACCACACGGCCCCATCTTGGTGGGCCTTAATTGGCCCGTCCACCGAGTGAGCCGGTGGTCGTTTCACCGACGGCTGCCGGTTCGACGTCCGGGGGTGACGGGGCGATACGTAAGCGTCGATCGCGAACGCGTCCTGTCACCCCTACATCATCGGATGTCGAGCGTGAGAGGCGGGAGGTTTTGGTGCGGTTCGACACCCACATACCCCACTCGCGGGGCGAGTGGAAGTCCGGCGATTTCCTCCCGTCCAAAAAAAAAAAAAAAAAAGCCTTTCGATAACGCGCGATAAGGAACTTCGTTCCAATAATGGATGGTTATTGTACTATTAACAGTGATAGTGGTCCATGAGCAACAGTAACCACTTACCATCAGGTAGACCGAAAGCTAGTTTTTATAGCAATAAACACACCTTTAAAAACACGACATCACTTTCAATGTTTAACTTAAAAGCTCGCGAACTTATTAAGTTAATCACTGAAGCTTCGTCTAATGGCTCATTAAGTTAAAACTAAGTATAAAGCTTAACGTAAGTGTAGTTCGTAGAGAATTACGGTACGGTGTGAATGTTGCACAACCATTTTATTATCTTTTAATTTTTTTGTTACGACGCGGTGTAAATGGTGCCGTTAAGTTTTATTTTTGTTCTACTTTGTTTTTTTATTGTTTTATGAAAATTATTTTGTTTTGTTACTGGCTATTTGATGGTAAGTGGTATCGTCAAGGACCTCTAAATTGTCGGCTTAGTTATTCCGAAAAATTGTCTATACTAATTACTTTTATCTGACTTCCCAAAAGAAAGAGGTTCTGAAGTAGATTGTATTTTTGACGTTTCTTTAATTTTAATTTAGAACTATTTAATAACCTGACCCTCACAAATAATGTAGCTTCGTATTAGTAAAACAATCGAAATTCGTTCAGTAATGTACTGTAACAACCCATTACTGCCCACTGCTGAGCTCAGGTCTCCTCCGAAGAGAGGTTAGGCATAGTCCACCACGCTGGCCTAATGCGGATTGGGGACTTCACATATCTTCAAAGGATTTTTAGAACCCTTTTCTGATATGCAGGTTTCCTCACGATGTTTTCCTTCACGGTTTTTTAGCCAGTAGTGTTTTGAAAAATTGCACATATTACACATTTAGATTTAGTGGTACAAGCCGGCCGGATTTGAACCCGCGACCTCCCGTACAGAAGGCAAGTGCTTCAACGACTCGGCCACCACGACTAATTCGTTCAGTATTACAATATAAATAAAAGTGTTATTTATTTATATAGATTTGGTCCCAAACTATCCAATATTGTCTGATGCTATCGTCATGTTCACAGCTATTGTGTACTGAAATATGATTATAGTGTTGTTGTTATAAAGTCCATTTTACGTTAATGTGATCCTGGTGCAGTTTCGAAATTTTGCTAAATAATCGTAGTACTTGATGTTCTGATTATTAAGAATATATTTTAGCAATGTAACAATATTAAAAGTACTTCTACTTCTTTTTATATTTTTTAAAGGTAATTTTTTGTAATATACAGGGTGGATCTGTAACTTTGGACAATCTGACGTGGGGTGAATGACCTGTAGAAATACAACTAAGCACCATTTTTATTTTTTGGATCCGTTAAACTTTTTTTCTGACGTTGTATGGAAAACGTACAATTAACGTTGCGGACTTCCGTACTATGATGATTTTTTTTTATCCAATTCCTAAAATAAAAGTGGTTCTAAGTTGTATTTCGACAGGTCATTCACCCCACGTCAGATTGTCCAAAGTTACAGATCCACCCTGTATAATTAAGTAGATTTTTTTAAATGTAATACGAGTTGAAAATATATTAAAGTTCAAATTGTTTTTTTTTTTCAGGTAAGCATCCAATTCCTGATAATAAGTATTAAGAAACTACAATCAAGAAGCTTCGCGTAAGTACTCTCTTTAGTTTTAAGCTTAGAGTAACTTTACTTGAAATATCCACAGAATAGATGATAAAAAAACGTATGCCAAATAAGTAGATAGAACATATGGCGCTGACCACATTTGCATGGGCTATCCTATTTTTATCAAATTTATTTTTAAACTAGCTTTTGCCCGCGACTTCGTTCGCGTGGACTTCAGGTTCGTCCCGTCTAGCCCGTCTAGTTCGCGACGTCTATAATATAGTACTATTATACCGCAAAAAATGTGTTTTTTACGACCTCACATTAGAAACCTCAAAAATTGTAGCCTATGTGTAATTCTGATGTATAAGCTATATTGTGATAAAGTTTCATTCAAATCCATTCAGTAGTTTTAACGTGAAAGAGTAACAAACATACATCCATACTTACAAACTTTCGCCTTTATAATATATATTAGATTAGATAGTGCATAGATTCAGTGTTTTGTATGAATCTTTATTTCTGTATCTAATATGTTTTACTACACATAGTAAATCCAGTATAGTGTATGTCCATCATGTGTGTTGCGTAGAACCTCCATACTGTGTCGTCATTTGTCCAGACTCAATGGATTTTTTTGGCTAACAGAATAAGTGATAGGCGATTGAAATTTTATAAATGCATATGAAATCTGATTTAGCCAAAACATAGGCCTCTACACCTCTCTTTTAAATGAATTCATTATGTAGTAGAGAAGCACGCTCCGCGGGCGGGATATGTGGGAGTTGAACCGCACTAAAACCTCAAACTGCTCACACTCAGAATTCGAACACCGACGGCCAGAACTCAGCACGAGGTTATGCGAGACGGCACGACGCGTTACGCTCTACGATATTCTTTACCGCGATGCCCCCTTAACACAGAGATAAACAAAGTAGGTACGTTATGGTAGTTTTTTACAAGCCTTTTATTAACTTGCACTGGATGTAACTACGTAAGTTAGGGTGGAATCTTGCGAGTTAAATTTGACAAACGTCCCGGTTTCCGATTAAGCTGAGATTTTGCATGCAGTTGTACATCGCGTGACAATGCAATAATATGACAAAATGGCGCTGAACTGATGATGTATTCGGAAATGAAATGAAATGAAATTATTTGAAATGAAATTATTTATTCTCAACGTTAATGAAATTATCATGCTTGTTGATGTCAAAAGGCTACCACTATTCGGAAGGTGGTCATAGGAACTCTTGTGCTAAACAAGATAGACCAGTCGTGTTTGGACTCGTTTTACTTAGATTAGCTGGCACTCTATTGCTACATGATATCCAGGATCTCAAAAGCTTGTAATTAAAGTGTTTTCCGCCATTCTCTCCCAACCTGTCCCACAGTTGGGCGTCCAGCGATAGATGAAGATTAATTACATAACGCCGGCACTCAGGAACGCGGTAATGCGATTATCTTGTTGTTGAAACAATAGCTTGTACTTTAACTTTATATTTATTACTCATATTTAAGTACAGGTTTAAACTAAGTTTATTGTGCGTGGGTGTTAGTTTTATATTGGGAAATTTATTTGTGGTAATTCGTTGTGTAGTTATATTTTTTTACAAAATGAAAATGACCGACTCAAATTTTTTAAGAAAGAGTAATGGAAGTAGAAAAGAAACACATTTTTTTTGTTTATGTGTCGTTTTTAATAATATATGGCCCAAAAACTATACGGTTATCACTTAACATCGTAGATCATAACACTTTTACCTATTCTACAAAAAAACATAATAATAGATCATCAAAATCAGTTTCAATCCATAAAAATCCATAGGTACAAAACCGCGTACAACAAACGGCTAAATGTTTGCACCTAAAAACTGAATCTTTCAATCATAGTTAAAAAACTACTTTTTCAACAATTAATACCACACTTGTACAGAAAAAGAGAACCATCCAAACCAGTTCACGAACCTAATGTGAACTTAATGCCCTAACTACAATTTCTCACCAGTTAAACAATATCTAACCGGTTAAAGTAACCAGTAGCCATCAATCAGCTGTGTAGCCTTCGTTAGGCCGTTCATCACATATGTAACATGTCAGTCTGTCTGTCATGGTGCCTAGTTCATTAGAAGGAAGTTTATCTATTTGACAGTGTATGTATCGATGTACTACGGAATTATTGATTGACAATGAATTTAATGTATGAACCGGTTTGAATGATTTTAGGCAGATGTTCCAATGGGCAAAGTAGTGGTTGGTGGATGAAGCGCTTGCTTTTAATACGGAAGGTCGCAGGTTTAAACCTTTGGACCTCTAAATCATAATGTGAAAAAAATTTACATGCGTACTAGCTAAAACAGTGAAGGAAAACATCGTGAGGAAACCTGCATGTCGGAAAAAGATTCTAAAAATCCTTCGAAGATATGTGAAGTCCCCAATCCGCACTGGGCAAGCGTAATAGACTATACCTAACCTCTCTTCTGAGCAGCCCTGAGGCCAACAGTGGGCAGTAGGTAATGGGTTGTTACAGTACAGTAAGTTAATCTATGGGTGTGGTTAAACCTGTTTTGATGTTAGTTATGCCAGATTTACTTCTGTAAAGTTATTATTCTATGTTTCTTTTACATCGTTTTGTGACACGCAACATTGTTATTAGATAACTTTTTATTATAATAAAGAAACATAAACCTTAATAAGTAGATATTTCGTATATCTCTTAAGGTATAACACGCTATATTGTCAATATCGAAAACATTGACAATAATATTGGGTGTCTTCCAAATATTATCAACGTGTTCTTACCACTAAATTTAATTGAGTGGTCTCGATATTTCTATTTTATATTCGGAATATTTTCTATTTTAACCATAACTTTTGGAACGAAGTTCCTTATCGCACGTTATCGAAAGGGGGCTAGACGGAAAAAATTCTTACGAAAAGTTGTCACGACACTTTTTGTTTTAGATGAATATCGCTAGATGGCGCTGTGATCAAAATCTTTTAAAACACGTTCCTTATCGCGCGTTACGTTAGGAAAAAAATATATAAGATATCTTTTAATCGAAAGGAACTTCGTTCTATTCGGGTGTCCCATGACACCTCTCAAGTTTTTTATTTTATATTACAAAAATGAAAACGACCGACTTCCATTTCTCAACTATAGCACAAAAACTATCAGTCAGATCTTTATCAAATTTATACGAGATAATGCTCAAAATGTCTGCTTTCTAAAAAAAAAATCTAAATCGGTTTCCTCACGATGTTTTCCTTCACCGTTTTTAGCCAGTGGTGTTGTGAAAAAATGCATATAAATCTTTTTCACATTTAGATTTAGAGGTACAAGCCGGCCGGTATTGAACCCGCGACCTCCCATTCGGAAGGAGCGACCACTCGGCCACCACGCCTGGTCAGACAATAAACGTCACCAAAATACACTCAAATCTGAAAACCTTTAACCTAAAACCCTATAAGATTGCGAAGGGAGTCCTAACCCTTAACCTACGTCATAAAATCGAAGCACCCTCAATAATAGTCGTAAAATAAAGCCGGGCACACACGACCGCCGCTCACGGAGATAAGGCACGGCACACACTCAAACTTTAATTAATAACAGCTTTATGCAAAGAAAAAATGATTTTATGGGCACAGAATATCTGTACAGAAGTAAAGTATAAAGCAAATTTGTTTTACAACACTCGTTCACATAGAACACGATTTTTGGCGTAGTTTTTTTTCCTAACGCTTAATGTTCCTTCATAACTTTAATTTGGGTGAACCGATTTGAATGATTCTGGTGTCAGACGAAGTGCTTTTGGATCTGTGTTTAAAAATTTTTAACGGACAAGATTTCAATGCAAATGGTCGTTTTCTTTTTTGTAATAAATATATTATTACTGCCATGTAGACAGGGCAAAAAGGCCACGTAATGGTAAGTGGTTACTGTCACTCATGGACCTCTGCAATGGGATACTGTGCCGCTACCTTTTCTTAAAGATTCTTCAAACTATTCTTAAAAAGTTTTCTTATGTACTTAGGTATTATACCTACGTTCTTTTGTTTCTTAAAAAGAAGTACACATATGACATTTACACACATGTTAGATAAAATTAGATTTCAAGTTAAAGTTCATTTGAACTTACGTGAGGAGTTTCAGTTCTTTTATTAGTTTAAGTTTATTGTATTATCTTTAAGAGAAACAATTGAATAGTTGAACTATTGATTCATTGATAGAAATAATATGTATTTAGTTTTAAAGTTTGATAAATACATTACAAAAACACTTCATTGAAACACCACAATTACATAGTAACAAAAACTTAATTAGAGTGTCTGTCTGTCTGTCTGTTTGTACCAACCCATTACTGCCCACTGTTGGGCTCAGATCTCCTCAGAAGAGGGATTAGGCATAGTCCACCACGCTTGCCCAGTGCGGATTGGAGACTTCACATATTTTCAAAGGATTTTTAGAACTCTATGCAGGTTTCCTCACGATGTTTTCGATGTTTTTAGCCAGTGACGTTGTGAAAAAATTGCACATAAATCTTTTTCATATTTAGATTTACTTTTTCAAGCCGGATTTCAATCCGCGACCTCCCGTACGGAAGGAAGCGCTTCGACCACTCGGCCACCACGACGACGAATTAGAGTGTATCGCGACCTTATCGTTTAAAGCGATCTCTTCCAGGCAACCATGCAAGGAAGAGAAACAATGGGATTCATCACCTGAAATAATCTAAAGAAAAATCTTTTAGAAGTTTTGTTACCTAAATATATAAAGGTGGCCAAATATCTCCCTTCCGCTTTTTTGCTCTTTATTCAATGCTTTATAAAAAGTGTTACAGTGATATTACTGTACTACAACAACCCATTACTACCCACTGCTGGGCCCTCAGGGATTAGGTATAATATTCCAACACGCGACTCCAATTAAGGAAAGTTCAAAAAATACATGAAAATCACTTCCATACTAACTTTTAACCTATTTTAAACAAAACGGTACTCAAATCAACCCTACAATTTTAAAACTGCATTTAAACTTATTCGTCGAAAAATTTCCAACAAAAGCTCTCATAAGTGAGGTTAAAGTTTAATAGCCGAAATCGGAGCTTCCGCGAAAAGCTGAGCTTAATTTTTATGAGCAAAAGTGTAATAAAAGTTCGGAGGTGTCTGATCGGGCACACCTGCATACTTGTGACAACTTTCATATGTGGATTTTGTGACACTATGATGTGAAAAACAGTATGACAACATTGTATTTCAACGCTAATATACAGGGTGTCTCAGAACTATGTGACATGAATGGGAATCTTAAATATCGGAGATTATTTTGCTTAAAGAAAACATTTTGGGACACCCTGTATAGAACAATTTAAGTGGTTATTTGTTTGAAGGCGCTTATCTCAGGACACGCTGGTCCGATTTTAATTCTTTCAGTGTATAGTCCATTTATCGAAGAAGATTATAAGGCTATAACTATATTTAAAAAAAAAAAATCAGTTCTTAAATTCAAAAAGTGTAACCCAAGGTTTGCAGGCATTTATCTATTACGGATGGAGCAATACAATAAAATAATGTTATGTGTTGTATATGCATCAATTCTATGTATAATCTGTGCTTGTAGTACATAATCTGTGACTTTGACATAGAGTAGTAAATAAAGTTCAGTGTACTCAGTGTGCGAACGGGAGGGTCGCGGGTTCAAAACCGGCCGTCTTGTACCTACCTCTAAATCTAAATGTGAAAAAGATTGATGTGCAATTTTTCACAACACCACTGGCTAAAAACGGTGAAGGAAAACATTGTGAGGAAACCTGCATCGGAAAAGGATTCTAAAAATCCTTTGAAGATATGTGAAGTCCCCAATCCGTACTGGGCAAGCGTGGTGGACTATGCCTAATCCCTCTTCTGAGGAGACCTGAGCCCAACAGTGGGCAGTAATGGGTTGGTACAGTACAGTACAGTGCTCAGGACTGGCTTTCATTACACACCTGTGTCCCGATCGAATATTATGTAATTTTATTTGAGTAATTACTTACACGATTATCAGAGACTCGTGTAACGAAAAAAACCTCCGTTTTTCCTGCCAATGTAAAAAGGAAACTCATCTTTTATGACTAGCCAGTCTTAAACCCAGCTCGTTTTAAACATAATAAATTCAAAACTGTAAGTCGGCCATGTCATAGCTGTAATGGCGGATTTCCATTTTTATACATTATTCAAGCTGATCCAATATTCAAATTACATTTTATGTCTTGACCTCAAAAACTGTTTGTCTAAATAAGAAACGATTTTCGCGGATGTCTGTTCGGGGGAGGTTTAAGAAGTTTTAGGGGTCGGTAAATTTATGGTTGAATTCTTTGACATAAGCTTTTATTGTAAGTTCTAGAATTTTTACTGTAAATTGTATTTCAAGTTGTTAATTTGTCGTAACTTCATTCAAGACACATTGCACAAGGCTAGAAAAACACACTTAAAGTAGAGACGTGTCAAAATTGCACGACGCATTACGCACTACAATAGTAGGTACTGTGTATACAGATAATTTAATTAAAGAAAACTTTAAATCAAGCTTTTAAGATCCTGAATATTATGAGCAGTAGAGTGCAAGTAAAACGAGCCCAAACTGACGGGTCTAACTTGCTTAGCACAAGAATTCTATGACCACCTTCCGAATCCCTCATCAGATCAGCGCGATTTTGTCATATTATTACATTGGCACGCGATATACATCTGTGTTCGAGAATAAAACCTCTATGGTGTTCGAAAGATAAAAATTAAAAAAAAAAGTGTTATCTGTCAGAATTGTTTTAGCGCCAAAATGTAAAAATTGAAAATAGAATTATTGTAAAACCAAAAAGTCAAATCTTATTTATTTCCTTTGGTGTTTCTGCAATTTACTCCCAATCTGCATGCAAAATGTCAACTCAATCGGAAGCCGGGACGTTTGTCAAATTTAGCTTGCAAGATTCCACCCGAACTTACATAGTTACATCCAGTGCAAGTTAATATAAAGCTTGTAATGTTACAGTACCGTTTCTACGTATGCAAACGGTTTCTATCCACGATCCATAGTTGTGCAATAGTTGCTGAGTTGAGCGATAGTTCGGGTTCTAGCGATAGTTGTACGATTAATGGCGGCTTGTGCGTGACTTGAGAACTAACTTTACGTGGATGTTATTGAGAAATACATCTTTTTTTGATGTAGGTCGCGGTTGAAGGTGTTGAATTGAAGAGTTTTGTACTTTTAAAAGGCGGTAATTTTGCTCTATTTAAAATAATGCTCAACGTTTTAAGGTTCAAATTGCAACACTATTTAAAGTCAAAAATAGTATTAGGAAAGGCGTCCATTTTAAAGCGAGATAGTTTGTGTATAAAGATCTATTGAAACGTTTTTCCTAAATACCAGCCTTCCAGTGGTTACCGTCAAGAGATCTACAAATGATAAGCTTTCTCGATAATATAAAACAATTAAACAACAACATAATGTTGGTATAGGCGTGGCCCGCGGTTTCACTTCAATAACGCAATCATACTACATTGTTTCTGGGCGGCCATCTTGCGTAAGAATTGTAGAATGGATAAACTGTGGACTTGAGACAATTAAGTCAATTATTATTTTTGTAGCATGATGTTTATTTATTTATGAGTTTTCTACACAGAATACACTATGTTAACACATTGATTATATAAGCAATAACAAAAAAGAGTAAGTGCATCTTTACTTACAGAAAACTACTGCATGCAAATTTAAACAATTAAATTTGAAGAATAGTGTTCCGAGTGAAAACAAAATTATAAATATATAATAACATCAAATTCATTTCATTAGGGACATTGTAATTTAAGATAAAATGTTGGATTTCACAGTAATTCTGTCCGCTGTCGAGCTAGTCATGTAATGTTTTGATTTTAGAGAAAAGTTTATTAATACAAGCTTTAAAATTGTCAATACCTATCATGTAAAAACGACCCCAAATACAATAAGTCTATCTTGCTTAGTACAGGAGTTCGTATGGCTACCACCTTCTAGCTTCTATTGTCTGTATTATATCATAAGATCAGCTCCAGTCTACCGTATTATCGTATTGTCACACGATATAAATATACGTGCCACGTGCAAAATTTCAACTCAACCCGAATCCGGTTATTTGGTCATATTCTATTTAAATATGCCAGATTCTATCCTACGTTACATAGGTACGACCAGTGTAAGTCTTTTGCTACCTCGTTGGTAAACCAGCTAACGAGCTATCTGATCGTAAGTGGTTACCGTCGCTCATGGACATGTCCGCTAACTACGACCTATCTTTGAGGATTATATTCAAGCCTCGTTTGAAGAAGTAATGGTCGTAGCGCATAGTCGAATGTCGCGTGACAAAAAATGTTTCCTGAAACGAATCATACATGACCGCGGTTGTTTCATATAGCATGGATGAACTCTACCTCGACGCCTGGTCACATAGTATTTTACATGATTTATTTATCAATACATAGTATAAAACAAAGTCGCTTTCGCTGTATGTCTGTATGTATGCTTAGATCTTTAAAACTACGCAACGGATTTTGATGCGGTTTTTTTTAATAGATAGAGTGATTCTTAAGGAAGGTTTGTATGTATAATAAATGCATAATATAGTAGAGAAACACTGATAAATTTAAAGGTTTCTAATGTGATGTCGTAAATAAGCACGTTTTTTTGCGCTTATATTGCAAACGCTGGCTGAACCCTACGAGATAGATCAAAATAATGTACTACAGTATTGTTCACCTTAAAAAGTTCAACAAAAAAGTCCGCAATGGTATATGTCTATCTCTTAGGGATAACCCAGCATATCCATTTTTATTCTTTACTAAAAAATGGTTATTTACGAAGTGATTTTAAACAATACAGCATTAATCCTTATCCAATTAAGTACCTTAAATAAATTGTGCATTTATTATAGATCAATATGCTTTTTACAGCATGTAATTTAAGTGAATATTACCGAAGATATTACAAATTTAAAATGCAGGGTCGTAGTTGTTTGCGCCGGGCGGCTCGTGCCTATATAGGCTACAATTTTTGAACCCCTTTGTAACGCAGACGAAGTTGCGCGGGTCATCTAGTTTATTTATAAAGGGCACCAACATGTTATACACCCGAACATGCAATACAGGTATATTAAGAGACTTCTAGTATAGACTTAATGCTAACACAATTATAGGTGCCGACTGCATGCCTATTTTAAATTAGCGGTCAAAGACCATACAATAAAAAAAATTCAAAAATAAAAATTAAATACAATTAAAAAGTGAAAAACAACACATAATAAAATAAATTAATAAATAAAATAACAATAATAAGTGATGTAGGAATCATCAATGATTGGAACAACTACATATACTTATGTTCACACACACAGTGTTTTTGTTAATAACATCTGACATTTGTAGTAAAGAACGAGGTCGCGATCCTATCTAAGCACTTCGCGTTACAACGCTTGTCACTCATGTACCAGAGGTCGCAGGTTCGAGTCCTGTCATTGTAGACCAACACAAAAGAGTTTAATGTCTTGCCTATTGTTGTTCGTGTGAAAACATTAAAATTTCGTATGTTTTATAAAAGTTAGACACGCATATTACAGTGAAGTTTGGTTTCTTTTATTGCCATGTAGGCAGACGAGCCAACGGGCCACCTGATCGTAAGTGGTTACCGTCGCTCATGAACCTCTGCAATGTCAGGGGACACTGAGGGGTCCGTCAGGTTCGGACGCTGAGTGTGAACGGTTGGAGATTAGAGTGCGGTTCAACTCCCACATATCCCGGTAATTTCCTCTAATTGAAAAACACAAAAGTGTATTTAGTATTAGGTGGATGAGTGCAATAAACAAATTTGATATTTTTCTATGCTGTATACAATAAAAACTTCTATATGTCTTTGTAAAGGTAAGCGTATACTTAGACTGGCCGCAACGCATTCTAATTTTTTGGATGATAATCTGATAAATGACAGTTGCGGTTATCATACAAAATGTATAGTATAAGAGACGGATCGAATTGTCCGATGCGTTGCGTCGTTATTTTAGTGTGCGCGTAACATACATAAGAATAGTGTCACGTAATAATAATATGACATGGCGGCGTGTTTTATCTTATATGTGGAAGAATTTTTAGTGTTACAAGTATAACTAGTCTAGTTTTTTACAAGTAATGATTACCTACTTGCTTAAAACATTCGCATTTATACATTCAACTAACAAAATTTGACGTATGTATGTAAGCTTTGAACACGATGTTGTATATGTAACCTTATAAATGATTGTGTGTACGCAGCTTAATAATTTTGACGAGACACATCAAGGATGACATTAACGAACACACTTCCCGCCATTCCAAATATAAAACATAACTGTAAAGTTATTGATTGTATAAAAATAACATTATAGATAAAATAGCAAGTTTAATTAAGTTCATAAAATAATTCAGTGTTAATCCACTAATACAAAATTGGAAGTAAAAACCTACCTAACCTAAAAATTGTCGATAATGCCCCAAATCTTCGAAGTTTTTCAAGAAAAATATTGCAATGTATGTAGACGGCAACTTCTTACCATCAGGCGAGCTTACAGCTCGGTCAGTCTCTCATGGACCAATGCAATGCCGTTAAAGAAATATAACTATTCTCAAACATGATTTAAAAAAGGTTAAGTCATAGCAAATACGGTTAATTTTCAGACACCGTGTATTAATAATTCTAGAATATGTATTGTAATACCAAGAACCTGTGTAATTACATACATGTTGTACATATATGATGCATTTGAGATACAATTAATTCTACGCCAAGAAAGTCTACCTACCATGCCTTATAATGTAACATTCAATAAATTACTTAGGATGTGGCAAATTAATAATTCAATATATTAATTTTAACGGATGACACGAATACGATAAGACGATAAAAAAAGATTTAGTATGAAATATTAAAATTTATAATAATGAAAACACTACAAAAATTCTAATTAATAACAATAAAATATCAGAAAATTAATAAGTAATGGTAAAAACTTTGAAAATTCGATTATCAGTAAAAAAACATCATAAAACCAAGAACACATCACTCCAAAAACAACACGACTCCTGATTGGCTATAACAACTTGTCAACAAACTATGACAGTTGTCATGGTAACGTCTCAATCATTTTAAATAATTGACGTTCTCATAACTTAATGACACAACAGAGAGACCTGTCAACTGACGGTCGGGCGATCGTTAATCAATGACATTTTTACGTTCCATTTTGACAGTTAGTAATGACAGATACTGGTAGATGTTATATGTGTCAATGTCATGTGCTGGTTTTGAGTAGCTTGGTAACCACTCAACTGGGATCGGCAACCAAATTGGTTTGTTTACATTTGCCAAGGCAGGAGCCAAAATTGAGCACAGTCCTAAAACTTGTTTTGTTTGCATTTTTTAATCGTCTCATATTTTACGGAGATGATATATTTTCGCTGAAAATGCAATACAGCGTCGTTTAGTAAAAAAGATTTACAAAAATAGGTTTAATTCAAAATCAAAAATAAAAATTATTGGAAAAAATGTTTTTAAAAAGGGGCTCAAACACGGTAGTGATTCCGAACGAAGTCCCCAGTTTCGCCATCTAGCGGATAGTGACGTTCCCAGTTGAGTGGGTAAGTAGCGACGCTTCTAGTGGTTACTATCTCCGAAAAATATGAGACTATAATAAAATGTAAACCAAATAAGTTTCGCAACCTATCGCTCAATTTTGGCTCCTGCCACAGACTTGTTAAAAATAGTCAGACCAATTTTGACGCAATTCCCAGTTGACTGGTTAATTTTACTTTTTAGGTAGATATACCACATTCGGAACCTCACATGTGAAGGGTAGCTTGCATCGGGTGCCATCAAAGCTTTCTGATGTGGAGTGATATTAAATTCTGTCGCAGCATCCGGTTAATATTAGACGCATAATGTCACATGTGATTTACATGGTATAGGAGAGGGGTTAGTGTACTGGTTGGTAAATGGATTTTTATAGGATTTTTATATTCGAGGGTAGGACTTACAGGGGTTTATTTTAAGAAACAAAGAAAAGTTGTGGGTAACGTAAGATGAAATAAACCACATATATTAAATATTGAATCATGTTTAATAACTTTTACAATGAAATACTTTTAAAAATGAAAATTATAATGTTTATAAGAAGAAAATTATCAACGACGCTTGAGGAGGGTCCTTAAAGTTAGGTCGTAGGTAGCGACCCCTCAATGTCCCCTGACATTGCAGAGGTTCATGAGCGACGGTAACCACTTACGATCAGGTGGCCCGTTGGCTCGTCTGCGTACAAGAAATAAAAAAAAAAAAACGTCAAAATCGACGCGTCAGGCAAAACTCCATTCCAAATTCAAACTTCTGCGTGACAGATTTTATGTAGACGTTTACCAGCCAGTCATCTGGTTCGCTATAGAGTCATTGAAATCGGTTCATATCGAAAAGAAATAAATGTACATCAAATCGTTCATAAAAAGTACGTGTTTAAGTATAGCTCCAAAAGGCAATTTCTATAAAAAATGGGACCCCATGACAATCACTACCTTTCATTTGGAAAAACAATCATCTGTATCCACCTTCACTAAAGTTATGCGACAAACAAACACTGAACTTTAAAACCTCCTTTTAAGAAGTTGGTGAATAAAAAGCGCTACCTATACCAAGTAATAGCACGGCGCACCTCTTAATAAAATGATGCTCAAAAGATCGCTATCGTAAACACATCACCTTCAAACGTCATAGCGAAACTTCTAGAACAGAAATACTATACAGAAATATAGATTCGTACAAATATAATGGAGTTACACTTCACAACCCATTACTGCCAAAATCAAAAAGTTTTAGTTAAAAAATCTTAAGCTATATAATCCATGATTTCCACTTCGATGTGTCATTCCTAATGACTTATGTTTATATTTTGATAGTGTTTAGTTCTCCATTTTTACTCCAACTGTAGCCTTGATAAATGGGCTATCCAACACTGAAAGAATTTTACAAACCGGACCAGTGGTTCCTGAGATTAGAGCTTTCAAACACTTCAACTTTATAATCCCTACTAATATTATAAATACAAAAGTAACTCTATCTGTCTATTGCGCTTTCCTGCTTAAACCGCTAAACCGATTTTGATAAAATTTTGCACAGACAATCTTTAGACACTGAGAAAGGACATAGGCTACCTTTTATGAAGAAAAAACAGGTTATAGAGTTCACGCAGACGAAATTATCATGCTTGTTGATTGCCACCGTCCTGAGAAAAACCAGCAAGTGTTCTTTGTATTATTCTTCTGGTTTTTTTTTCTTTTTATTACAGCAGTTAATATTACTATAGATTTTCTTCTGCATAGTACATTATTCTGTGTTTCTAGAACGTTCTAAAACAAGATGGCCGCCTATCAAGATAACCTTTAACTAATGCGTTGTAATGACTCGTAATGCATCATTACAATATACAATAATGATTCGATAACGTTCACCATCGATTTAGAGTTAAGACAAACGTTCTATTGTAAAAGAGCTGTCTGTGTGGGTGTGTGTCTGTTTTTATAGTAGCAAAATCAGCATCATCATTTCAAATGGTTAGGGTGGCCAACCCAATTAAGAGCAAAGTCCAGTTAATGACAACTTCCAAATTGTAGTCAAACGCGACTATTTTTTTATTTCCGGTGTTAAATAAATAGAACATATCTTCAGCTTTATAATAATATGAGTTTCGATTGTTATTACATACATTATAATGATGAAAAATTGATTAAAAAAACATTTACCTAAAAATGTTCGAAATTTGAATTTCTACATACAAAATGTATGAAAGTTGCTAATAACTGGACCAGGGGTTACTTTTCAAAGAAATATTAATTTCTCTATAACAATGATACCGTTTTTAGCATGTAGTTTTCAACAATAAACCTACTCTTAACATCCATTAAATTATTATTGTCAATAATATTGCCAATAACGTTCTACTTCAGCCAGCTACTCTGTGCTAATACAGATTAAAGTTGCAATACTGTGATAGTACGTAATTATTCGATTACGAAATCGATATGACCCTCTGAACTCGTCGAAACGATTCCGTAATCGATTCGTGAGAATCGCTGACTTATAATACTTGTAATATCTGTGCCGGTTGGATTAAAAAAAAATCATATGTAAATAGATATTTCTGACTCAGTCATACGTGAATAACTGAACCGATTTAGATGTATTTTTTTTATCATAAAGCTTTTTGCTACATTTTAAGACGCGAACAAAAAAAAAACTTTATTCAAAGCACTTTTTGAAGTTTACATTTTACAAGAGATAGTCTTTCTGTGTTACTGCACTTTTTAGAGAAATGACATGTAAAGAAGTAATAAGTAAATCAATGATAATTTAATAGGTAGAATCGTTGGTATTTTTGGTGCTGTATAGCATTCACGCAGACGACGCGGGCAGTAGCTAGTCATACAATATACAGGGTGGATCTGTAACTTTTGACAATCTGACGTGGAGTGAATGACCTGTTGAAATAAAACTTAGAACCACTTTTGTTTTAGGAATCAAATAAAAAAAACATCATAGTAAAAAAGTCAGAAAAAAAAGTTTAACCGATCCAAAAACTTAAAATGGTGCTAAGTTGTATTTCGACGGGACGGAGCGACGGGAAAGAGTGCCGAGCGCGTAACGCGTCGCGCCATCCCTCCAAACCCCTTGCTTGGTTCTGGCCTCAGCCGGGGCTCGGACGCTGAGTGAGAGCGGTGATTTCATCCAACTGAAAAAAAAAAGTTGTATTTCGACAGGTCATTCACCCCACGTCAGATTGTCCAAAGTTACAGATCCACCCTGTATTTAAATAATGTTATGTAATTCTAGTAATTACTGAGTATTAAAACATATAAATCTAAATAATATATGATGTACTAATATTATAAAGTGTTCGTGTGGTCTGAGGTCACAGGTTGAGGTCCCCTTTCACTCATTACCTAATATGTTGTATCAATACATCGCTAAATGTTTACCTTTGGTTTCAAATTGATTATGTAATAAAATACTTATTAATAGAACATTATTAAGTATGTATTTTAAGTGTGATTTATCTTAAAAAAATATAACTTTTATGAAAATTATTACCTTTATGATTCGTTTTGTAAAAGTATAATTTTGAACTGGACCGATTTTATTTTTTTTTTAAAACGAAAGTAAGTACGTAATGTAGGTACGTCTTTTTGGGGTATGTGGGAGTTGAACCGCACTAAAACCTCCAACCGCTCACACTCAGCGTCCGAACCCCGGCTGAGGACAGAACCCAGCACGGGGCTATAAGGGACGGCGCGACGCGTTACGTTCTCGGCACTCTTTCTTGTCGCGCCGCCCCCGACCTTGCATAGGTACATCTTATTAGAAACTACTCATTGTTTTTTTTCTTACCATGCAGTCATGGCCAACGGGCCACCTGATCGTAAGTTACCGTCGCTCTTGAACCTCTGCAATGTCAAGGGACACTGAGGAATCACTACCTATTCCTTTCTTTCCTTTCTTTTGTCTGAACAAATCAAAAAGCAGTTAAAACCTCAGTTCCTTGTAAGTGGCCCTCAAGCTCAGGTTCAACACATAAAAACTAAACGTAAAAGCAACGTCACAGAATATACTTGTACAGAAGTCAAGCTCTTATCTTTCTTTTTCATATCTTGGTATTGGAGAAGTCTATGAGCGATGATGACCACATACCATCACGTGAGCCGTAATGTAGGGGAATCGCGACGAGAATGAGTACCGTCTCGCATAACCCCGTTCTGGGTTCTGGCTTCAGCTGGGGTTCGGACGCTGAATGTGAGCGTTTGGAGGTTTTAGTGAGGTTCAACTGCCACATATCCGGAATCTGGCGATTTCCTCTAACTCAAAAAAAGATAGATTAGATCTAACAAAAATATATTTTTGGATTTTTCTGATGTACACGTATAGCTCAATGACATACTTAGCATTGTTCCTGTTCGACTCGTGTAATGGCTACCTTCATCGTTCTATATAGATATAATATAAATAGTGCACCATGTCTATAAAAGTTAGTTGATAACGCATGCGTGTATTTCTTGACTTCTGTGTAAAGATCTCTCAACCCAACGACATGTAACGATATTGAAAGCCATAATCGTTTATAGAGACCTCCTTTCTACAATAGTGGGTAATTTTTCGGTCCATTTAACTCAAGATGTTGTCGACAATTAGCTGGGGTTGTGGGCTTGTCATACGTGTGTCTCATGTATGTCATATGTTATGGTTTACCACTAGAGTTGTCCTGGCGAAATTCATAAGCTTTATATTAACATGGACTTGATGTAACTATTTAAGTTCGGGTGAAATCTTAGGAGTTAAATTTGACATACTGCCCGGTTTTTATTGAACTGACATTTTGCACGCAGATGTATAATGCAATAATATGACAAAATGGCGTTAACCTGATGATGGATTCGGAAGATGGTCATAGGAATTCCTGTACTAAATAAGATAGACCCGTCGTGTTTGTGCTCATTTTACTTGTCTTAGTAGTCTACTGATACATGGTATCCAGGATCTTAAAAGCTTATATTTAAAGGTTTTCAATAAATAAATTAATTTTTTAATGTCTCCCGCTGTGCGAGAAAGGAAGTCGGAACTCATTTTTTTTACTATCATCTTCTCATTAAATTCGTTGTGTGGTTAGACAAGTTATCTTTCCCTCGTGTTCCTGTCTTCACTGCTCAGAGTCATTACGGAGGTCGCTGGTAGAACCTGGCTACACAGGAGTTACAGTGGTGGGAGTGAGAGGTGAGAGATACATACAATTTCGTGCTGGTTTCTGTCCTCACGCAGGGTTCCGACGCTGAGTGGTTTTAGTGCGGTTTGACTACCACATACCCTACCTATGGGGCAGGTGGAAATCTGACGATGTCTTTTATAATAATGGTTTTAAATACAATGAGTTTATCCCTGGTAAATCATTTATTTAAAATTCTTCGGGTCAGCTAGTAGGTATTTTATTAAACCACATCAAAATGTTACCAAAATAACGAATGGTCGAATCATAACATTAAAAATTCTCACTAAAAACTTTCGATAATTCAAATCTACGTATATTTTTGCAGTAATTTAACTGGACGACCATTTAGACCAAACTTTTAACTTTATTATCAACCTTATGCTTCTGTTTTTAAAGTAGGTTTTCCTGTGTTTGTTGGAGGTCGTTAAAGGCTAAATTTACAGGCCAGGCCATAAGCAATGTGTCTCGGAGAGTGAGATATTGGTCGGATCTTTATTCATGGTCTCCGAAGGCCCCGGATATTGGATTGCCCATAAAATTTGTCAAAATCTACTTTATGGATGTATATTGCGATGGAGGTTTAAAGTATTTTGGTTATTCTTATGAGTTTGAAAATCTACCTTGTTTTGTTTAAGTGCTTCTTTTTGATATGTGAAATGAGAGCCAAGTTCAATATTATGATAAATGACTTCAACGACAAAAGAAGTGAGATCTAAATGGGTGCCATGATGATGAACCTAAGACAATGTATTGTAGCCTGAGGTCTTAAGGTATATTTCCGAAAATAAATCACATTCAAAAAACTATTTTTCAGTTCAGTGAAACTATTAACCGAAAATAGTATAGTACTTAGAAACACTTTTATTTTTGAAGTCGTCGAAGTGGAGTTCATCTCTACTATTTGGAACCACCGCGGTCATCCACGGTTCGTTTCAGGAACATTTTTTTGCCAAAGACCATCCGGCTATGGAATGAACTCCCCTCCTCGGTATTCCCAGAGCGCCTATGACTTGTCCTTCTTCAAACGAGGCTTGAGGAGGGTCCTTAAACTTAGGTCATAGGTAGCGACCCCTCAGTGTCCCCTGACATTGCAGAGGTTCATCAGCGACGGTAACCACTTACTATCAGGTGGGCCGTTGGCTCGACTACCTACATGGCAATAAAAAAAAAATCGACTCAGCTTTTTATATTTACGTTTTATATGGAAACCCGCAATAATAGTCGTACACACAATAATAAAAAATAACCAATACTTAAGGAAAAGTGTTTCTAAGTTTTATATTGATAGTTCATTCACCCCACTTCAGCTAGGATAAAGTTACAGATATGTATAGGACTTTTCTTAAACCTACATTTCTAGATATTCAGGTCATTAGGAAACAGCAAAGGATGTCTAAAATATAACCTAGAATACACAGGATATCTATACAAAAATAAATCTTCAAACATTTTTACAAACTTCCACTGCGAAGTATGATTTGTGAGTTTTAGTACGGTTCAACTCCCATATACTCCACCTACATCACAGGTCTGGGGATTTCTTCATAATACCATAGTTCTCTACACCATCTTTGGTTGACTGGTAGAGACTTAGGTATTAAATAATAAAAAAAAAATTACTTCTGTTTAATTATTCTGTGACCTGGATCTGTTAAGCCTAGGTCTTCAAATGTAGGATGTTCGTAGAATAGGAATTGTTTTTTTTGTAGTCGGTATACAGTGTATTAGATTCAGTCTGTACATTACAAACAAAACAATCTGATTTATATTATACTAGCTAGTTATTTTCTGTTTTTCAAGATTGTAATTTGGTATCGATACAAACGGTTAATTCGACTGATAATGTATTAGGTCGATCTCCACGAGACAGGTTTGACCTAGTGTGGAGATCTAATGGTTAATTGTATATTACACTGTAAATTTTGACGGAATAAATATCTTTAACATTTAATCTAAATTATGTAAAATTAAACTACTGTTCGTTAGTCTCGCTTATTTATGATAACAGCTGGACCGATTTTTTTTTTCTGGAAATTTAGAGGTTTAAAATGCGAATAAAAAAGAAACTGCTCGGTTTTTTTTTCTGTGATCTTTGCAATTTAGGTTTGGAAATTTTAATTGATTCCATTGCTATATTTGTCAAAAAAATCGTCATTAACCTACTGCCATTCATTTACACTATGTCTCAACGATATCCACGTACTCAATAAAGCTACACCAGTCGTATTAGTCTCAGATTTGGCATTACACTGTAGTATCTACCGGGGACACACATAAATGTCGACTTTAATGTATTTCTAGGATATCTATGTCAAATATATATTTGTATATGCTATAAATATGCCAAAATACATAGTATAAGGCAAAGTCGCTTCACGCTGTCTCTATGTATGTTCAAATCTTCAAAACTATGCAACCGATTTTGATGTTTTTAATAGATGTCGTGATTCAAGAGGAAGGTTTACGGTTTACATGCATGATATAGTAGAGACACACTGATTCATCATCATCATCATCAGCCTATAGACGTCCACTGCTGGACATAGGCCTCCCCCAAACCTCGCCACATCGACCGGTCCTGCGCCATCTGTATCCAGTGACCTCCCGCGATCTTGACCAGATCGTCGGTCCATCTTGTGGGGGGTCTACCAACATTGCGCCTACCGTTTCGTGGCCGTCACTCCAGAACTTTTCGGCCCCACCGGCCATCCGTTCTTCGCACGCACTGATTAAGATAAGATAATTAAGAGATTGATAATTATTTAAGAGGTTATTGATTGAAAATTCTTAATGGACTCCTTTGTGACGCAGCACAAGTTGCGGTGGTCAACTGTTAGAAAATGTACTACGATCTTTCTGTATTTTCTTGGTAGCTTCTTATTGGCCTTAGTTAGTTTATGTCTTTCTTTAAAAATAGATTACATAAAAAAATATCAAGTGTCAAATGAAGAAATGATAATCGATAAATATGAGCAATCAGTTTAAATTGAAAAAATGTATGTAACTGAAAGGAGACATTCCAAATAGGTAGAAAACTATTTTATACAAAAGTTACAAATTCCACATAAGTTCTCAAAGGTAGGTCGTAGGTAGCAGTGTCCCCTGACATTGCAGAGGTCCATGAGCGACGGTAACCACGCTCTATCAGGAGGTCCGTTATTTCGTCTGGCTACATACCAAAAAAATCTGTTTATTTCCTCAACTAATATACCCCCCTGCACATGTGGTTTGTGTATGTTATTAATTATGTCATGTGGGGACCGGAATCAAACACCTTCAATAAATAAGGGTTACTAAGGGAATACAGTTGTTGTGTATCTCACAATTTTATAAGTTTATGGTAAGACTGCCGCTTGCTTTGACCGATGCGAAAAAGAAAGGTCCTACATCCGTTTTTGTTCAATTAACATTCATTGTGATTTTAATGTCTTGGGTGTAAAGGGTCGCTTCACACTGCACAGTCTCGTTCTGGATTCTGTCAGGACGAGAGGGAGGTGTTTTAGTGTGGTTTGACTCCCATATACTCTACCTGCGGGCGATGGAAGTTCGGTGACTTCTTCTTATATATAAAAAAAGATTTTAATATTTCGGGATAAATCTAGGTAGGTACTTACGGTATGATTTAAAGTTCTTTTTACGAGATTCCTTTCTGAAAATCAGTATGTTATATTTCACAATTCTACCCAAAAAAACTCGACAACAATAAAAATCATCCAAAAAAATAACCTCTTTCTTTACCATTTAAAATAAAAACTTCTTAACAAACAATACAAGCTCTTAAACCGTACCATTTGAGAATTGAAATATTCTTAAAAGCGCACTTTACCCGTATGTGGGTTATTGACAGAGCGTCAAGTGTCGCGAACACACATCTACATATGAACATATCATGTGTATGTTGCAGTCAAATGTATGAATAAGGATTTTGAAGGAAAAATATTCTTATATACTTATTGATTACCGGACTTGTCGCTCCCGGGCGTCGTGGCGTCGATGCTCGAGAGCGACGAGTCCTGAAAGGCGATGCTCGACTTCTGCGAGTCCACCATCTCGCAGAAGCAGGCGGCGGGGCGTGTGAGAGAAAGCTCTTCTCTCTACGCAGACTGCCCACCTCTCACTCCCTCCACTGTAACTCCTGTGTAGCCAGGATCCACAGCGGCGACCATCGTAATGACTCTGAGCAGTGAAGCCCAGGAACCCGAGGGAACTAACTTGTCTTAAGCCCCGCAACGAATTTAATCAGAAGAGAAGAAGTAGGAAAACATCCAATCCAATCTGCTATTAACTTTAATTTAAAAACGCAACCCGCTCATTTCATGGCCCCAACTTAACCCTGAGAATGCTGCGGGCGTTTCGTTCGTGTTCGTTGCTCTTTCGCGGTTTCCGTCGCGAGAGGGTTAACATCACTTGAAAACAACTCTGGAATATTTGTTTTGAGATAAATAAAAATGTTTTTTTTTGGCTTCGCAATAAACTGTAAATATTTGGAGTTTTTAAAGGCTTTAAGAGTCTTGACGTTATTTATATATTTTTGGATGGTTTACTATAGATTTTAAACTCTTGTTTAATTGTTAATTTCTATTGAATTGCAACCTTTTATAAAGTTTAATAAATAAAAAAAAAAAAAAAAAGTTTAAACATAAAATAATATCTCTTGAGTTGATGTAGAAGAGACAAATTTCAATATTTTTGTAATCATATACAATTAATTGAATTATTTTTGAAGTGTTTTTTTAAGTGTTGATTTTTTTTTCATTATGTTTATCCTTGCATATCTTTAATTAAGGGTGGATCGATTCGGACGCTAATTGTTAATCTAATATATGATGTATGTATGGATGTATGTTTGTTACTCTTTCACGTAAAAACTACTGAATGGATTTGAATGAAACTTTACCACAATATAGCTTATACATCAGAATAACACATAGACCTATGATTAGGGCTCTGCAGTGCTTAGTTACCGTATTTCTTACTTATTACTAGACTAGACGGGACGAACCTGAAGTCCACGCAAACGAAGTCGCGGGCAAAAGTTAGTATTAAAGATAATTGTCGTCGTAGGGACTCATAATAATTTTATGAAGATTACTATAGCTTTTAAAAAAAGATTTTACGATTAGTCACAAAGTTTCAGGATAAATCGATTTTAATAATTCTTTTTGGCTTCAAAATCGACACTTTTGCTATTATAATATCTATCTGACTAGCAGTGATTGTGTTATTGTTTTAAAACAGAAGTCGGGTATCATTATTTTTTAATTATCTACTTTATATCGTTTAATTACAATGACCATGAATTATTATGTATTGCAATATATCTAATCTACCAGTACTGTTAACCTCACAATCACGTAACTCCTCAAAAACCGCGAAAAAACCGTAATACAAATTGATTTCATCTACCCACATGAGGGTTACAAAGGAATCTGCCAAAAAAAATCTAATCAGTACAGAAAACAGATTGTTTCGCAAAGAATTCTCGATGTTATACGTTGGACACAGAATAACTTACTAAACAGAATTAACGATTATCTATAACTAGCTTTTGCCCGCGACTTCGTTCGCGTGGACTTCAGGTTCGTTCCGTCTAGTCGTATAGCCTATGTGTTATTCTGATGTATAAGCTATATTGTGGTAAAGTTGCATTCAAATCCATTCAGTAGTTTTACGTGAAAGAGTAACAAACATCCATACAAACTTTCAAGGTCAATGATTACTTGGACGATTGCATAAAGTGGGAATGAGTTGCTCGCCAAGGTCATTTCATTATCATAATCCATTTTTTTTTGTATATTTAAGGTAAAATTGTATAATACTGTTAAAATAATTTAAAAAAAATGCTCATATTACAAAAAAGACATGCCCGCTGAGTATCTTGCCAGTTCTTCTCAGGGCGGTGGCTATAATTATTATTTTTTGTGTCCGAACTGGTGGTAGCTTTTAAATTTTGACGTCAACAAGAATGAGCACGTCATCAATGTTGAAAATAAAGTATTTCATTTCATTTCATCAATACCTAGTGCATAGCTATGTACCTACATCAAAGCAATTTACATGACTCTTTATTTCTGTGTATATATTCTGTACGTCGGAGGCGAGTCGGGCCGTATAAATAATTTGAAAACAAATTTGACGTCAACACACGCGGTTTCACTTAGTTTCGTGAATACTGCGCCTTACTGAAATATTTATGAACACTCCTTTATTGAGAACGGGGCCCTGAAGAAAGCGTTTTGAAGAATATACAAGGCATATACTGAGCGGTTTTTATGTAGGTAGACGAGCTAACCGGCCATTTGATCGTAAGCGGTTACCGTTACTTATGGCCAAAGGGAGGTCTCTGGACGAGATAGTGTAGTCTCCGGACGAGTAGCCGAAGCCCACTGTAGTAAATTTTACATGTTGTATTCATTCGCCGAACGCTGCAAACGTCGATAGCGCGATTCAGGATCTGGCTCGCTATTGGTCGCCACAGCAGAAGTTTTACTCTATTCTTATGTCGCACTTCAAAAGCAATTCGATATTATAATGGCACTTTTTCATCTAGAAGCATTGAAATTTGAGCTTTATAAAATAATAGACGTAGAGCATTGAATTGAATACTAAGAACAACATGTTGTACGCATCGCTGCCTTATAATCTCGAATATGCAGAAATCCTCACGTTTTCTTAATTTTTTGAAGAAGGCTACATTAAATATTAAAAAAAAACTTGAGAGGTGTCATGAGACACCCGAATAGAACGAAGTTCCTTTCGATTAAAAGATATCTTATGATTTAAAAGGAACGTGTTTTAAAAGATTTTGATCACAGTGCCATCTAGCGATAATCATCTAAAACAAAAAAAGTGTCGCGACAACTAAAAAAGTGTCGTGACAACTAAAAAAGTGTCGTGACAACTTTTTGTAACTATTTTTTCCGTCTAGCCCCCTCTCGATAACGCGCGATAAGGAACTTCGTTCCAAAAATAGAAATTTTAACCTCTATTTTCGTGGCCCAAAAAGCTTAAAGCTAAGAATTTAAACTTAAAACCCACCGCTGTTCATATGTTTGCTTCAACTTTCATAAAGACAGGTGTAATGAATATTTAAGATAACATAACATACATTACTTATGAATGAAAAGTTCTAAAATGGCGAAACATGGGCAAACCTCCCAGAAGACGAATGACCTGGTTGTATCATCATCAGTCTATAGACGTCCACTGCTAGACAAAGGCTTCCCGCAAACCTCGCCACAACGAGCGATACCTGGATCCAGTGACTCTCCGCTATCCTGACCAGGTCGTCGTTCCATCCTGTGGGAGGTCTGCCCACGCTGCGCCTAACTTTTCGGCCCCATCGGCCATCCGTTCTTCGCACAATGTGTCCTGCCCATTGCCATTTCAAAGACGCAATTCTTTGGGCTATGGGGTGCGGCATGTCTTATTTAATTTATAAAATTCTCGTGTCACAATGTTTATGATATATGCGGATTCAGTAGGTCTGAGAATCAGCTATTATCTATTTTTTATACCTCTAAGTGATTATTCACATTTTGTTCAGCTTGACACGGACCATTCTTTTTTATTCCATTTAGAAAGAAAGAAATAAAGAAAGAAAAACATTGAATGAACACACAATACATGTTTACAAATACACATTTTAAGAAAGACAAAAACAATGCTAACAAACAGTGCAGTGTGCCCATAAGGCCACAGCTCAGCATATGCCGCAGATTACTGCAGCGCTGATTTTCAGCTGAAGCCCAATTCTACGTCACGAACGAAATGTTACTTTATATGTAAATATTAACAATATGTTATTTGTTTCAGGTACGTACGTGTAATATGTGAAGGATAAGTGATATATCAATAATTCATACAACTTTTCATAGAGCTTTCAACTTGTTGCCTCCAGTAATACATTAGCAGGCATTGATCGATCCCTTCCTTCCTGAGCACAGGGTCGGAGTTAGTACAGTTTAGAATTTCTTTTAAAAAAAAAAAGTATGAGTCACAGGTGATTCATGGAAAAGAGGCACGAATCATATGTGACTCATCTTACCATGCAAATTACAATTTTGAATTTCAGACGATATAAATATCTGTTGTGGATTTTTTTATGCATATATTTACAGTAACAAGTTTTTGTCCTGAAATCACAAATTATTAATTTATAGTAGAGAAAATAAATTAAATTTAGGTTAATCGTTGTCTTAAGAAGTTTCCTTAAAAGTAGGTTACAGATTGTCTCCTGGCGTACTCAGATCTATAAACGACTATGACTTGTCCTTCTTCAAATGAGGCTCAAAAACCTTCAATTTATGTCGTAGGTAGTAACCCTTCAATGTCCTCTAAAATTGCAGAAGTTCATGAGCGACGGTAACCACTTATGATTAGGTGGCCCGTTGACTCGTTTGCCTACATTGCCGCCCGACCACTCATTGTCGCGAGGTTTGGAACCATGTCCAACAGTGGATGTCTACGATAATGATAATGATGACCTTTTCTGCCTCAGGTAGAGGGATCAGGCATATTTCACCATGCATTAGTTATTCTAAATTAATTTTTATTCTACCTCCATATCCTGGCATTGCAGAGGCTCATGAGCGACGGTAACCGCTTACGGGCTCGTTTGACTGTCTTCCAACACTTTACAAGTCCTGCTGACTACAGTCCTGTTCTCATCCATAGAGTTTCGAGTATATTCAAATTTCCTTCGAAACACGAGCTTCGTAAATTACTTGGCGAGTACATTTGAGAGGTACTCGTATGAGATTTGATAATTTAAGAATATTTTTTTGATTATGAACGAGGAAAATGTGCAAAAACATTTAAATGGAATTACTTTACCGT
Organism: Trilocha varians; assembly: GCA_030269945.2. Taxonomy (NCBI): domain Eukaryota; kingdom Metazoa; phylum Arthropoda; class Insecta; order Lepidoptera; family Bombycidae; genus Trilocha; species Trilocha varians. The sequence continues at coordinate 8,039,598 of AP028275.1, read as the reverse complement.
GTTTCCTGCAAAGTGAACATTAAAATTAATTTTACTGTTGTTTGAACCGTGTTGAATTATTTAAGAGATGTTGTTATAAAATGGCCTGTGGAACGTCGCGATGGTAAAGAATGCTGCAGTGCTTAACGCGTCGGCGTCGTGCCGTCTTGCATAACACCGTGCTGGGTTTTGGCTCCAGCTGGGGTTCAATCGCTGAGTGATGTTTTAGTGCGGTTCAACTAATAAAAACAAAATGATCTGTGGGGTCCCGGGACATTGCAGTAGTCCATGAGCGACGGTGACAACTTATCAGGTGGTAAGGTCGTCTACAACTCATCTAAAAACAGTTATTTTCACAGACACCCAGAGAGAGAGATTATCAAGTTGACTTAATTTTATGTTTGTCTTCTTATAACTTAAATCTGGGTAGACTGACTGATGCGAATATATTTCATATTATGAAATATTTTCAACATTGATGACGTCAAAATTTAAAAGCTACCACCAGTTCGGACACAAAAAATAACAATTGTAGCCATCGTCCTGAGAAGAATTGGCAAGAAACTCAGCGGGCATGTCTTTTTTGTAATATGAGCATTTTATTAAAGTATTTTAACAGTATTATACAATTTTACCTTAAATATACAAAAAAAACGATTATGATAATGAAATAACCTTGGCGAGCAACTCATTCCCACTTTGTGCAATCGTCCAGGTAATCATTGATCTTATAGTAGGCTTTCTTGCACAGACGTTCTTTAATAGTTTTCTTAAACCTATGTATAGGTAGGTTTTGAACATCTTGTGGGATTTTGTTGTACAAGCATACAGACAAACACCTATGGTCAATTTAGAAGTTTTTGATGAAGCGTCGTAAATTTGAGACACTGACGAAGTATCGGCTCCCTAGTAAATAATATACCTACCTAAACCTAATAACTTTATTTACCCTTTTTACTGAAATAATTACTGTTCACCACTAACTTGAACAGCAATAACGTCAAATTATCTCCAAGCGCCCTAAAAACATCAAAAATGTGTAAGAAATATACCAGGGACATAGCATAAGTGTTTATACAGAAATAAAACTTATTTATGGACCAGCCCAAGTATTTTTAAGGTCATTCACTTTTTTGCCACGCTCCATCCGACTATGGAATGAGCGCTATGACTTGTCCTTCTTCAAACGAGGCTTGAGGAGGGTCCTTAAAGTTAGGTCGTAGGTAGCGACCCCTCAGTGTCCCCTGACATTGCAGAGGTTTATGAGCGACGGTAACCACTTCCTATCAGGTGGGCCGTTGGCTCGTCTGCCTACATGGCAATAAAAAAAATGTTTTTTTTTGTTAGACGAGGCAACGGGCCACCTGATCGTGGTTGCCGTCGCTCATGGACCTCTGCAATCTCAGGGGACATTGAAGGATTGCTACCTACGACCTAAAATGTCTTTTCAACGGATAAGATTTCTCGATTTGCTTTCACTTGTAATTAACTCAATAGAGTTAAAAAACCCATCAAATTATCTTCCTCTTAGAACCTGCTCCTAATCACAACAAATACAATAAAAAAATATTTATCCAAATCGGTCCAACCGGTTACGCGTGATTTCATGACCAATAGAGTTTTGATCTGACGTTTGATCAGACGTTTGCAACAGTTGAAATATCGAGACCACTCAATTAAATAGCATGGTAAGAACCCGTTTACAATGCATGGAATCTATTACTTTTGATTTCTGTACAATATTGTACACCAGGGGCAAGATATTTGTTACGTCAATATGGAGGGAGGAACCAATAGGGGTGAGACTGCTATAAATCAATTTGAACGTATATTTAATAAAAATCTTTCGTATATCAAGGCGCGAACGAAAACCAACGTATGTTGACACCACATGTGGAATATGTGATGCTGTGGGAAATTGTGCAGACCTGTTTTGGCTATTTTCGTCGAGATGAACCAATTTTGATGTCATTTAAATATTAGTGTGCAGTCTTTTGAAAGAATCAACCTTTTGAAATGCTAGTTATTTAATTAATATTTTTGATAATTAAACTTTTATCTAAACCGATTTTGATTGGTTTTTGCAACATTGCAAAAAGTAATTTGATTAACATCTCTGTAGTAGTTTCTTGAAGTCAGTAATTAACTACGTAGTCCATTTTATTAAAAAAAACAAATTCTACCTGAATTCTCATTTAATAGAATTTTACACTTCAACTGTACAAAATATCCTTTGAAAGTAACCAGGTAAACTTGCAAACAAAACTATAGAAAAACAGAGCATTTTTCGAAGCGTGTGACCAACGTATCTAGACCCCTAACAAATAAGGTTCATTTCAATATATTAAGAATTATTACACGTTGGGGTGTCTGTGTATTATGGACGTTTGCTCCATAAACTAACTTCAGAAATTTCTTTATTATTTCATAGTTAATAGAACAATAGGTAATTGAAAATAGTATTTTACATATATATTCTGTGATGAACAAATAAGGTTTTTGTTCAAAATATATTTTTATAAAACCAAAAAATAAGTACCATTGAATATAAGGTACGTCAGTTAAAAATTATGATCATAATTAGTCCGATACACACACACACACAAACATACACAAAACTACCGTTGAACTTGAAATAATAATAATTAGAAAAATATTATTTGTACTTCGCCCACGAGGTGACCGACATGTGGCGTGTTGAATCGACCATCATTGTTCCTCACGTTGTATCTGTGCACGGTCTAATAGCGAAAAGCTTCGACCGTCATCTAGAGAAGCTTTCGCTCCCCGGCTGGGTAAAGGGCTTGATTCAGAAGGCGGTCGTTCTTGACACGGCGCGTATTGTGAGGAGGTTCCTCTCTCTTGAGCCCTGACCACTGACCCGACCGTCTCCAGTGGCCCTCTGTTTTTATATTGTATTTTTAAATTTATTTTTTTGTAAATGTATTTTTTTAAATATAATGTAAAAAAATAAGCAAATAAACGAATAAGGAGATTAGAAAAATATTAAATAATTTTATTTTTAAACATAACAGTCATAATACTTCTTTTCATTATACAGCATTATTAATTTCAACCCAAAAAATACCATTTAACATACTCAAAGACGTAGTGTTTCCCTCTAATATTTTACCCTCATATTGGTCCCGTAAATAGCCAGGCGTTCCCAGTAATGGGCCCAATTGAGGAAAAAGGTGTTGGGCTAAAAAGGCCCAATAAGGTGACAAAAGGGCTTGTATTTGTAAGCCAATGCCGTAAAGGGTTGATCAAGAGGTTTCATTGTCAATGAAATCTAAAAATAAAACTAAAATACTACAAAATAGAGAAGTATAATACATAGAAGTACAAAGAAGTACTTAGAAGTACTTAGAAGTACGTAGAAGTACATAGAAGTACAAAGAAGCATAGTATAAATACCTATTTGTTGTTTGTTGCATCTTGAATAGATGAGGTTGTGACTTAATACTATGTGCAACGACGTTAACCACTGTTGCCCATGGACTACTGAAAATTTCAATTTTCATTCTATTCTTTGTATTTTGTTAATTATATACTCTCTTGCATATTGGAAAAGGATTAAAAATCCTTCGAAGATGTGTGAAATCCTCAATCCGCATTGGACAAGTGTGGTGGATTATGACTAATCCTTCTTGAGGCCTGAGCCCAGCAGTGGGCAGTAATGGTGGTTACAAATATTCGTTTATGATATTTTCAGCATATAAGATTTACTACAATCTCTGAGTGAGTTTCAAATTACTTTATCTAAAATTACAAAAACAAGAAAATATTCCGTATTTGTTATAACAGAAGCGCGGTGTCGTGTTCAATGCGTTAAAGCAAAAATAAGTTCATTATAAAAATCAAGTGCCTCCCACAGAACTTCATTTCAGGAGCAAAAATCCACCAAAGAATTCAGACATCCACATTTATTTCGCCACCGGATTCTCACCCTTAGCCTTTTAAATTTAAGGTTTAGAATTCTGCAGTCGTTTCCAAGATGAAGGCCCATTGATTCGCGAAATTAAATTCCACAAGCTCTCGCACAATGATCGTGATTTCTTCCATAATATGAGGTGCGGCTTACGATCAAATGAGCTCTGCTATCAGCGGCGCTTGTCTGAGTTACGTGACCGAGGGGCTTTCGGAAATTGTCTCACGATTTTTGGGTATTTCGAAGGGTTTTTAAGATTTAAGACGAGTTTAAGCACTTCAGGACTTTGTCTTGAGTGGGTACTTTAAAATATACGGGGTGTAATGTGCATTTTGAGAAATTAAGTCAGAAAAGTATAATATAATGTAGTAGGTATGTTAATTTATGTTGAAACACTTACACTAATTACAATTATTAATTTGGTACTAGCTGCAAAATAATGGTCAAAATAATAATAATTAGTTAGTTTAAACTAAAATAAATAAAATAATTGTAAAAAATTAAATTTTATTACAATTGCCTCATTAATTAACACGACTCTATCCCTCACGAAAGGAACTTCGTTCCATCCGGGTGTCCCTTGACACCTCTCAAGTTTTTTATATTGCCATGTAGGCCACCTGATCGTATGCGGTTACCGTCCCTCATGGACCTCTGTACTGTCGGAGGACACTGCAGGGCCTTTTTTTATCTTTCGCCTCGTTTGAAGGAACACAAATTATAGGTCGGTAATAAAATCGGTTAAAATTTTCGTAAGAACCATTTCATTATGCATGAAAGTGAAAAAAAAATTGAGAGGTGACACGGGACACCCGAATAGAACGAAGTTCCTTTCGATTAAAAGATATCTTATATTTTTTTTTTCCTAACGTAACGCGCGCGCGACACGTGCGTGTTTTAAAAGATTTTGATCACAGCGCCATCTAGCGATAATCATCTAAAACAAAAAAAGTGTCGTGACAACTTTTCGTAAGATTTTTTCCGTCTAGCCCCCTTTCGATTAGGCGCGATAAGGAACTTCGTTCCAAAAAAATCCTTTTCAATTATACTATCTATCAGAAAATACTAACTTTCAATATCAAGCATAAAATAAACTTTACATCTGTAAATCCAGTTGTTAAAAGCTACTCAAAAAAAAAACTTGTAAATTTTCACGTAAAACCGTATAAATCACATTTATTCAATCCGCTGGTACTAATTCATTGTTTTTTGTCTCTTTCGTGCCGCTGAATAATTGTTTTACGGTCACGAACACAGAATACATGAATACAGACGTCAAGTTAAATACAAATTGTCATTGGCAAATAAGTTTGGCAAATGCAAGCCAATTAATCAATTCTGAAAAGGGAACGAGTGTATTAGACTAAAAATAGAGAAAATATGTATGACGGCGTAAATAGTGTGTTGAGGTGTAATGACGTTGTAAACAGTCGATCTTCGTTTTGTTTTGTTAGGAATGACGTCACAATGTCCACTTGAACACTTAATGATCAACACTTTTGAAAAAATAACGAGTTTTAACAGTTTATTATTTTTACATCAAGAGGTCCGTTCGCCTCGACAATTCAAACACGAATGAATAATAACAACGGCTAACGCCTGTATTTATAGCAAGTCTCCACTTCCAACTACCCGCACGGTGAATAGGTGGGTTTCCCTTGTTATCACCCCGTCATGTATTATTTTCCAATAATTTTATTTAGCGGTAGTCCTAGTTTTCATATAAAAATTTAATTATTTAAATACATTATTGTGAAATACTACTCTCAAAATAGTCTCTTTCCAAGTAATTTCTTTAAATGTCACTTTTTAAATTTAAAATGAGTTCATATTATAAGTACTAACATTGGAAGGAGTAGAGTAGTACTTACTACTTACTATTATTTATATGATATGCCGAATATTGGCTCACCAACGTCCAACAAACGTAAAAACAAATGACGGTGACGGCCGACATCTAGACGGAGGGTTTCTAAGCATTGGCCAGCATTGCACAAGTTGTCAAGTTTCTCCAAACGTCGTGGAAATCAAGCGAGTATTGGTCCAATGTATGTTGGCCTATCAATTGTCACTGTTGTCACTTGTGTGCAATGGAAGTTGAAAATCCAGAATAATATAAGCTAAAAAGATATTACGTCACTGTTGTTTGGGGAAAATCACCCGCCTCGTAGATGTGATATATGAAAGTTGAACCGCACTAAACTTCCAACCGCTCACACTCAGATTTCGAACCCCGACTGAGGCCAGAACCCAGCACGGGGTTATGCGGGACGGCGCAACGCATTACGCTTGCTGTAGTACTTGACTTCTGTATCAAGTGTTCTGTGTCGGGTCTCCCGCTAACCTATTTCATTTTTGAAAGTCAAATTTTTGTTGTTCGCCTTTTCGTTTTTGCATATTTTTATATGCGAATTTATGGGTGAAATTGTTGACTGACTTTCGAAAATGGTTTATCTATTTGGATGAACTCATTTTCATGTTTTTTTTTCTCAAGAAACTGAAAAACTTTCGTTAGTACTGTATATCTATCAGGTGGGCCGTTGGCTCGTCTGCCTACAAGGCAATAAAAAAAAATATTATGTAAGAACCAACGCACACTAAACCAGGTCGCAACAAATCACAACCTAACTGATTTCAATTTTTTTTTCATTGTTTTTCTAAAGATAGCCGCATATTAAAAGCTCAGCTATACTTAAACAGCTATAATATAAACTTAAGGCTTGTCTAACACTAAAAGATACCGAACAATAATTAGTTAATGTATAAATAACACTAAAACTAATGTAATTAATATCTTGAACAAAGCTATAAGGGCCCCCATTAAAATCTTCCCACGCTGTAAAGGTACTCGCCCACGAAGCACTTAAACACCGTATCAGTGTTTTGTACAAAATGCTAATTAGCACAGACTTAGGAACATTATTTTGTACTTAAATAGCAAGAATATGATAATTAGGATGATTATGAATAATATTGGTACCGAAATAGCTACGAGCCATTTAAATTCGCAATTCGTAAAAGAATTCCTGAAATATGTAGGTGTACGTCTGACGTTGTTTTGAAAATAAGTTAAACTGACTTTTTTTGTCGATAAGAATATATTTTCTCTCGAAGATTAGTTTTGTAAAATTTTTCGTTCGCGACGTGGAATTGGGCTTCAGCTGAAAATCAGCGTTGCAGTAATCTGCGGCATATGCTGAGCTGTGGCCTTATGGTCACACTGCACTGTCTGTTAGCATTGTTTTTGTCTTTCTTAAAATGTATATTTGTAAACGTGTATTGTGTGTTCATTAAATGTTTTTCTTTCTTACTTTAATTCCCCTTTCTAGGAAACATACTAATTTTATGTAATACGTAATGGTGATTTTGTCGAATTCTCATTAATTACAACATTCGTTTATTTTTGAAAATGAAACGAATAAAAAGAGTTTAGATTCGAAAAAAATCACAAAGGTCACCTGTAATTCTACTCCATCAATCGTCAGTGTCTAGTAAGGATAAATTCTCTAAAACATGATAGATTAAATGACAGTCAACCAACAAATTCACATTTGAGTCATTAATTTAGAATTCTTATTAAACTGAAAAAATATCGGTCAATTTTTGATAATTTTGTTACCGTTTTGCTATTTTCATCCCAAAACTATATACCCTTTATATAGAGTTGCTCATTACCCCGAGTATTTATCACCGGACAGTGCCGAGATATCTAAGTAACCGTCAATCCTAACCCTCTTAATGTTTCATAAACAAAGCAATATTAATTATTGGCGATTCAGCATCATTTCGAGTTATATCGATATTACGATCGAGAAGACGTTGTGTTTTATCGATACTGAATAGATACGTCCTATACACTCAAGAAAACTAATTATTAAGAGATTAAAAATAAATGGTGGCTCTATTTTATGTCTATTTTGAGGATGGGATAGTGAACCGATTTTGATGATTTTTGTAGGATTTTTTAAAATATTATATTGAAATACCTTAAATGAAAAGAACAATATTTGATTCAAAGTTTTGTGTACCAAATTTTCGTTGAAGTTACAAAATGGTTTTTTTGGCAGAAAATCTAATAATTGTCGTAAAAAAAGGTATAATCTTAGTTGCTATATAGTAAATTTACTTAAAATACCTACCAATCGGAACTTCCAACATATCTTAAAAAAAATCTCACAATAATAAAGTGGTCAATTTTGTACGTGTTGGATTTAGTTCGATACAATTATAACGTGTGTGTAGCATGTGAGCCGGAGTCCGTCAATTGTGACCAATCACGGCGCCTACATGTCGGTTCTAGATACGAGTGTGGTTCTCAAACTGTTTTATTTTATAGGGTTTTTTTTTTTTTTTTTTTTTTTTTTCAGTTGGAGGAAATCACCGGATCTACTCGGGGTATGTGGGAGTTGAACCGCACTAAAACCTCCAACCGCTCACACTCAGCGTCCGAACCCCGGCTGAGGCCAGAACCCAGCACGAGATTTGGAGGGACGGCGCGACGCGTTACGCACTCGGCATACTTTCCCGTCGCTCCGTCCCCTATTCTATAGGGTTAACAAATGACAACAAAGTTTAACAAAAAAAAAAAAAAAACTATAAATATACTAAGTAATAATGATCCGGTTGACCCTCGGTTTAACTTTTTTTATATTTTACTTGTTTTTGCAATCTCTACTAATATTACTATTTTTTTGTGAATGTAACTCTGTCTGTCTATGTATCTGTCTGTCTGTCTATCTATTTGTCTGTCTGTCTGTCTGTTAAGAAATAGCCTAAAGTTTGTAAGTATAGATGTATGGATGATTGTTACTCTTTCACGTAAAAACTACTGAATGGATTTGAATGAAACTTTACCACAATATAGCTTATTTTATACATCAGAATAACACATAGGCTACAAATTTTAGGTTTCTAATGTGAGGTCGTAAAAAAACACATTTTTTGCGGTATAATAGTACTATATTATAGACGTCGCGAACGAAGTCGCGGGCAAAAGCTAGTATTTTATATTTTATCAAACATACAAAAAGATTTTACCATAGATTACTATAAAAATATAAATGTTTTATCCCAAGTTTGAGAACCTCCGTCCAAAAGACATTCAATTGAGAGAACGGGCATTGTCAGTTCAGTGGACACGATTGTCTCGATAAGAGCATCTCGAGACATCGTTACTAATCGATAAATAATCGATCGATTAAACGGACGTTTCCCCTCACTATTTAAAGAAACATGTAGCACTGGTTTCTTTGAACAACATTTTAAATTAATCGTAATATATAAGATATAGTATGGAGATTTATTTTGAAGAGTTAAAATCCCTCGCCAATGTGCAGATTTCCTTACGATGTACTTTTTTTTTTTGGACGGGAGGAAATCGCCGGACTTCCACTCGCCCCGCGAGTTTGGTATGTGGGGGTTGAACCGCACTAAAACCTCCCGCCGCTCACGCTCGACGTCCGATCCCCGGCCCGGACAGAACCCGGCACGAGGCTGGTAGGAGTGACAGGACGTGTTCGCGATTGTCGCTCACGTATCGCCCCGTCACCCCCCCCTTACGATGTACTTACGGAGAATATGTTTTTAGTTATAAACATATTAATGAAGGTATTTATTTGTGTAAAAATAAGTTCAGTTATAGTATTTTAGTTGTAGGTAGTTTGCGCTAGCTTACGGCCCCCCTGTTTGTAAGCGGTTACCGTCGCTCATGAACCTCTGCAATGCCAGAGCAGTTAACAATCATACAGGACTTTTTTTACACCTGACCTAAGCTTGGAAAAGATTCTATCCCTACTAGGCCCTACTACTAATATTATATATGCGAAACTAACTCTGTCTGTCTGTTACGCTTTAACCTCTCAACCGATTTTGATGAAATTTGGCACAGACAATTTTTAGACCCTGAGGAAGAATATAGGCTACCTTTTAATTGAAAGTGACGCAGACGAAGTGCGCGAGTGTAAAATAAGACAATTAAATAATTAAAAAACACAAACATCCTAATAATAACTCAGTATTATAAACCTCTAATTAATTTCCCTTCAATTCGAATATATCTGAGTTCACCAGCCCCACATCAATTCGACTTTAACGTACTTATTGAGCTTCTTACAATTTGTTCGACTTCCCGTGTAATTATAACTCGCTCTTCGGCTATTTAAGCCTTTCCTAATTGCGAATAAGTCGACACAAGTCGGTGACATAAGATAATTATTTTACAGAAATATTGATAGAACAATAATTGACTTGTCCTTCTTCAAACGAGGCTTGAGGAGGGTCCTTAAAGTTAGGTCGTAGGTAGCGACCCCTCAGTGTCCTCTGACATTGCAGAGGTTCATGAGCGACGGTAACCACTTCCTATCAGGTGGGCCGTTGGCTCGTCTGCCTACATGGCAATAACAAAATAAGGAACTTCGTTCCAAAAAAATTTTGTTGTAATTTTTCAGAATATCACTGGCTTAAAATGGTAAAAGAAAACATTGTGAGGAAACCTGCATTTCGGAAAGTGATTTAAAATTTGAAAAAAATCTTCGAAGATATGTGAAGTCCCCAAGCCGCATTGGGCAAGCGTGGTGGACTATGCCTTATCCCTCTTAGGAGGAGACGAGAGCCCAACAGTGGGCAGTAATGGGTTGTTACGTTACAGCAGTATAGTTTGAAGTCATGCACGAAATACCAAGTTTAAAAACGCGAGTGTCAATTGTTTCTGAAACGTCATGTATGTGATTTAATATTTTCATATTATTACTAGCTGGCCCACACCATTTCGTCTGCGTCACATAAGGAAATTTTCACACCGTTTAAACCTTCCCTGAACTTCTACGAATATTTCAAGATTAAAATAAGCCAAATCTGTTCAGTCGTTCTCGAGTTTTAGCGAGACTAACGAACAGTAATTCATTTTTATACATAAGAAGATTAAAATTTGTAAGTACATGTATGCAAAATTGGAATTAAAAGTTATATTAGGAATATATAAAAGTATTCGTGATAAAGTTTAGGTAATAGTATTACTTCTTGTAGTATTATTATGCTATGTCGCTACTTTGTTCAGTTAACTGACGGAATATGTTGTGATAAGTACGGAGTATACTTTTTTGTGAAATGTGTGAAAAAAGCCATTTTGGAGTTTTTCATGCTTCTTAATCATAAGTATACAGGGTGATTTCCTAGTGAGGGTACATATTGAAGGTCATGGTAGCTGATGGTTATATACGACCAGTAAAAATATTATTACCAAAGAATATGGCTTAATGCCTTAGTAATCGCAACTTAAAAATATCTAAAATTCTTGCAAAATGATGGTTTTTCGACAGCTGATGGGTGTGGCGGAGGTGTGGGGTGCGCGAGATCACTAGAGGTCGTTAGTCAACACTCTTTTAGCCGAAATTGTTTATGTTTGATGTTGTTTTATCGAATTTAGATTTAAAAAAAAAAAAATTAGAACAGAGTACTCATCACCCTCCTGCAATATGTACCCTGTCTAAAAAAACACCCTGTATAGTAGATACTGATGCTGATGTACCTCTGCAATGCCAGGGAAAACCCTTTACCTATGACCTACCTATTTTTCAAATCTCTTTTGAAGAAGCACAAGGTATACTCCCATGTAAGTGTCATCAGCGTTCGACAATTATTGCAGGAATTTTGGATATTTTTAAGTGGCATTAAATAAGACATAATGCTACTCTTTGGTTATTTTTTTTACTTTTAATATGTATGTATACTTCGAAATACCCGAATAGAATGATCGATATAACATTAAAGAAGTTATAAAATCGATTATAACTACAATAACAAGCATGTTAGAATCGTCTCGAGTTAAGGGCCTCTCACACTAAGTTTTGAGAGAAATTTACGAGTTTTCCAACTCGACAGATAAATTGGATTATTGTCGTCTAAATGTAGAATGTCGCGTCTGTTTTTTGGTACAATTCAAAAGAAAATAATAATAATAAGAAAATACATGTGGAATATTATAGAAGAAGGTTTTATTTTAAGTTCGCAACTCTATTATTAATTTATGAATGTCAAATGGGACAGTTTACGAAAAGACGGGAGAGAAAAGATGGTTGTTTTTACGATTAAAGATTAAATATAATTAAATGTACGAAGAGTTTTCAATTCCTACATACATTTAAGCATATGTTTGTCTCATGTATTCTTAAATATTTACGCAATTAATTTTGATTCGGCTTATAGACCGACTTCTAAAAAGGAGGAGGTACTCGATTGGTCTGTATTTTTTTTAATGTTTGTTCCTTCATTACTTTAGTTTAGGTGGACCGAACCGATTTGAATGATTGTGGTGTCAAAGGTCATGATCGTTGTGGAGTGAAGTACGAACAAAATTTCAGTTTTTTGCGTGTTACATTTCTTTTCTGTATGAACCAATTTCAATGATTCTGTTTTTGTTAGGAAGCAGACACTTTGGCCATTATCTCATATCAATTTTGTAAAGAACTGACTGGTCGTTTTTGTGCTGTGCTTTAAAATAAAAGACCGTCATTTTCATTTTTGTAAAAAAATATTACGGCAATTTCGATTCCCTTGAATCTTACAAAAATCTATAAAAAAGTTGTTTTTTTCTTCTTTTTTTATTTTTTCTTTTTTTTATTTATTGCGTGATAGATAAACGTGCCTACGGCCCACCTGATGGTAAGTTTCAAGGAATGTTCCCCCTACCTCTAAGGACTTTCTTCAAACCTCAACAAAACGCTTGAGCACATGTATTAGTACACACGTGAAGGGATTTTGATAGGGACGCATCTCAAGGCAATCTTTATGGGATCCAAGCTTAATCCCCTCGAAGTGTAACAGGCGTTATGCTCATCGCGATTTATACTTATTTAACTCTTCATATTTGTACAAATATGGATGTGCTCGTCGCTTCTAATAATGTTACTAAAAAATAAATAAACGATTGCTAATTTTTGGATGAAGTACAGTACTACAGTATTTGTTTAGGGGCGGCGCGACGGGAAAGAGTGCCTTGGGCGTAACGCGTCGCGCCGTCCCTCATAACCCCGTGCTGGGTTCTGGCCTCAGCCGGGCTTCGGACGCTGAGTTTGAGCGGTTGGAGGTTTTAGTGCGGTTCAACTCCAACGGGGGATCTAACTGAAAAAAAAACAGTATTTGTTTACTATAAAAATCATTTAAATCGGTTCATCTGGAATATAGATTATACATGAAGGGAACGAAACTGGTTTAATTTTGGTACAAAGTATTTGTTAACTATAAAACGACATTTAAATCGGTTCATCTGGAATATAATATAAACATTCAAAGAACAAGAAATTGTGTCCGTTAAAAATACTATTTCAAAAATAGCTCCAAAAGTACATATTCCATCTTAAATGACGTTTTAGGTACTTTCTCACAAAAAAGACTCATCAAAATCGGTTCACAAACGCCGCAAACAAACTGAGACTCGTTATTTTCAAGTCATTTATAAACGTTTGCAAATGAATGACTTAGCGCTACGTGGGCCGTGCACTCATTCGTCTAATCAAATTACTCGCTCCAAATGCAAATGAATGATTCGACAATGATTCTCTGTTTTAAAGTTGTTTTAAATGTTTTGTTTTGAACTTTCTCGTGTGTGAGATTAGCACTTTGTTTTGGAGTAATTTGAAGATTTTAAGAAGCGAGGTGTATGAGTAACTAGCTGACTCGCGCAACTTCGTCTGCGTTACAAAGGGGTTCAAACAGTACTTGCAATGCCGTCGAGTTATTAGTTGCGCGGTCCGAAGTGCACCCACATATTCATTGCGTTTTATACTCGTGATAACTTCTAAACGAAAAGTCCGATTGGAATAAAACAAAAAGTAATTTACTTCTACATTAATACTCTTGATAATATAATACTTAATTTGGATAAGGGTTAATATAACGATACTCATTTAAAGTTATATTCAATCTCGGGACGAAATATTATTTTTATAAACATAAAAGCGGTTATTATGACTAAACTATGATAGTTACATATATGCTGTCGCGGACTTTTTTTTTTTGTCTTACTAAGACCTAAAAACGCGTAGTACATCATTTTGTTCTACTGTCAATAGTTTTTGCAGCGTACGCCTAAATAGGTTTTCGATTATTCACCTTGTGTTACATATTCGATATTTTCATATGGATCCCTAATTCTTTTGAAAATAAAATATAGCCTATAACCTTCTTCGGTAAATGGACTTTCCAACACTGAATTTTTTTTTTGTTGCATTATCACGCGATGTACGATATGCGAGGTTTAAGAAAAGTCCTGTATCGGTAGGCGATAGATAACAGTCCCTCATTACCCTGGCATTGCAGAGGTTCATGAGCGACGGTGACCGCTTACCATCAGGTGGGCCGTAGGCTCGTTTATTTTGCAAAAAAAAAAAAAAATATACATCTGCGAGCAAAATGTCAGCTCAATCTGAAAGTTTGTCAAATTTTACTTTGCAAGATTCCACCCGAACTTACATAGTTACATCCAGTGCGAGTATAAAGCTTATAAAAAAATGTGCCATAGTGTAAAATAAAGCGCATACTACAAAACTTATTTATAATATCAAAAAATAAAGCTGAATCTTGAAACTGCGAGGAAAAGCAAAGATACTCTCGGAAGTATGTTGAAGATTGTTAAAATCCATAAAATCCTGTTCACAATTTTCAGCGCTGTTCAGGTGTGTGTATAGGAGCGAGTAATGTACGCGGAAAACTTTAGGATATGTTATAGCGGCCATCTTGTGTAGGATAGGAGGTAGATATGTATTTTGTTGGTTTGTCTTTTTATTGTAAGACAGACAAACGAGCTTGCCCACCTGATGGTAAGCGGCCACCGTAAATCTCTGCAATGACAAGGCAATGAGGGGCCGTTATCTATGACCTACTTATACATCATTTAAATAGGAACATGTCATACTCGATTTGTATGATATTTTTTATTCAGAACCAATATTTGTAGTATTAAACTAAAAAATAAAACAAAATAGAGATATTTATTGTTTTTTTTAAATTGCGTTATAAATAAACGAGCCTACGGCCCACCTGATGGTAAGCGGTCACCGAATTATTGAAAAACTATTATTAAAAAATTATTGAAGTCTTATACTGAGATCCCTTATTAGAGATTAAGACCTTCTCTGACCTGCATATTGGATCAAACACATTTTTAT
Organism: Trilocha varians; assembly: GCA_030269945.2. NCBI lineage: Eukaryota > Metazoa > Arthropoda > Insecta > Lepidoptera > Bombycidae > Trilocha > Trilocha varians. The sequence continues at coordinate 8,024,526 of AP028275.1, read as the reverse complement.
GTAATTTAAAGTATCACAAAATATATTGTAGGATAAGATTGTAAATTCCAGGATACTTTTAAATAAAAAACTCAACTGCTTCACATACCTATACACTTAACCTTAAGGAAAGAAACGAAATAAGCCTTTGAATATATTAAAATAAGATAAAGTTAATATATTTGAAGCCGCCTCTTAGACTACAAGACGAGGAATGCTCATAAAACTTTATGTTTTATATCACGAAAAAATCTTTGCGTAAATTTTTATATTTTGTTACACGATCTTCTACCGCTAGAATATTGTAGTAAAATGTAACTATCTAGCCTACTGTATAGTTTCTGGTATTATTTAAATCTGTTTAATGACAAAAATGGTGAAGAAAAGTGCGTACGTGACTTTAGACGTTATTTTGATATACTTCCATCAAATTATTGAATCAAAAAACAAAAAATAAAGATGGTTTAAAAATAGTAAAAGTAAAATCATTGGTGAAAAAAGTGTGAAAATTGAGAATTAAATTTTACATACTGACCCAGGGGCGGCGCGACGGGAAAAAGTGCCGTGGGCGTAACGCGTCGCGCCGTCCCTCATAACCCCGTGCTGGGTTCTGGCCTCAGCCGGGGTTCGGACGCTGAGTGTGAGTGGTTGGAGGTTTTAGTGCGGTTCCGCCCGCGGGACAGGTGGGGTATGTGGGAGTTGATCCGGTGATTTACTCCAACTAAAAAAAAAAAACATACTGACCCACGCAACTTCATCTACGTGACGAAAGAAGAATTCAGTTAGCTTAAGCGTCGTTTGAAGAAGGACATGACATAGAGCTCCGGGAATACCGACGAATACCTGGAACGAACAGTGGATGAACGGTGGTTCCATATAGTAGGGATGAACTCCACCTCGACGCCGGGTGGTGTGATGATAGAAGGAAGATATTGGAATCATCTCAAGTAATTTCTCGGAGCACTCCCCGTGGATCAACCGGTATAAGATGCAAAGAGACCCGAAGTTTCTTCGCAGACCTAAAATTGAACATGGTGGTTCTATTTAGTGAGGATTTTTTTTATTGCCTCGTTGGCAAGCTAACGGCCTATCTGATTGTAAGCGGGTACCGTCGCTCATAGACCTCTGCATTGCCAGAAGACACTGCAGGGCCGCTACTTACGGCCTACCCTTAAGAACTCTCTTCAAGCCTCGTTAAAGAAGGACACGTTTGCACCTCGACTTATGAGCAATAGTTTCGAAAATTGAATGTTTGTACCTTGTAAAGTCATACAATTTTATTTCAACCCTTCAGGCCAACCTAAGGGCTGTTAACCCTCACTTACAGGGGTTGTAAAGTGGAATCAAACCAGTGTTACGATTTGGGAGCAAGCGACGAATTGTTAGGATTTTGTTAGAAAGTTTTAGATAAGTGTAGTGTCGGCTGATTTTATTCGATTTACAGTATTGATGTTATATTTGTTAGTAGTTTTTAAAATGTTTTTTTTATGATCATTATTTAAACTTGTCTATAATACTTTCACGCATTTTCAACGGGTTCTTACAAGACTCTCTGAGCATTTAGATACAGTGTGGTGTGTCGTGATGTGAGTTCGAGTTCCAGTGGTACTACCCGAAAGCGAACGAGAAAGATGGTAGACAGATTTGTTTGCTCTTAAATCGACCCGCAGTATCCAGTCTTCTCGTGATCATGACGTTTGCAACAACGTTGAAATATCGAATTAACTCAATTAATTAAATATCGTGGTAAGAACCCGTTGAAAATGCATGAAAGTATTATAGAAAACCGCGAGTGTCTGAATAAGTTTAAGTTTGTCTGTCAAAAAGTTTTCAGAAAATTTTACACGTTTTGTTTTTATTGATATTATTATGAGTGTGGGTGTTTACACTAGTTTTTCAGACTTTATTTGTAGTAAAAATGGGTATAAAACAACAAATAAACAATTGGCCCAACTCGGTCTGCGTCACAAAGGGATAAGTATAAGACTACCTTCTAATCACACACTTAATTTTTTTTTTCAATTTGGACAAATAAACTTTAGTATAGATCAGATTTTCATCATCTTAACTGGTTATAAAAAAGATCACATCAACTTACTTATTACTAAACGGGTTCTTACCACGATTATTTTTAAATGAGCGGTCCCACAGCGGTCACATTAAAATCCTAGATAGTTTGAATCACACATTCAAACATGTAAAAATCTAGGCAAATACTTCAGGTCTATTTTTCCCTACCCTTTTCAGACGTTCTAAGAGTCCTCACCTCTCAAGGGTGAGGGGTGATAAACCCTCGAGTTATTTTGACTGTAGCTATCTTAAGAGGGTGTATGCAGGGTGAATGGTGAAAGATTTGACGTATTGAAGAGGTCGTGGTAAATACACCCTGTATCCCAAGTACCTTAAATATTGGAGTTAGGTTGATTTGCTGAAAGGAAACATCATTTTAATTTTGATGTTTAATAATACTGCATTCACAGATTTTTCGTAAATTGTTTGGTTTGTCTGAAAATCGAACTAACAAAATCGACAAAAATCAACACCCTGTATTTTTATGCCAATCGAGAACGGTTAATTACGAATATTTTTTGCTAAGAAACATAGTATCTTAAACAAAAGGAACCCTGTGAAATGTTTCATTAAACATTTTAAGTAACTGAACTTAAAATGTCGAAATTTAAACTTGAAGTTTAATTTTCTTCGTCAGCCAAAATTTTAATAACATTAAAATTATTAAATACGGTTCATGTTAAACTTAATATTAGCATACTTTCATGCATTTTAAACGGGTTCTTACCACGATATTTAATTAATTGAGTTGTCTCGATATTTATTTATTTAAATCGGCGAACGCAGTGTTCGACTCGGGGTCCAATTACATAATCCTCAGGTACTATCTTCTGAACGTCGTTACGTACCAAGGATGGGTAAAGAAGCTAACGAGATTTCAAGAGATAGTACTTTTAAAAGGGGGGAGGGCTTAAGATTATTGAGTATGTGGAATCCAGTGCTAAACACAACAGTCACTAGGGGTTCATGCTCAGAGAGTCTTGTAGATACAGTGTGTGTGGTGTGTCGTGATGTGAGTTCGAGTTCCAGTGGTACTACCCAAAAGCGAACGAGAAAGAGGGTAGACAGATTTGTTTGCTCTTAAATCGACCCGCAGTATCCAGTCTTCTCGTGATCATGACGTTTTCAACAACGTTGAAATATCGAGACAACTCAATTAAATAAATATCGTTGTAAGAACCCGTTTAAAATGCATGAAAGTATTATAGAAAACCGCGAGTGTCTGAAAAAGTTTAATATGAGCATTTCAATAACAATGTACCCCACACATACTTCTTCGTTCTTAGAACTTAAAGCTATTAATACAATCAAACAATAGACTAAACAACTATCGTGCAACTGTCGTGCGATTTATCGCGACACCGGCAGAGGTCGCCACATATCAGACTATTTCGAGAATAACACTACGACCATAGATTAAACCGAGGAGAGCGGACAAGTGATTTATGTAGGTATTTTTATTCGGAAAGAAATTAACTGTTTTTGAGGGTTTTTTTTTGCTTTTCGGTGTTAAATTGATCGTAATTACAAGGGGTACTAGAGTGAAATAAAAATATAATGTCAATGCGTGTGTTATTGGTGTTAGCAGTATTTAAAAATGAAAAGAAAATGCTGACAGTGTCTTTGTCACACAAAATATCATTATCAATTACTAGAAAATTTGTCTTTATTTGCAATTGATAAAATATACGTACTGCCCAAAACTATCAATGAGAACATTAGTTTAATGTTTTTACATAATAAAGTTAACATAAAAAGTACTTTTCTATCTCTCAACCCAAATCCTTTAAAAACAACGTATTTTTATAATTTTATAACCCAACAGCTTCTCAGAAGTCAAATTAAAAATACATCTTGAAACTATGTCTCATCTACTCAATTGTATTCTATGCCAATCAGTACAGAGCATTTAATATTAAGACAGCTACAACAAATGGTCGTCAATTGTCTTTACATTTTATTTGTAAATATACGCTTTGTAGACGATACCTCATCAGTTATCCTGTCTATTTATTTATAACTCTATGCTACAGGATGAGTAATTAATTCTATTAAAAGTTTAGTTCTTAAAGAGCAATTTAATTACATTAACTAATTAAAAAGATAATTAAAATCTGTATATCTATATACTAATATGATAAAATGTTTGATTATTTGTTTGTCCCGAAACTACTGCATCGATTTGAATATTTTTTTAGGTTAAAACTACATTAGTTTTAAAAATAATAGGGTTACTTACCAAAACTCCGATAGTGTAAGAAAAAACTTTCTTTAATCGCGAACGCTGCGAAAACTATTGATAATAGAACAAAATTATATAATAGTCGTGGTGGCCGAGTGGTTGAAGCGCTTGCCTTCCGTACCGGCCGGATTGTACCTCTAAATCTTAATATGAAAAATATTTATGTGTGCAATTTTTCACAACACCACTGGCTAAAAACGGTGAAGGAAAACATCGTGAGGAACCCTTCATATCGGAAAAGGGTTCTAAAAATCCGTTGAAGGTATGTGAAGTCCCCAATCCGCATTAGGCAAGCGTGGTGGACTATGCCTAACCCCTCTTCGGAGGAGACCTGAGCTCAGCAGTGGGCAGTAATGGGTTGTTACAGTACAGTATATACTACGGCTTTTTGACGCAGACGAAGTTGCGACGATCAGCTAATTTTTATAAAATAATCTAGTTTAGAACCAGCGACTTTGACCCCATGATTTATTACTGAGGTAAATCATAGTTTTATGGAAAGTAAATCGAATGTTTCAAGGTATTTTCTAGAACTTTCTACAATGAATAATGGATGAAATTCCGTTTGTCATTTCTTTGTAGTTGTTACAGTGAAAAATATATGTTTAAGTTTCGTGGTTTTATGAGATGTTTAAATTGATATATTGCTATTATTCTTTCTTTTGCTTCACCTTATCCCATTTAGATGGGGTCGGCGCAATGTCTTCTCTCTCCACTCCTTTCTATCTTTACATACATCATCAGTCACACCACAGACCATCATATCATCCTTCACACAGTCAGACCACCTTTTCTTCGGCCTTCCCCTTCTTAAGAGAGAAAAAACAGTATTTTAGTCAATATATTCAGATACTACGAGTAGAGAGTCTGCACATCTTCGTCTGCGTTACTAATTTTTGGAAAATAAAAATAGCCTGGCAATAAGTTCCGTTAAAATCAATAGATAACAGCCCCTCATTGTCCTGGCATTGCAGAGGTTCATGAGCGACGGTGACCGCTTATCATCAGGTGGGCCATAGGCTCGTTTATCTGTCACGCTATAAAAAAAAATCGGTCAAAAAATTTATTTTACTCATAAGCAGTTCTACTAATATTACAAACAGATATTTATATTTTATTTAAATGTATATTGACAATATTATTGTCAATATTACTGTCAATAACTAAATCATATAGAGTACATAAGTGTAGAACAGTACAAGTACAGTTAGCACAATACCTGTTTAAAGTTATGATTGAAAATAACTCGTAGGTAATGAAGCGGAGCCGTGACCGCGTGCTCGTGACTCTATTGTACTGACTCCATCATTACTGAAGTGTTTGGGACAGTCCTGACTGGAATCAGTATAGAGTGATAGTTGTAGGAAAATTCCAAAGAATTGCATCTTTGAATGGACAGGACACATTGTGCGAAAAACGGATTGCCGATGGGGCCGAAAGGTTCAAGATCGCGGGAGGTCACTAGATGCAGATGGCGCAGGACCGGTCGATGTGGCGAGGTTTGGGAGAGGCCTATGTCCAGCAGTGGACGTGTATAGGCTGATGATGATGATGATGATAGTTGTAGGTACATATGGAAGTAGATTGATGTTTTATGATCATCATCAGATAGTAGATGTCCACTGCTGGACATAGGCCTGACCCAAACTTCGCCACAACGACCGGCCCCACGCTGTCTACATCTAGTGACTTCTCGTCGGTTTATCTTGTGTGGTATATTATAGGCCTTATAGGTACTAAAAAATTAAGTAAATTAGACCCAAAAAAAGTTGGATAAAATTCTCTGTGTACCTGAAGCGCTACTTGTCCCTCTTCAAATGAGCTTTGAGTAAAGTCCTGTGTTGTAGGTGCAGGGTATTCGGCCTTTCTCAATGCTGACATTACCCTGCCATGGACGACTTTAACTGTTTACCATTAGATGATCTGTAGACTCGATAAACTGTTATGCAATAATAAAAAAAAAACAGGTTCAGTTCACTTATAAACAAAAAAGTTAGTCAAATTTAACTTGCTAGATTCCATCCGAATTTACTTAGATACATAGCTATACATAGTTACATCTAATACAATTATAATAAAACTTTATAAAATCCAAAGCAAAAAATAGTAAACCTACTTGAATTTTAAGTTATTTTACATTTTTAGCAACAAAATAATGGTCACAGTACACAGCAGAGATTGCCCCATCGCTCGTCGAGCGTCGCGTACATAATAACAAAATGGAAACTCACAAGTACCGATCCATTGTGGCTATTCCACTATCCACAACCAATACATATTGCTGTATACCACAATAAACGGTGCAGGAAACGACCACCTGATGGTAAGCGGTCACCGTCGCTTATGAACCGCTGCAATGCCATGCCAAGTAACTATGTAAGTTCGAGTGGAATCTTGCAAGCTATATTTGACAAACTTCCCGGTTTCCTATTGAGCTGACATTTTGCACGCAGATGTATATCGCGTGACAATGCAATAATATGACAAAATGACGCTGAGTCGATGATGGATTCGGAAGGCCATACGAACCCCTGTACTAAACTAGACAGACTCATATTTGGGCTCGTTTTACTTGTCTTAGCCAACACTCTACTTCTACATAATATCCACGTGTGGGCCAGATAGTCAGATATAAATCTAACACCTGATATTATAATTTGACACAAGTTCATAGTGATATCAGTAACCCTGAGTTTAATGTGAGTATAACTCACGAAAAAACAATAACATTGCCACGATCTCACGTCATAATCACACGTGTCATAGTAGTCATATGTTCAATGTTAATGCTTGATCATGTGATGTATGTGTATGGCAGTTTTTGATCGACTTTCAAAACTTGATTTGATAACGTAAGTAGGTTTTTTGGTGTTCTTTTCTATGTAAAAATATCATATAGAATGGACTAGCTGACCCACGCAACTTTTTCTGCGTTACAAAGGGGTTCAAACAGTACTCGCAATGCCGTCGAGTTATTATTTGCGCCGCCCGAAGTGCACCCACATATTCATTGTGTTTTATACTCGTGATAACTTCTAAACGAAAAGTCCGATTGGAATAAAACAAAAAGTAATTTACTTCTACATTAATATATATATATATATATATAGTTTTTGCAGCGTACGCATAAATAGGTTTTCGTTTTTTCACCTTTTGTTACATATTCGATATTTTCAAAAAAATTAGGGATCCCCTAATTTTTTTTGAAAATAAAATATAGCCTATAATAACCTTCCTCGATAAATGGACTTTCCAACATTGAAAGAATTTTTGAAATCGGACCAGTGAATCTTGAGATTAGCGCGTTCTAACAAACAAACAAACAAACTCTTCAGCTTTATAATATTATATAGTATAGATAATCTTTTTCTTGATTAAGTGGGGTAATTTCCTGTCGAAATACAATTGGGATTACTTTTGTTTCTGAAATCGGTTAAACTATGTCACAAGTTTTATATTAACTTGCACTGGGTGTATCTATGTAAGTTCGAGTGGAATCTTGCGAGTTAAATTTGACAAATATCCCGGTTTCTGATTGAGCTGAAACTTGCATACATATACCATGGAGCTGGTCTGATGGATTTGGAAGGTGTTCGTAAGAACTTCTATACTAAACAAGATGAACCCGTTGTGTTTATTTATTTATTTATTCATAAAGCGTCGCCTCAGTGCTTGTTTGGCCAATCTGTCATTTTTTACGAAAATTACTTTTTAATGCAGTGTTATAAATTATTTCCATCCGACTGGTAAAATATTTTTTTTTAAATATTCAATTCTAAAACAATAAAAATCTAATTTCATTTTTTTTCTCAACACGGCACTTAACGAAAATTCCGTGCTTGTTTACTGTCTGTCTTCTGTAAAATTTGCTGGAGTGCAGATTGGCCAAACAAGCACTGAGGCGACGAAAGGGCACCAACATGTTATACACCCGAACATGCAATACAGGTATATTAAGAGACTTCCAGTATAGACTTAATGCTAACACAATTATGTTTGGGCTTGTGTTAATTAGCTTGCACATACATTACATTTAAAAAGATTTCTTAAAAATATTTTCTTTTCGTCCCAACAACTTTAGTAGCGATTGATTAAAAAATAAAAGTGTTTCTCACTGTTACTCGCAATTCATTTTCTACATACCTAGATTATATCATTTACAACCACGAAATGAAAAATGTTTAAATTTTAACTTTCATAAAAACATTAAATCGGTCAAGGCACCAAATTTGGATGTTTAAATACTATTTGGTAACCTAAAGTGATGTATAATGATTTCTCAATAAACTCAACTAATGTTTTAACTTCTCGAATGTAATATTTCACGCGCAAGGTGTGTCATTATTAAACGATTATGATTACGTGGTACTGGGTTAGGACTGACGGCCACTAAGGCATTCCGGCACTGAAAGTAATTATTGCGTTTTTTTTAGAGTTTTAACAACTGTATATTATATTATAATAATATGTTCAATTGAAATAAAACAAGAACTGTTAATGAATGCCACAAAGCTGTGTGCGACAGAGAATGCGCTCTATAAATCCGAAGCTATTCACTGCTTTTAAAAGTCGAAGTGCATTTATTCTTGCCTGAAACTAATTATTGCGTTTTTTTTTTTCATAATTAAGGTTTACGTCGATAAAAAAGGCACCATGCCTGCTGTTAACCAAACGAACTCTTTGTAGAGTATGATTAAAGATGTATTTACTGTAGTTGATGACAATAAATGAGCTCACGGCGCATCTGATGGTAAGTGGTTACCGTGGCTTATCCATCCGCCGGAACACAGTGTTCGCATTATGTTAACTCTCATTGTGAAAAAATAATAAACAAAGTATTAGTTGTAAAAACAAAATCTTCTACTGTCTTTTTATTATCAAACTATAATAAATATTTTATCGTTAATACAAAAAATAGAAAAGCGGTTCTATTCTCCGATTTAACACGTGGATACATAGTCTATGGTTTAACTATTACTACACGGATTATTTTCTTCTATACTGTTACCTGAAGTCGTGGTGGCCGAGTGGTCGAAGCGCTTCCTTCCGAACGGGTGGTCGCGGGTTCAAAACCGGCCGGCTTGTATCTCTAAATCTAAATGTGATAAAGATTTATGTGCAATTTTTCACAACACCACTGGCTATAAACGGTGAAGGAAAACATCATGAGGAAACCTGCATGTCGGAAAAGGATTCTAAAAATCCTTTGAAGATATGTGAAGTCCCCAATCCGCACTGGGCAAGCGTGGTGGACTATGCCTAATCCCTCTTCTGAGGAGACCTGAGCCCAACAGTGGGCAGTAATGGGTTGGTACAGTACAGTATACTGTTACCTAGGTTAAGATTGACTATCATTTTTTTTTTAAGTTTAACTCTCAACGTGGATCTTAATAGTCAAGTTTTAAATCAATAAAAAGTTACCAAAAACACATTTATCTTACCTCCGTATTACCTCAACCCAATGACCAACGAACTTTATATGTTGACCGACTCGTAATAGTTGGCACAATGATTGATAACCAGCAAAGGTGAAGGTTCTGGCATCAGGATCCTGGCTGCGGCTGGCACTGGCAAAATTATGATTTATTATCACGAGTCATCAATATAGATGATTCAATTTGTTTTATAAATAATAATGGCGGTATTGTTTTCAATTTTAATGTAGTAAGGAATATTAATTTACGTTAGTTTTGTAAATTATCTTTAGATATTTTTTGTAATGATTAATGCTAAATGGCGCCGAGATCAAAATATTTTATTTAAGTTATAATAATTAATCTGTCTCTCTCTCTTTCTATTAGAAACAGACGTTTTAAACTAACTAATTATATAACTTAAAAAAATAAAATTTTATTACAATTCCCTCACTAATTAATCGAAAGGAACTTCGTTCCATCCTGTCGGAATTATAATAAAATTTTATTTTTTTTAAGTTATAATAATAAGTTAGCTTAAAACGTCTCTCTCTCTCTCTCTCTCTCTCTCTCTTATAGATCTAGCTAGCAATAATCATATAAAACAAAATAAGTAATTGTTTTAAAAGATTTTAATCACAGCGCCATCTAGCGATAATCATCTAAAACAAAAAAAGTGTCGTGACAACTTTTTCATAAGAATTTCCGTCTAGCCCCCTTTCGATAACGCGCGATAAGGAACTTCATTCCAATAAATAAATAAGACAGGCAGGTGCTCCATGATAACAAGGATCTTAAAAAAATCAAAATGATTTTGATACAGAACATTTAACTAAACCCCGAATTATAAATTAATAATTGAAATTAACAAATGCTTTACAAAACGTTTACTTAAACGAGCACTGTTTACCTTAAACCAGACGTCAAGAAAACACAAATAAGCTCTCTCAAAGCTTCACTGAACTTTGAAAGCTCAACTCGACGTTTTGTACCAAAACAAATATTTCGAATTATTGTGAAGCCGTTGTTAACAATTGTTAGAATCTTTTCACTTCAATTGTTACTTTACAAACAAGTGGTTTACAAAAAATATAAAGTTTCAAACAAAAATAGTTATCTAAACCGGTTTAGGTTGTTAAATTTTATTCCAATTCTTCTTTAGAAAGAAATGAAAGAGAATCTTTTTGTACATCATTTTACGACAATTTGCGAACTATTTATGAAAAATTGTTTTTGAATTGTATGTTTGTTTCTGGAGCGGTATGACATGTCCCTCTTTAAACGAGGTCTAAGAAAAGTCTTTCAAGTGATGGGTACCTACCGCCCAATACCCTGGCATTGCAGAGGCTCATGAGCGATGGTGACCACTTTTTTTTTGGACGGGAGGAAATCGCCGGACTTCCACTAGCCCCGCGAGTGGGGTATGTGGAGGTTGAACCGCACTAAAACCTCCCGCCGCTCACGCTCGACGTCCGATCCCCGGCCGTGACAGAACCCAGCACGTCATTATGCGGGACGACACTCTTCCCAAGAATTTCGTAATAAAAAAGAGCCCATTTCATTCCATTGGTGACCACTTACCATCCAGGTTTATCTTACCATCAGACCATCATAGTTTATCTATCACACAAAAATATTTTATTCTTCAGCAGTGAGAGAAAAAATTGAACAAAAAAATATCGTCCAAAATTTTTCTATAAATTCCGACAAATACTCTAACAATTTAAAAATTGAAAACGTGAGTGTTTCCTATAGATTGCAGACAACACTTCTGACAGTAAGCCTTCCCTGAGCCACTGTAAGAGGATTCGGGAATTGCTGTTCTTGAAAAATTGAACGAAATTCACGGGTTTTTGAACTAATACGATGGTTGTAATGTTTTTTTTCTGGTAATAAAATCACAGATAAAGGACATAATGTCTAATCTCTTGGTCTGCGCTACGGGAAAGGGTGCCGAGAGCGTAACGCGTTGCGTCGTCCTTCAAAACCTGCTGGGTTCTGGCCTCAGCCGGGGTTCGTTTTTTTTCCCACATACCCCACCTAAAAAAAATAAAAAAAATCTCTTGGTCTATAATTCGTCGATTTGACATTCATAGAATGAATAAGCCTGAATTATACCAGTGATGTATGGATTCCGGACAAGAATTAAATTTTGTTCATTACCATTTCAATCTAATTTCGAAAGTATTCTCGAAACTACAAACTTTTCGACACCATTTTGTGTCTATGTTATTACAATTAAAGAATGTAACGTTAAATGTAGTATTAACTTGATCGAGCCGCAACGAGATCCAAAAGTTTTTAACAAAGACACCATCTGCACACCCTTATCATATCTACAATAAAAAAACTATTTCACCCAAAGAAACAGACATAAATCCCTATTACGACGGTGAAACTAATAAATCGCACAACTATCGTGCAACAATCGCGCAACGGTCTGGCAACTCATCGGCAACTGTTGTCACGTGCAGAACTTTGTCAATAAGCGACAGAAATAGTTACTGGATACTTCTCTGGACGCTCAAATGAAAAATGTTTGGGAGATAGTAATGGGACGTATTTAGGATCGAGATGTGGGGGTCATTTATGGATTTTTTAGCCCCCTACATAAAACTCGTGCTATTTTTGATTTAATTACAAAAGTTATAAATTTTTAATAATTTTTTATTTTATGAAGTCTTGACTAAACTAGATTTTAAATAGATATAAGACTAATTTTCCGTTAACCGAAAATGTGGTTAGGTATATTTCAATATGAGCATCAGAATATTGTAGAAATTAGATAAAGTATTTGTTAACATGGTAGGAACAATATATTACGAGAAATCGGAAAATTACAAAAAAAGAGGTACTTCAAATAAGACAGATTTTGCCATCATTAAAAATTAACCCTGTAAAGTCTAAATACATATCTGTATTTTCCGCAGTGACAAATACTCTTTATCTAACTACCAATTTCGCTACTGCGTTCCACCACCCTCAATCTGACCACAACTCTAATGATACGTAAAACTTATGAGTTATTTTATACAAAAGTATAGAAAAAAAAAACTTGAGAGGTGTCAAAGGACACTCGGATGGAACGAAGTTCCTTTCGATTAATTAGTGAGGGAATTGTAATATTTTTTTTTATTATAACTTAAATAAAATATTTTGATCACAGCGCCACCTGGCGATAATCATCTAAAACAAAAAAGTGTCGTGACAACTTTTTCGTAAGAATTTTTTCCGTCTAGCCCCCTTTCACAAAGTGCGATAAGGAACTTCGTTCCAATAAAAAATAGCGTCTGTAAAAAGTACGACATACTACAATTTTTAAAAGAGATTTAAGAAAAGTCCTGCATAGGTGGGTGGTAGATAACGGCTTCTATTGCCATTGCAGAGGTTCATGAGTGACCAAACAAAGAAAGAAAGAATCCCGATATTTCAACACTGTAGCAATCGCCATGATCACGGGAAGACTAAGTAGGTATCTACTGCGGGTATGCATGAAAGCCCAGCGGGTCGAATATGTGGGTTGAACCGCACTAAAACCTCCACACTCAGCCTCCGAACCCGGTTGATGCGATAACCCAGCACGGCATTATGCGGGACGACACCTTTCCCAAGAATTTCGTAATAAAAAGACAAGCCATTTCCTCTTCAATCCGACATTTTTATAAGGAAAACTACAGCGAAAACGTTACAAAGTATTTTTCCATTTTATTTGCTTTAACGTGAACAAAATCGCCCCAACACGAAAGTTCAGGTGCTTATAAAAGTTAAATGTCATTCAGCAATGGAAGCAGGACTTTCGGTCGAGATCTCATTTTTAAAGCTATTATGAACTCATTCTGAATCGTACTGTTATTTTTTTAGTTCAATTGCAGTTTTGTTCATGTCTTTCGTTAGAATTTTATAGTTTTTGGAATTAAATTATTTTTGTATAATAGTTATAGGTTCTAGTTTTGGTGTTAGTTTTTAACTCATGACGTAAAACTGGGTTTTATGTGTGTGTGCATGTGTGTCTGTGTGTGTGTGTGTGAGTATAACATCGTCTTATTCAAATGTAAGAATTTAGGATTAGATTTTTTTTTGTTTTGTTAATTGCGAATTAGTCGGGAGTGTTATTGGAACGAAGTTCCTTATCGCGCGTTATCGAAAGGGGGCTAGACGGAAATTCTTATAAAAAAGTTGTCACGACACTTTTTTTGTTTTAGATGATTACCGCTAGATGGCGCTGTGATTAAAATCTTTTAAAACAATTCCTTATTTTGTTTTATATAATTACTGCTAGATGGCGCTGTGATAAAAGTTATAATAATTAGTTAGTTTAAAACGTCTGTCTCTCTCTCTTATATAAGGAACTACGTTCCACCCGGATGTCCCTTAACACCTCTCAAGTTTTTTATTAGCTTTTTTTTTAATTGCGAAATAGATAAACGAGCCTACGGCCCATCTGATCTTAGCTTCAGTATAAGTGTCAAAATGGCTGATATAATTTTTCTTACTCAAAATTCGGATCAGAAATAGCCCTTGTAATTTAAAGCTGTATTCTTACAAAAAGTTATATGTAAATTACTACACAACTAATACAAAGACTTCACTTACACCGCGTTTCTTTTTGTTTCATAAAAGGATTCCTCGTACATTCCCCCGGGTAGAGGAAAACGTGAAAAAATATTATAACTTTACCCACTGTTTTATAAGTAATGGATCTGCTCAGCTCTTTGTAGCTTGAGAATAGCCGATTTTACTACCTTCAAAATAGTGGTTTGTAGTTTATATGATTTTTGGATCATTTCATAATCAGATCAGTTCGGTTCAGAAGATCATTTTTGCCCCGTACCATTCCGATTTGGAATGGACTCCCGTCCGCGGTGTTCCCGGAGCGCTATGACATGTCCCTCTTTAAACGAGGTTTAAGAAAAATCTTGTATGGGTAGGCGGTAGATAACGGCCCCTCTTTGCCCTGGCATTGCAGAGGTTCATGAGCGACGGTGACCGCTTACCATCAGGTGGGCATATAAATATAAAATATATATATAAAAAAACCTCGTTATTCGTCTAGGGAGACATTTCCGTAAATTTTTACGATGCGTTTTTGTTCTAAACTTCGGACAACAGAGTGTTGACTAACAAGCTCAAGTGATCACACCGTCATACGCGTCAGCTATCGAGCAACAATAGTTTTGCAAAATTTTAGACACTTTTAAGTTGCGTTTACTAACGCTTTATACATATTCTTCGGTTACTTCAACATATACCATCATTAACAAATGCATGAAATCTCAACCAACAAAACCAGTACATATCGCCAACATTAATTACACGGATTATCCTCTCCTTTGACCCCTTTTCAACCCCTTTTTTTAGGTTAATTTGATTACGAAACTAACCTTTTTCCGGCGCCATATTAATAGAATGACGTTCAAATAAAAGTTTGTGTTGTCCAAATGTATCAAAGGTTAGAAGCCGGTTAACTTTATTAAATAATCATAGATTTAACAGGGAGGTAATTAGAATGAAAATAAAATTAAATCACCTTTTAAGGGTATGATTGTTAAACAATGCTGAAAAAATGTACCAATTGAAAGTACGATTTTTTACAAATTTATGTGTGATTGTGTCAGATCACTCACTAACTCAAAAATAATCATCGAAATCGGTTCATCCAGAAAAAAACAATCAGCAATTTATGCTCTTCTTTATACTATATAGTAAAATAATTAGTGTTATTCACTTTTTACATTTAAAACGAATCACACGCTTTTTAACGTTCAGCAAAATCTCTATTATAGGTATTCGGTTACAAAACTGAAAGAAATACTAAGAACAATTCACGTAAAAAGGAAAAACATACGTAATGTCATCCTAATTCCGTACCTGGCATCATCCTGACAGATTATTTATAATGCACAATATGTTGGCCGCCTTAATAACGTCCCAACCACAAAATAATTATTAAACAGAAAAAAATCCACGTCGAAATGGCGCGGAGAACGCACATTTTACAATATCAGTAGAATGCTAGCTAATACAAGTAAAACGAGCACAAACACGACGGGTCTATCTTGGTTAGCTCAAGAGTACCAGGTACCTATGACCTTCCGAATCCATCATCAGATCAGCGCCATTTTGTCACATTATTGCATTGTCACGCAATATACATGCACGTGCAAAAAGTCAGCGCGGAAACCGTGAAGTTTTCAAATTTAGCTTGCAAGATTCCACCCGAACTTGCAATCCAGTGCAAGTTAATATAAAGCCTATAAAATAATACTTCTGTCTAGTATAATTATTCTATGTCCCGGCTTTGTCACTTACAGCGAGTAATTGAAAATGAATAAACAAAATCCAACGATCGTGAGACTTAGTGTTTTATTCACACATGGTTAGATCCAAAATGGCGTCTTAAAGATTTAACTGGGAACTAACCGAAATTGGCGATTGTATAGAAGTGTCACCTATAGGTAACAAATCTAAGTGATTCAGTAAATAAATGAACAACAAATGTGCGAAAACGGACCATAGTATCATCGCACAGCCAGAAAATAAAGTAAATTTCATATTGTTTACATAATCGTGACGTCATCAGGTGTTATTGACGTTTAGGATAGTTTAGTCGTTTTTTGATTTTACCATTTTTTTTTTAATTATTCCGTATGTGAAAAAACTACTCAACACCTTCCTTCAAAATGTACTAGCATTAAAAAAATACTCTATATATCTAGGAACATCCAATAGATAAAAAAATGACCACAAAAGTCACATACTTTGACCTTATAAAACAACAATGAATACAAGATGGATACCCATAACAAACCTATTGATGTAATCAACACCTCAAGGCTTGTACATATCACAAAGGCTTGCCCAACATATGTCCAATGTTTAGGCAATCGGCCAATGATTGACAAGCACGCTGACAGTGTCAACGGTCAAATGTGGTCAAATATTGTAATGATGTAGTATAGGTAGATGCAGTATGGTAACATATTTGGTGGGCTATGACATGTCTTTAAACGAGGTTTAAGAAAAGTGATGGGTTAATGCCCTGGCATTTTTGAGGCTCATGAGTAACACTTACCATTAGGTTAGATGTATACTTGTTTATTTGTCTTGCGAACCTAAATACCTACTAATTTTATCGATAATGTTGTCATTTTAAAGATAAGCAGGTCAATAGTAAGGCGATTCTCACACTGCGTACGCCGTACGCGTCGTATCGCGTAGTAAAATATGTCAAAAATGTATGGAAATATGTCAAATTGTTCGAAAAATACGCTGAAGGGCACACACTGCCGGCGTAGGCGACATAAGGCAAACTTCTGCCCTACGACGCGTAGCGCGTAGCGTGTGCCAGACGCCTAATTCATAAAAGAGATTTCCAAAAAAATAAATTAAATTCTTTGCTTTGACACTAAAACTACAATTGACTAGAGATATTATTAAACACTTAATTGTAATAACTAAAAAAATAATAAGCTTAATAAGCGGTAACTGGCGACGGTGAACACCTACCAACAGTTGGGCCGTGTACTCTTTTACCTATAAATATACACAGACAAAGTTGTACGGATCATCTAATAATATTTGGAGACGTCTAAAAAGTAAAAAAAAATAGTATTTGACCTCAAAGTCCCATTCTTTGACCTTAACATACATCAACAATGAATTTCAAGATGGCTACCCTAGGATGGATGAATGGCTTAAAAGCAATAAAAAATAACAGTATTAAGATTATTATGTAAAGCAATATGACACGGCAACAGCTACTAAAATAGCTTCCAACTTATGTGTAAACTCTTGATGTGTATGTGTGTGTGATGGCGTGCTAGGAAGTTGTCATACTGCATACAATTATACTGTGGTAACGGTTTAGACACGTTGAAACAAGTTTGTTAGACTATGCTTGCTATTTTTGACCGACTAACAAAAGGAGACTATCAAGTTGACTGTATTTACCACGACGAAAGTCCAGAAGTGTAATTTGTTTTACCTGTCTCTGTGTGTTTATTGATGAACCGATTTTGATTTAGTTTATATCGTATGAGTTGAGAGTATTTTTTTATGAAAATAGTTCCAAGATTGCTGTTACAAAATGGCGGATTTCAAATATTTCATAACTCTTTCAATCGTTACTAAAACTACGTTATGTATATTTTTTTGAAGAAACATTAATCATTTTAAAAATTCTGTGTAATGTTGTATAGAGCATTTTCTGCTCGTGACGCAGACGAAGTTCAACAACTAATATAAAATAGAGTTCCAGTGGTACCGGCAAACGAACGAGAAAGAGGGTAGACAGATTTGTCTGCTCTTAAATGACCTACCCGCAGTTCCTCAGTCTTCCCGTGATCATGGCGCTTGAAACAGTGCCGAAATATCGGGATCGCTCAATTGAAAATAATCGTGGAAAGAACCCGTTTAGTAATAGTGTAAGTGATGTAGATAACCGCGAGTGTTTAAAGAAATTTAATATAAAATAAATAAATCTGTAATACAAACCACAATCGATACCGTCCATTGAAAACATCTTGGATTAGGGTCATCATCCACCTTTGAACCATAGGGGTGTGTCTGTGAAGGGTGAATTAGCGACCGACCCTGAAAGGATTCCATACTTGGATGGGTTTCTGTTATAAGGGCATGCCCTGAGGACACACAAGATAGATTAGAACAGAAGGTTTATCAAATATACCTTCTTCAGTATGCCAGAGTTATGACTTGTCCTTCTTCAAATGAAGTCGTTTGAGGTAGGTCATAGGTAGTGTCTCCTGACATTGCACAGGTCCACGAGAGGTGGTAATCACTTATGATCAGGTGTCCCGCTCTCCAACTTGCATTAAGCATCGTAGTGCCTATTCCTGATCTTTCTACTGAAGAGTTATCTATAGCCCGAGAGCTAGTGGCAATTGTTGGGATGTTATTTGAGGCTAGCTCAAAACCTGGTCCATAGTTCTCCTGATAAACTTCAACTCAGAACTGAAAGTCTGGCTGTTGAGTAGAGGGGTTAAACGGATCCTTACATTAAAAATAAAATAAAAGGACGAGCTAACGGGTCACCTGATCTTAAGTGGTTACCGTCGCTCATGAACCTCTGTAATGTGTTAAATTTTTTTTATGTTTGTTCCTCGATAACTTTAGTTTGGGTGGACCGATTTCAATGATTCTGGTGTCAGATGAAAGATAATGGCTGAACTTAGGTCCCATTGTTTTTTTAAAGATCGAACAAGCACTTTTGGATCTGTGTTTAAAAATGTGTATTTTTAAGGGACAAAATTTCATGATTTGCATTTTTGCGTGTATTTCCTTTTTATATGGACCGATTTCGATGATTCTTTTTTGTTAGAAAGCAAACATTTTGAGCATTATCTCATATAAATTTGATAAAGATCTGACATCATTCTTGTAATAAAAATATTAGTTTAAAACGCTTTGTTCTGTGTATAGAGGCTTGTGTATTTTTACAAAAATGTCACTAATACCTTCTGTCGTGTCATTATTGGGGTTCCGTAACCTTGAAACGCCTACATCTTCCAGGGTTCCGTGTTCACAAGCCGATCCGTATCACCGTTCACGAATTATAAAAGAAAGTGACAATGATGCATACATGGGGGAAAACTTATTGTTGAATTCAATTCCCGAATGAGTACATAATACTTATTTTACAAGACATTTTTATTTCCTTGATTGTCGTTGTTTTGTTAATTTCTAGATTTTTTTTTGAGTTGGATGATATGTGGATATGTGGGAGTTGAACCGCACTGAAACCTCCAACCGCGTGAACCCCGGCTGAGGCCAGAACCCAGCACGGGGTTATGAGGGACGGCGCGACGCGTTACGCCCTTGGCACTCTTTCCCGTCGCGCCGTCCCCAATTTCTAGAACTAAGATCTAAGTTCTTTGTGTTTCGAAATATTTGAGTCTTGTGATAAATTGGACATGGATTTAATAACGCAAATCTGTATTAGGTTTAAAAAATATATATTATATGTTTGGTTTGCTAAATATAAGGTGTGATCTTTCATATTCGAGGAAAATGGAACATCTATTTCAACTAAAATAAGGCACTAAAGATAATAAAAAAAAAAACTAAAAAAATCGCTTTAAATTTAAATATATTTTAATTTAAAAGTTATCGAAGTATTTTTAAAGTTTCTATATATAACTTATATCTTTCATAAACACACAAAGCAACAAAATTATTTTGCAAACCGTACTCAAAATGAAATCTCTTATTATTAAACTTTTCCGTCTAGAAAAAACTCCATTTAAATAATTTATCACTAAGTTACGATATAACTCTCGCAGTCACAATTGATAAATAGATTGAAAAGCGGTAACTTCGCTTGCGTCCAGATGTCACAGAAAAAAATCAGAAGTCAAGAAAGTACTACCTTTTTTATTCTTATTTTGGCAGACGATGTAAGTGGTTACCGTCGCTCATGGACCTCTGCAATGTCAGGGGACACTGCACCGCTAACTACGACCTGACTTTAAGGATTACTTACACTATTACTAAACGGGTTCTTACCACGATTATTTTTAATCGAGCGGTCCCGATATTTCAGCACTGTTTCAAGCGCCATGACCACGGGAAGACTGAAGAACTGAGGGTAGGTCATTTAAGACAGGTAGGACATTAAGGGTAGACATCTGTCTACCCTCTTTCTCGTTCGTTTGCCGACCGACCGGTACCACTGGAACTCGAACTCACATTTCGACATACCACCCTGACAGTATCGACTGCCGTCTCAAAACTAGATTTTTTGACTTTATTTTCGTCTAACAGTGGATTCCACATACAGGATAGTTTGAAGCCGTCACCCCGATTAAGAACCCGTTTAGTAATAGTGTAAGTGATGTAGATAACCGCGAGTGTTTAAACAAATATAAGGGTTGTTTTCAAGAGCTCCCCTCCCCTCTCCTCTTCGGTGTTTCTCGAGCGCTATGACTTGTCCTACTTCAAACAAGGCTTAAAGAAAGTTCTTATAAGTAAGCTGTAGGTAGTGAGCCTGCAGTGTCCTCTGACAGTACAGAGTTCCATGAACAACGGTAACCGCTTACGATCAGGTGGCCCATTAGCTCGTCTGCCTACACAAGACTACAGTAAAAAAATCCTCCTTTGAGGACGAGTATGGAATTATATGAAATTAAATAATTTATTCTAAAAAATATCGTACTTGTCCTGGACTGTGACAACCCATTGCCCACTGTTGGACTCAGGTCTCCTTCAAAGAGGGATTAGGCATAGTTCACCACGCTTGTGTGCCCAGTTCGGATTGGAGACTTCACATATCTTCGAAGGATGTTTAGAATCCTTTTCCGACATGCAGGTTTCTTCACTATGGTTTTCTTCACCGTTTTTAGCTAGAAGTTTTGTGAAAAATTGCACACAAATCTTTTTCACATTAAGATTAAGAAGTACAAGCCGGTTTTGAACCCGCGATCTCCCTTACGGAAGGCAAGTGCTTCAACCACTACCCCACTACAACTTAATATGATGATAACAATTAAGCTACCCGCTATTTATACAAGTTCGCGAACACAGAAAAGATCGCGTGTTGACTTCTGTAAGTTTTCTGTGTCGAAGCGGATTTCAGCTTGAGTTTACAATCGCTTTGTTACTGTCATTAGTACTGTTCGCAGAACAACAATAGAGATTTAAAAAAAAAACATAAATGGTTATGAAGCTGATCAAATGGTAAGTGGTTACCGTCGCTCATGGATCTATACAACGACGCAGGACACTGCAAGACACCTATAGCCTTTTCTAAGACTCTTCAATCCTCATCTGAGAAAGGACAAGGCATGGTACTTGAGACTACTATAAAGACGACAAGTAGACACTTATGATTACGTGACCCATTAGCTCGTTTGCCTACCCGACAAAAAAATTTGACGAAATTCATCATTAATTTTAATTATGTTTTTTTTTTCAGGTACGTATTGTCAGATTAACTTCAAAATCTATTGCTCTTCATTGTATGTAAGTATAGATTTTTAACTTTCAGTAATTGTACAGTTCATCGATTTAATAATTGATACAGTGTACCGAACAAAACATCATTTTGTTCTAGTTTCAGCGCACGTAATGTATGAAATTTTATTGATATTTTTTTCACACCGTGTTTTAGATTATTGGAGTTTTAAGACGGATCTCTTACTTAAAAACATATACAGGGTGTTAAAATCCGATGAAACAATACTTTCACAGCAAATAGTATACTTGATGTAGAGGCCATCCACCAAGTCTGGGGTTTCTAGGCATAATATATCATAAATTATAACTAATCAAAACTAGTATAAATTTTCTATTAGTAGGTGATTATTATAGTACAGAACTCTAAAATTGCGATCGGATGCGCCTGTGTGCGTGAAAATAGCATATAGATATAGTACGCTAAATGTAGGTCAGAGTAGGGTTGTCAAAAATAATACAAAAAAATATTTTTTCAACTTTGTATGGAAAAATAAAGTAACTATCTCAGTTTCAAAAGTATGTGTATATGATTTGAAATGTGATATAGATTAAACCCTTAAAATATTGTTTCACCGGGCAACAACACCCTGTATATAAATAAAAACATATATAGCCTATGTTTACCGGAAATAGTGTAGTTTCCCAACAGTGAAGTACCTTTCCCCTTTTTTTACTTTATTATTAATATTTAAATGTTTTTTTTTGCTGTAGTTTATTCAAGTTTATTTTTATAAACTTAATAAATGAACTGTTACTCTGACTTGTCTTAAAATAAATATGTTTTTGTTCGGTTAGTTGCGATACAGGATAGATCTAGTGCCGGGACCATTGTTATAGATGAAAATTGTTTATTTATGGAGTTGTACCAACAAAGTAACACCAAAACACATACAAATAAAGAAGGAATCAAAATACACATGAGTAAATGTCGCTTAAATAATAGGTACAAACAGTGTTATAGTATAGATAATAACATCGGAATTTAAAGTTACACTAAGTATAAAAAGAAAAATAATTTATAATTAAAAAACATGTCGTATGAAAAATAAATCATTGACTTATAAAATTAATATTAAACGATTGTACATTGGTTAAACTATTTCTATACTGAAATAACAACATGTTTATTAATATTGATGTAATTACTGTGTTAATCTATGAGTGTAAATTAAAGCATTATATTTATATTAAAGCATTATAATTTTTCAAATCGGTCAAGTAGTTTCGGAGCCTATTACAAAAACAAGGTAATCTTTCCTCTTTATAATATGAGTATAAAGATATATCTAATTTATAATATTAGTTATTAAAATACCCTTTTAATAGTACTAGTAATTATTTGATATCATCAACAAACAACTTCAAAGGAATATAAACTTTATGTTCAAAGTGATAATATTCATAATTGTATACACTAGTTTAGTTGGTACTGTGTGTGACAGGTAGATGTCTACTTTGACAGTAATATCTGTTTTTGATGCCTTAATAAAACCCCTTTGACTATCTTAGGGGTTGAAGAACCCCTGTGTAGGGTGACCAAGTTATTAATTTTGAAGAAGATTTCATACTTTTATGCATTTTGAACGGGTTCTTACCACGATATTTAATTAATTGAGTTGTCTCGATATTTCAATGTTGTTTCAAACGTCATGATCACGAGAAGACTGGATACTGCGGGTCGATTTAAGAGCAACCAAATCTGTCTACCCTCTTTCTCGTTTCCTTTTGGGTAGTACCACTGGAACTCGAACTCACATGACGACACACCTCACTCACTGTATCTACAAGACTCTCTAAGCATGAACCCGCGGGTGACTGTTGTGTTTAGCACTGGATTCCACATACTCGATAATCTGAAGCCGTCAAACGGGGGTGTCGCGACGGGAAAGTGTGCCGCAGTGCGTAACGCGTCGCGTCATCCCTCCAAACCCCGTGCTGGGACCTGGCTTCAGCCGGGGTTCGGACACTGAGTGTGAGCGGTTGTAGATTTTAGTGCGGTTCTACTCCCACAATCCCAATTCTGTACTAAAACCTCGTCACCCTACATGCAGGGTTAATTAGTAAACCATTGTCGACCAAAGTTGTGAGATGATTGTAGTATTGTATGGAAATAGCGATACGACATTATTACTGAGGATGTGGGTATATACAGGGTACCTTTGTGTCAGCTGACGGGTGAATAACTCCAAATACATATTGAAATACTTTTACAAGCTTTATATTAACTTGCACTGGATGTAACTATGTAATTTCGGGTGGATTTTGTAAGCCAAATTTAACAAAGTTCACGGTTTCTCGGTTGAGATGACATTTTGTATGCATCGCGTGACAATGCAATGATGTGACAAAATGGCGCTGATTTGGATAAATGCATATGGATGGTTGTAATTTTTATTATCTTACTACGTGTGTTTAAACAAAAGCATCATCGAAATCGGTTCAACTAGGAACAATGGCTCACGACGATCGTAATGTAAAAATTAGAACCATCAGAATCAGTTCATTTAGGCAAAAAAATCAGGTAAACCGTTGATTACCCAAACCAAAGAAAAAGGATACCAAAAAAATACTGTAAGATAAATACAGAAACTCTCAGTCTTATACCCTTATCAACTTCTTACAAAAACAAAAACTTTAAAAATACAATTTGTAAGAAAAAATATCTTTAAAATGGTTGGAAGGGCGAAGGCTTGAAGGTTTCTGGTATAGACAGATATCATAGACAATGGGGTGAAACTGAAATGTTTATTTTTCATTCAGAGTCAAATAATCTTATCACACCGTTTTTTAAGTAATTTAACTTGTACTGTATGTGACTTTTGTATTTAAGCAAATTCTCGAATTCCTATTGAACTGAAGTTTTGCATATTTTGTATAACGTGACAATGTTAAAACAACGTTATATTTATGACGTAGATATGTGAAGTACCCAATCCGCATTGGGCATGCGTGAAGGGCTATACCTAATCCTCATCTTCTGATGAGACCTGAGCCCAGCAGTGGGCAGTAATATTTTGTTACAGTACAGATATAATAAAGGTATCATGGAGCTGATGATGGACTCGGAAGTTCGGCTGTAAGAACTCCTGTAGGTACTAAGAAAGATAGATCTATCGACCTAAGAAATCGAATCTTTTAAATTATATTTCATGCATGTGAAATTCTTCTACTGATTAATTATTGTCATGAGCTTAATAAATGGTTTCCTTACACAACGGTGTAACAGCAGCTATTGAACAGCACAAAAATCCTTCTATTTTTTCTAAACATCGACAATTCCCTATCAATGACGTATATTTCAGGTATTTATTCTCTAGCCAAGATTCAGGCATAGAACTAAAACATCTAGATACAACATCACATTAGAAAGAAAGCTTATGTGTGTAAAATCAATGGTGCGTTTTTTAAACCGTATCGCATGTTGTTGCACTTATTACCTTTTTCTATAACAAGCATTTTGCATACAAACAACAACAGCATATATCATATTCTTTCACTATTACCTAGTTGAAAACAGTACGGCAAATAATAACTTACATTTCATAAAGAAAATAAAAACTATTTTTTTTTTGTTGCCAAAGAGCTAACAGGTCAGCTGATCGTAAATGGGGGTAATTGTGAAACACAGTGCACTTTTTTAATTACGTTTTTTAGAATTACTCCTGCAATAGTTTGAAACCCTCTAATGTCAGAATATCGTGATGCGCAATGGGCACACTTCAAATTGGCTTCACTCTTAATGTTGTTTCCAGATGTAGTACATCCTTGGATTTAGGTTAAGTACAGAAGAAAATCGACATTTTTCCTCAAACATCGTTTACAATATAAAATCGAAATGTACGTTGACAATTGTTTTGGGGTTTTGTTTGTTGATGACGGTCCCTTTTTATCGGCCCTTAAGGGAAGCTCATTTTATTGGCCGATTTCCAAAAAGATGTATTCAATTCGGGTGATTTTTCGGTCGTATTTTTCTGGTTGAACCCTTTTTAATATTATTCTATGTAGCCATTTATTTTGAACCGCTTTGGATGATTATTTTTTCTTGACGTAATCTAGTATAAAATTCATAATGTTGGTATGAGATTCATAATTATGGAAGTTGGTAGTTTTCATTATTGTAAAAATATTATTTGTCATGCAAAGTTTTCAAGCAAGCCCACCTTAGTAAGTGGTTACCATCCACCAGACCAGTCCACCATCAGACAATATCGAAATTACATGGATCTTCCACACTGCGTCTGCATCACAACAGGAACAATATTTTTCCTGGTTTTGCTGTGTTGGAACCGTCACCGGAATATTTAGGAATTTATCAAATTAAGTTTTCAAATAGAATTAACTATCATATTTTATGGTTTATGCAGTAATGGGCGATTTTCTATTGCTTTATAGTTTATAAGTAAACTAGAAGACGGCCCACCTAACAGTAAATGGGTTCACTTCTATAACGTCAAATTAACATACTAATGTATGAAAAATTTACAACATTATCACGTTTTTAAAGGAAACAGGTATTATAATGGTGTTCGTGCACGGACGGAATAATAAGTGGGACAGTTACCCTAATTGTTGTTTTGGCGCGCTTTTGTGAATAATTGCGCTTTTAACAGGATTTCGTTGACAAATTTGAACTGTCAATTTTGGTTTTGAACCTTTGATTTATAAGTTTTTTTTTCAGGGGTTTGTTTGGCATT
Source organism: Trilocha varians (assembly GCA_030269945.2). Taxonomy (NCBI): domain Eukaryota; kingdom Metazoa; phylum Arthropoda; class Insecta; order Lepidoptera; family Bombycidae; genus Trilocha; species Trilocha varians. Next base: position 7,998,157 of record AP028275.1, on the reverse strand, counting down.
TAAAAGGAAGAAAGTATGACTAAACATTTAACAAAGAATTTGGTATTTTTTTCTATTCATATTAGAGGCTTACCTTGGCAACCCATTACTGCTCACTGTTGGGCTCAGGTCTCCTCAGAAGAGGGATTAGGCATAGTCCACCACGCTTGCCCAGTGCGGATTGAGGACTTCACATATCTTCAAAGGATTTTTAGAATCCTTTTCCGACATGCAGGTTTCCTCACGATGTTTTCCTTCACCGTTTTAGCCAGTGGTGTTGTGAAAAATTTCACATAAAACTTTTTTCACATTTAGATTTAGAGGTACAAGCCGGACGGATTTGAACCCGCGACCTCCCGTTCGGAAGAAAGCGCTTCGACCACTCGGCCACCACGACATTCTACAACTAGATAACATCTTAGAAAGTCGGTCAAAAATCTTAATAAAATAAAGACTTAAATATAACTTCTCTTACATCGTTTCGCCATTTTGTTAATAAAAAATCATCCTATTCTGAAGTCGTTCCGTTAAATTCAGATTTCGGTTACGCCCCTTTACCTCCCTTAGACTTAATAAACTCTCGACTTGGAATATTAAGCATAACACTTTATTTTCTTGCTCGGAAAGGGTTGAAAATAGGGGTTTTTTTCGAACGAAATTAGTAAATGCTTTTAAACTCAGCGGTTATGGACAGGAAAGCTTTTTCAGTTCTTTTTATATACTTTTTAGTTGAGGGAGGAAAATACTCTTGGAATAAACAAGGGTGGTTTTACCGGAAATTTTATAGTGTAAGGTTAATTCGTGTTTTTACCATTTTTTTTATTTATTAAGTTGTTAACTTTCGAACTTAAAAGCAAGGAGTTTTATAAATTTACACTCTATTTTCTATATTATCTAATATATAAAATTCTCGTGTCACAGTTTTCGTTGCCGTTGCGTTTCGTTTGTGCTTATCCGGTATCTATGAGAATCGGCCAACATCTATTTTTCATCCCCCTAAATGTTAGGGGTAGTCCAGCCCTAATTTTTTTATTGCCGCCGACGAAGTTGCGCGGGTCAACTAGTATTACTATATAAATTTACTATTCTATATAAATTTTGATAACCTTCCAGTCGGTCGAGATCGAGTCTCTTAAACTTGATATCTTTCTTTCTTCGTTCTTTTCTTTCACCTTACTTTTTAAACGAAAAATATAATTATTTTGTCTGTAACTTCTAAGGACTTAAACGATATTAGCACTATTTAATAAACTGTGAAAAGCGTAAAGTAGTGAAGTCAGTGCGGTGTGTGTCGGCATCACAAAGCAATGCAACATCAAACGTGCCGCTGTCCACTGCAGAAATAATGTTGCCAGCTTTAGATATTTAAAGGTGTGCTTCATTTTCAGTTTAGGGCATTTCTGTTGAAATCGTTTAAATATTAATAAAGACACCGTGTCTTTATTAATGTTTTAACAATATTTTTAGTTTAAACAATTGGCAGGAGGTTTTAGTGCGGTTCGACTCACACAGTGGTGGTCAACAAAAAGTTGGAGTGAAAAATAAGATTGAAGTCACGGGTTATAATAGTAATTCTATTGCTTTGGCCCTTATGGTACAAACTAGGTTTAGTATTAGGGTTTTTGTACTGAATACTTTTTCTATAATAAATAATATTACATGTAGATGTAATAATAATTGTAGAATTATTTTCATTAGAACCGTTACACACTAAAATGATATCCATTTTTTCTGAAAATGGGAAAATTCTCAAGCTGGCAACACAGTTAACCCAGTTAGCACAAAGCGGCCTATTTCACAGATTGTCCCGCTCGCGACACTATCGCAAGCTTCGGATAAACTTATTATACAGCCCGAGCTTTTATCTAGCTTTTTGCAGAAAAAGCTCCATAAAAACTCTGTTCAGATTGCGTGCAATTTTTCACAAAACTGTTTTTGTTATGTTTTCGAAAGTTTATTTTGTTATGTATTTTTTTTATGTTGTATTTAGTACGGTCCATTACTGCCCACTACTGGCCTCCTTCGAAGAGGGGTTAGGTATAGTCCATCTTCTTCTTCCTGTGCCATCTTCTATCGAAGGTCGGCGATCTGTACTTTTGACACAGCAGCGCGAAACAAAGCACGAGTGCTTTTGTTGAACCACTGGCGCAAGTTCTTCAGCCAAGATGTTCTCCTTCTACCTACAGCTCTCGTCCCCTGGATCTTGTCCTGTACGATCAAGTTTTTTTTTATTGCTTAATAGATATACGAGCCTGCGGCCCACCTGATAGTAGATAGATAGGCAAATGCAGCAAATCGTACTTCGGGCTTCTCATCATATGCCCCAGATACTCCAATTTCCACCATGGTGCTATGTCATATTTCGACAGGTCATTCATCCCACGTCAGATTGTCCAAAGTTATATACTATAAAGTCAAGAAAAAATAATCTATCGAGAAAAATACTCTCGAAAACGAATCGTTTTGTTAAAAAAAACAGATACACATACCTTAACCTGTAACATAAGATAATAACGTAATATATATGTACATATAATGTGATTTTGTAGTGAATAATGTTCACTCACAGCTCGGGAACTAATTTGTGTGCTCCGAACTGTGTAATTCCCTTTATATAGAACAAATGATTTATATATCTACATATTATGTATGATAGACATAGAGGTATGAAATGTAGGATGTGTTATTTAGTAATGTTTGTCCTTCTTCAAACGAGGCTTGAGGAGGGTCCTTAAAGTTAGGTCGAAGGTAGCGACCCTTCAGTGTCCCCTGACATTGCAGAGGTTCATGAGCGACGGTAACCGCTTACGATCAGGTGGCCCGTTGGCTCGTCCTACATGACAATAAAAAAAATATATTTTGAAATGGTCTTTTTATGTGAAACATCAATATCCGCCGCCGCTGGTCTAACGTGATGACGCAAGAAGACAAACGGCAGTTAATTTGTATGATTTTACAAGCACATTATCACGATTTGAAATAAATTCGTGAATTTTATATTTAATGAAAATAAATGTTTATCTTTATATTTCTGCATATTACTTTTACAAAATAATGTCTATAATGTCAAGCCGTGGCGTCATTTTTTCTCTATGATGCAATAAAAAACGAAAATTAACTCCAATTTTTCATTGATAACTAATTACATAGACATACTTTATTTGCAAAAAAATAATCATACAATTCAAAAAAGGAAAATAACAAGCAATTACCTAAAACTCATTTCTTTTTTCACAACCAGCCGTGACTCAGCATAATGCTGAATACTGACATAGACCAATTATAATTATACAATTCATCATTATTGAGATAATGTGAGTAACATCTTTCAAATAAAAAGAGAATCATCGAAATCGGTTGACCCAGAAAAAGGCGAAAACGTACGTCAAATATTGTTCACAAAAAATATGATTATCATTGCGGGCTACCATGATAATAAGATATTTGTATATTTCTTCTTTCTTATATATAAAAATGAATTGCTGTTCGTTAGTCTCGCTAAAACTCAAAAACGACTGAACCGATTTGGCTTATTTTAATCTTGAAATATTTGTAGAAGTCCGGGGAAGGTTTAAACGGTGAGAAAATTTACTTATGTGACGCAGACGAAGTTGTGTGGACCAGCTAGTAATTAATAAAAGTTTTCTATAACCTCCTTTTATAAATAGGTCAAACGTTACCTAAGATACCACATCCATAATATTACACGATCATTGTAACGGTGTGCACACGTAATCACATTATCGATTAAATCAAACCTATTATTCGCCAGAATATCGATAAAGCAATATTATCGTCCTATTTTCAATGCAGACTGCCAGTTGAGAAGTCACACAATTATTTACCTGCTTCGATCAATACTAGATATACGCTTATTCAGACACTCGCGGTTTTCTATAATACTTTCATGCATTTTCAACGGGTTCTTACCACGATATTTAATTAATTGAGTTTCTCGATATTTCAACGTTGTTGCAAACGTCATGATCACGAGAAGACTGGATACTGCGGGTCGATTTAAGAGCAAACAAATCTGTCTACCCTCTTTCTCGTTCGCTTTTGGGTAGTACCACTGGAACTCGAACTCACATCACGACTCACTCACTTTATCTACAAGACTCTCTGAGCATGAACCCTTAGTGACTGAGTTGTTTGCTCTTAAATCGACCCGCAGTATCCAGTCTTCTCGTGATCATGACGTTTGCAACAACGTTGAAATATCGAGACAACTCAATTAATTAAATATCGTGGTAAGAACCCGTTGAAAATGCATGAAAGTACTAGATATACGATTGGAAAGTAATAATTTATTTTAAAGAAAGCTTTTAAGATCCTGGATATCAAGTAGCAGTAGAGTGTTAGCTAATACAAGTAAAACGAGCTCAAACACGGGTCTATCTTGTTTAGTAGAAGAGTTCCGATGACAACAAAACTCTACCAATTTTGGTACCTTTTTACAAGCTTTATATTAACATACACTGGATGTAACTATGTAAGTTCGGGTGGAATCTTGCGAGTTAAATTTGACAAACTTCTCGGTTACCGATTAACATTTTGCAATTATATGGATATCGCATGATATTTAATTTTTTCTTAAAAATAAATTATGTACTGTTTTGTTCGGTAGTATTGATCGCAGATGTTTTGAATGGAAATATCCAGATATATTCCTTAAAACGAGTATCGGTTAGCATATAGATATTGTTCCTCCCGCACCCCTGAGCGTAGGGGATGAAATAAAACACGTATATTTCCCCGGGGGAGGAACCCGGTTTCAATATAAATGAATTTTCTTTGTATACCTCGTCAATTTATCATGGATAGATATTTTGTTCTTGTATGTCTTCCCGGAAGTCGATATACAAAATAAAAATAAATAGTTTTTCAACCTTACCTCTGAAAAATTCAAACCTAGTTCTATAACATCTGTTGACATTGCAGAGGTCCATAAGCGATAACCACTTACGATCAGGTGACTTGTTCCTGTACATACATGAAAAAAAAACTGTATGTCGCAGCAGTATAAACAACGGTAATCACTTACCGTCAAGGACCCTTGTCTTTCAATAAAAAACTACAATAAACAAACAAACTAACAACGTAACGAATTTCTTTAAACACTCGCGGTTATCTACATCACTTAAACTATTACTAAACGGGTTCTTACCACGATTATTTTTATTTGAGAGGTCCCGATATTTCAGCACTGTTTCAAGCGCCATGATCACGGGAAGACTGAAGAACTGCGGGTAGGTCATTTAAGAGCAGACAAATCTGTCTACCCTCTTATGTAATGTATGTGGAATCCAGTGTTAGACGAAAATAAAGCCAAAAAAATCTAGTTTTGAGACGGCAGCCGATACTGTCAGTGTGGTATGTCGAAATGTGAGTTCGAGTTCTAGTGGTACCGGTAAACGAACGAGAAAGAGGGTAGACAGATTTGTCTGCTCTTAAATGACCTACCCGCAGTTCTTCAGTCTTCCCGTGATCATGGCGCTTGAAACAGTGCTGAAATATCGGGACCTCTCAAATAAAAATAATCGTGGTAAGAACCCGTTTAGTAATAGTTTAAGTAACAACGTAACGATTTGGTACTTCTGTCTACACCTAGCCTATAACCTACCTGATGGTAAGCGGTTACCGTCACTCAACAGTGATGTATATTTCAGTCAGGGTATGCAGATACGTAAATTTAACATTTTTTTAGCAAAAGTAACATTACATTATTTTTTGTCGTGAATACCTACGTACCTTAAAATAATAGACATAAGACTGTATATTAATAATTAAAAAAACAACATTTAATCCCTTAATTTCATAACTTAGCGTATGCAATGCATATTTACTTGTAACAACTGCACGCCACTACTCACAAGCCGAAGTTACTAACACCGTCTTCAAAACAACAAAAACTCATTACAAATCATTTCAATTCAATTAACCAATTAAAACACCATTTCAATTAAATTAATTGCCAATAGGATGCCGGTTTAATTTTATAATCGGTTTATGAAACTGCGAAAAACGATTGAACTAGAAATCCGACCGATTATCCGAGATGTTTCATCAAAAGAGTTGTTAAACGGACTGTTCCCTTTGTACTTGTTAAAAGGAATCTTCTGAGGTATTTTGGAAACCATTAAGATTTGACCATGAATTTCTTCATGAACAAAATCCCGATAGATATTTTACAGTTACTAAGACAATTTAAAAACAACATAAAATCAGTACTGACAAAAAGAGCGTATTACTATGTTAATGACTACCTAAATGATAATGACGCATGGACCATTTTGTGACCTTGGAAGGGTTTTTATATGTAATTTTGAAAATTGTTGGTATTTATTTTATTATTATTTTAATTTTGATTTTACACTGAATTTTATGTACTTAATGATTTATTGTTATTTTTTGACGTTCAAAAGCGCTTTTTTAAAGCCCACTTGAATAAATGAATTTGAATTTAATTCTGAACTTGACTTAACTACATTATTAGTGACAAAATTTATGTCAAAAGTATTGAAATTTCTGACGTACTCCTAAAGTATATCAAGGATATTCGAAGAAGAACCCAAGTAACTGACATAGCCCAAAGAATAAGCAAGTTGAAGTGGCAGTGGACCACATAGCACGTAGAACCTATGGCCGTTGGAGCACGAAGGTTCTGGAGTGACGCCCACGTCAAGGCAACCGCAGTGTCGGACGACCAGCTAGGTACAAGGTGGACGGATGATCTTGTTAAGGTCGCAGGAACACACTGGATGTAACTGGCTGCATTGGAAATCATTAGGGTAGGCCTATGTCCAGAGTGGACGTTTACAGATTGATAATGATGATGATGATGATGATTATGACTCCTAAAGTCATCTATAAAATTGGCTCGGTAGCGTTTTTTTTGTTTTAGTTGGAGGAAATCGCCGGGTATGTGGGAGTTGAACCTCACTAAAACCTCCCACCGCTCACACTTAGCGTCCAAACCCCGGCTGAGGCCAGAACCCAGCACGGGGTTATGCGGGGTAGCGCGACGCGTTACGCACTGCGGCACACTTTCCCGTCGCGACACCCCGGCTCAGTAGCGTAGTTATTGCTGCCTTTTTCTACTTATTACTAGTCATTGATTGTTTATCTCTTTCACTAGCTAGCGTTATCTATCTTTACAATACGAGCATCGAAAACGTTGAAAAATCTTGGAGATAATTCTAATCCACTCAACAGGGGAACTTACCAAAGTTACCGCTTACCGCGTTTGTCTAATTATGACATCTATAGGTGACATTTGACAGCCACACATCAGTTAAAGAACATCCAAGTTATTGACAGTTAGTTATAAAAGTCCTTAAAGCTCTAAAAATGTCACTATTCCCTAGATAGCGAAGTTTAGATAATTGATTAGATAGAGACCTAAAGCGTTGAGGTTTAAATCTCCAAGGGATTTATTTGAAAATATTAACACTTGCCTCTTACAAACATTTTTAAACGAAGTTTAAGTAAAGTCCTGTATGGGTAGGTGTTAGATAACGGCCCCTCATTGCAGAGGTTCATGAGCGACGGTGACCGCTTACCATACGGTGGGCCGTAAGCTTTTAATCTGTATTGCTATAAAAAATCATGCTCGTTTTTTAAATTTTGTCTAATAGAAATGCCCATTTAGTGGTAAGTGGATGCTATAGAACTTCTGCCTATGTCGAGAATATTCCTTCAGTCTCTGTTTCTTTCGGGACGAGTCAACAATTACATTATTTACAAATTAACATAATCTTAAGGTTTAATTAATAATAGAATTGAAATAGTCAAGTTTAATTTCAAAATGGCGTATTTTCCATTGATCTCGTAATGTCGGCTTCAGTAAAGGAAATCTTTACATCCGGCACTTGTATCACAAAGTAACACAAAGGCTCCTCTTGTCAAATATTATTACTGAAAATAACTTGTTTAATTAAGTTTAAGTTAAACGAAAAAGGACTAAAGTGCCAATACTAAAAAAATACAGGTAAACTATAACATAAAAAACTATTCGGTCCTGTGGCCATCAGTTCTTAGAAAAAATTGTCTTGTTCATTACCACTTAGGTACGCAATCCATCGGTAATATAAAAGTTAATTTTATAGCGACGAAAAAATTAAAAAAAAAAAATTTAGGGGTGGACTACCCCTATCATTTAGGGGGATGAAAAATAGATGTTGGCCGATTCTCAGAGATACCGGATATGCACAAAAAATTTCATCAAAATCGGTCAAGCCGTTTCGGAGGAGTATGGCAACGAAAACTGTGACACGAGAATTTTATATATTAGATTTTAAAGCAACGCCATCTATGAGACTTCAAGTCAAATTATCTAATCGTTGGTATTTTGGAAGTTACGCAAACTTCTTTACTATTACAAGATATTGCGTCTTTATTTGTTATTGAAAAAAAAAAAAAAAAACCTACTTACTCTTCGAAGCAATACCACTCTACACTCGACAATGGCGTGATCTCGAAAACCTCACAGCCTGCATATTTGCAGAGTAATAGCTCAACTGCATGGACCTAGAATATCTAGAGAAAGAAAGAAAATAATTTTATGGTTAAAGGGTAGAAATGATGCTACCTTTTTTTGGTAGGGAAATCGAAGGGAAGTCGATGGGAATCGATTTGTATGGTGCCTTCGCCATAATAGTATAAGAGATATTTTTAAATATTTTTTTTCACTCTTCTCAACCTCACCTTCCACCTCTGAACCTCAATTTTCGAGTTGACTCCCTTTAGATTTAGATGTACGACAGTGGCGAATGATCCTGTCAAATCGATTCCCATCGGCTTCCCTTAAATTTCCTTACAGGAGAAAACAACAAAAAAATAGGTGCCATTTATATCTCTTGAGTATAAAATTAATACAAGTACTCTTATGAACAACGTTTGTTACAGAAAATTTATAACTACTTAGGTACACTTTATTTATGTTGTTTCCAGATGTTTTAGTTCTATGTTCAGTTGGCTCAGTGCCATGTGGCGTCCCAGGTTCGATGCCCGGTGTAGGACCGATGGCTTATCGATTAAAATGTGTGGAGTTATGTTAATCTTCTGCATGATAGTTATTTGTTGACATTTTAAACCACTGATGAAAATGGCGGTGGACCGATTTTGATGTTTGATAAAGACCTGGGTTTATGTAAAATAAAAAATGAGAATTTTGTTTAACATGTAAAGTCTTCTATCATACTCAAAAACTCAATTTTACAACAAAATGCAAACAACAACAAAAAAAAATCATTTTTTTTAACACTATTTGTCGTACACATATTATATTATGTTCTGTTTCGCTTATTTCTCATTTTTGTGAATTTCGGTGCTTTTAACATAAATATATGCTATGGAATGAACTCCCCTCCTCGGTATTCCCTGAGCGCTATGACTTGTCCTTCTTCAAACGAGGCTTGAGGAGGGTCCTTAAAGTTAGGTCGTAGGTAGCGACCCTTCAGTGTCCCCTGACATTGCAGAGGTTCATGAGCGACGGTAACCACTTACTATCAGGTGGGCCGTTAGCTCGTCTGCCTACATGGCAATAAAAAAAAAATATATATATATTTTTTTTTTTTTCTGACTCATTTTGGCTAATTTGGCTTTTTGCCTTTTTGCTTTGGCTTAATCATTCCAGTAACAACATATTTTTCGCATAATCGATCTCTCCTTAGACCTTCCTCTTACATCCATCTAATAAATAAAAAATATACAAGTATACAATTTTCCCGTCCAAAAACAGTAAACGAATCGAACAATGTGTCTTTAGAAAAAAACTCGCATGACGTATGTAGGTCAAACCGACCGAAATGTCACACACAGACGGGTAGGTACCTCCTGTTTGAACATACACGGTTTTAGCTCAAATTGTAGGCTTTTTGTATAAATACCTCATATGTATAAACTTTTTTTATTCAGGGGCAAATTCCGATTTAGAATGGACTCTCGTCCGTGGTGTTTCCGGAGCGCTATGACATGTCTCTCTAGGTTTAAGAAAAGTCCTGTATGGGTAGGTGATAGATAACAGCTCCTCATTGCCCTGGCATTGCAGAGGTTCATGAGCGATGGTTACCGCTTACCATCAGGTGATCAGGTTCGTTTATCTATCTTGCAATAAAAAAAAATCACCAGTCTCGTAAGTGAAGTATGTGGTAATCTCCTTATTTACCTTAACCTTATCTCATTCAAATGTGATCGGCGCAATATGTTTAACTCTCCATTCATTCCTAATCTGACAAGTCCTCTGTCACGCCGCAAATTTTCATATCTTCTTTCACACAAACCATCTCTTCTTAGGCCTTCCTCTCCTCTTAGATCCATCCACTTTCAAATTCCATTCGCTTTGTAACGTGTTCCTCTTCTCTCATCACATGTCCAAACCACGGCAATTTTACTCCTCACTTTGACATAGGAGTTACCTCAAAAAAATGTATGATTCCCTCTACATCCACGTAATGTTCTAAAACATGCTTGTATTAGAGAATTGGAACTGCTCATATAATTAATATGAGTAGTTATATACATAATTAATGCGTAATTTATATACAAGGTGTGATTTTTCGCATTGTACCCCATTCTCAGGAGTGTCAAAATATTTTTTTTAAATTTATTATTGCAGTTGTATTTTTTTTCAAATATAAAGAAATATTTCTTTTTAACAAAAATCTATATTTACACTATTTTAAATTACATCTTCTGAAGAGAATTTTGAAAAATTCTCGAAAAATAAAGTAAAACAGAGAGAAGTTAATTTAAAACAACACACACGTTTCTTTCAAATGGGCTCATTTTTCAAAAAACTTTATTTATTAAAGACTATCGTAACCCATTATAATTGTTGTAATCATTTAACTTTAGTAATCCTGTTTCACACAAACAAAATATTGTTTTAAAAAACGAGAAAATAAACGGATCAAACGGGTTTAAGCTTTATTGTTATTGAAAATTTAAATAAAGTGGTCCAAGTCATAAGAAAAGTAATAATTTATTTAAAAGCTTGTATTCAAAACTTTTAAATACAAGCTTTTAAGATCCGGGGATATCATGCTGCTGTAGAGTGTTAGTTAATACAAATAAAACGAGCCCAAACACGACGGGTCTATCTTGTTTAGCACAAGAGTTCTTATGACCACTGTAAACGACGCGCCAAACAATTTTTGTAAATATTTTAAAATTAGCTTGATAAGCTTACATTTTATTTTGTTTTGGTTTGTTCAAATGCTATTTTTATAAATAAACCACTTACGCTCGCGTGAGCGTGCGCTTGCTTGACATTGCACAGACGCGACGCTTGGCTACGCGATGTGACGTCATCGCGTAGCCGAGCTTCGCTAGCGGCGCGGCGCGAGAGTCCCCTCCCGCACCGCGCTGCCCGACCCCGCGACCCGCAGTCGCCCGCTATCACCTAAACGTTTCGCACGTATGCACGCTTGCCACGCTCACGCACCGCTTTGTGTTCTGTGTTTTTATTTAACAACCACGTCCTCTTGCACGCATCCTTAACAACCACCTTCCGAATCCATCATCAGATCAGCATCATTTTGTCATATTATTGCATTGTCGCACGATATAACCGGGAAGTTTGTCTAATTAAGCTTGCACGATTCCACCCGAACTTACATAGTTACATCCAGTGCAAGTTAATATAAAGCTTGTTACAGGATACAAAGAATATAAGTATAATACTAATAAATCGCTACCTCCTACAAATTGAACCAATTTTAATAGCGAAAGACATAAATCGGTCTATTTGTCTCGCTCTGGCAATCTGTGTCCCCAGTTATTAATACTGGGCCTCAGGGCTCTGCCACAACACCATTATACCATACAGAAGTAATAATAGATTGTGATACTAATTGTGACACGTTTCACACTAATATTTACACTTGCACTATGTCGGCAAATTAGACTTATAATGGAAGGACTAGGTTTTTTTTATATTGGATTGGATAAACAGAATATCATTCAATATTCTTCAGTCTTTTAAGCTGAGTTTCATTATTGTTCGTTGTCCTGTTATGTATTAATAAAGGGGACGGAGCGACGGGAAAGAGTGCCGATGGCGTAACGCGTCGCGCCGTCCCTCCAAACCCCGTGCTGGGTTCTGGCCTCAGCCGGGGTTCGGACGCTGAGTGTGAGCGGTTGGAGGTTTTAGTGCGGTTCAACTCCCACATACCCGGATCCGGTGATTTCCTTCAACTGATAAAAAAAAAAAAAAGAATGTATTAATAAAACAATGTAAAAAAATATCACCGCTGTGCCGGTCGGAGTGAGGGTATTAGGTTTTTTTTACGGAATTTCTAGATTCGGTCTTCAAGCTCAAGGTTAGCGATAGAAACAATGCAGTAGCTATTAAAAAACAGAAATAGAAATAGAGATAGAAATCTTTATTTGCTTTAACATGAGTACAAATATGATCTTATAAAATAATTTATTTATTTATTATTATTACACAAAACAGAATACAGTCAAAACATGATTTAAAGGTTTTTCAAGATAAATTGAAAGGTTCTGAATCATGTTTTGTCACAGAGTGACGTACAAATTTTTGAAACAATTTAACAATATACAAAAAATGAAAGCAGTGATTTTATAAATTATCATTTAGATATTCTTCAATGTTGTAGTATATTTTTTCCCTAAGTAGATTTTTAATTAACACGAATTGAGTTCCTCCTCCTTTTTAGAAGTCGAGAGATAAAATAATATAATGCAATGCATATTTTTTTTGGATAAAGAACGCACTTTAATAATAAAATAGCACAACAATCTTAAATTTCTCAGAAAATTAACGAGGGTGTATAAAACGCGATTTTTAATTCCTTTTTTACTTCTGTATTCTCTATGCCTTAGGGCTCGCACAATCACTTGTTATGTTCTACGATGGGTTTTTGTGTGTTATTGTTGTGATAACAATGCCGTTTGAGATATTTCGACTATAAAGGAAAGTTTTTCAAAGTAGAGGGTATTTTTAAGAGTTTTGGGAGGTTGATTTAATTATTTTGGACCTTTGAATAGTTATAATTCTATTTATAAATATATATATATATTTATAAATATAAACATCAAAAATAATACAATATTTCCTTTCAGAAAAACATCTTATCTCCAATACTTAAAGTACTTTCATATCACATAGTTCTGGGACACCCTGTATATTATGTTAGGTTTACACTGACCCACATGCAGTAAAATGCAGAGGATAGTAAACAACCGGACCGGCGACCGGAATGCATCAACATTACAACCGGACACACTTTGTTTGTATATAGATGCTGATTCAACGACTGTTTGTTTGCAATTTGACCGACTTTTTAAAAGGACGTTATTAATCTGACTGTCGTTTTTTGTTGTTTTCCACATAAGATTTATTTGGACCAATTTGGATGATTATTTTTTATCTGATTGTTCAAATGATTTGAAACCGATTTTGATGACATTGAATAAGGTAATAGTGTTTTAAAGGAAATGACACAAAAAAGAAAATGTTTATAAAAAAAGTAAAACAAAACTTAATTCAATGGAACACCTTTTCTATTGATATAAACTCATATAAAATAGAAATCGCATCAAAATCATTGATTCAAAATCATTTATCTTCTGCGATAGACAAATATACATTTACTGTACCCTTGCTCACCTAAGTTGCTAACCCCTGCTATGAAGTATCCAACGTTACAAGTTCCGACTATTATTGCACCCTGGTCGGCCATTTTATGGCCTAGCAGACTAGAACCGTGAAGAATGATGCTAGGCTTTAGATTTCTAGATTTTACGCTGATTTGTAATAGAAAATGAAAACGACCGACCATTGAAATCTTGCCCGTTAAAAATACACGTTTAAATACGAATGTAAAAGTAAAAGAAAAATGGTCTGACAACCATCACCTTTCATATGACACCATCATCATCATTATCAGCCTGTAGACGTCCACTGCTGGACATAGGCCTCCCACAAGAATTTCCAATGCTCGCGGTTGGTAGCGGCCTGCATCCAGCGTGTTCCTGCGATCTTAACAAGATCATCCGTCCACCTTGAAGCTGGTCGTCCCACACTGCGCTTGGCTTGACGTGGACGCCACTCCAGAACCTTCGTGCTCCAACGGGCATTGGTTCTACGTGCTATGTGGCCCGCCCACTGTCTTATTCTTATGACACCAGAATCATTCAAATCGGTCCACACAAACTAAAGTTATGGAGGAGCAAACATTATAATATTTTTATTACAAAAATGAAAACGACCTACATAGCACAAAAACTACCAGTCAGATCTTTATAATTTTTTTATGAGAAAATGTAAAAAGTGTCGATTTTCTTACAAAAAAGTGTCATCCAAATCGGTTCATTTAGAAAAAAAAGCATAGCAAGTCGTGAAATTTTGTCCGTTAAAACTACACATTTTTAAACACAGATCCAAAAAACGTCTTCGATCTTAAAAAAAAATGGGACCCCATGCCGACCATCACCTTTCATCTGATACCAGAATCATTCAAATCGGTCCACCTAAACTAAAGTTACGGAGGAACAAACATAAAAACATACAGACAAAAAAACCTTTTAGGAGTCGGTCAAAAACTGCATCAATTTTTATTTACTTTGATTTAGAGAACAATTAATTCTTAATAGTTTTTATTAATGATCCTTTTTCAAAGCTAAAGAAGCGTAAGGCTATTAATATTAATTATATACGGATTAACGCATCCCCCTCCCTCTACCACCCTTAAATCACTCCCTATAAATCAAGGGTGTGAGTCTTATTTGCAGTTCTTTAACCTTGAAGAATATCTTATAATTGTAGGTATTAAATACCACCCTATTGACAAGCGACACGATGGTAAAGAATGTGTGCGTAACGCGTCATGCCGGCACGCATAACGCCGTGCTAGGTCTCTAGGTCTTCGGACGCTAAGTGTGAGTGGTTGTAGGTTTTGGTGTGATTCGACTCCCAAATACCCTGTTTCTTCCTGTCCAAAAATGGTTCGAATTTTACGTTTGTGAACTAACGGAGGCACAAAAAATCTCATATTGTCGTTAGGTATATAAGATCGGGGGTGTCTCGACGGGAAAGTGTGCCGCAGTGCGTATTTGTCGCGACACCCCGCATAACCCCGTGCTGGGTTCTGGCTTCAGCCGGGGTCGGACGCTGAGTGTGAGCGGTTGGAGGTTTTAGTGAGGTTCAACTCCCACATACCCCATCCGCGGGGAACCGGCGATTTCCTCCAAATAAAAAAAAAATAAGGGTATATGAGATCGAATCTATTTTCACAAGCTTTATATTACCGTGCTCTATGTAAGTTCGGGTGGTTGCAAGCTAAATTAGAACAAAATTCCCGATTTTCGATTGAGCTGCCATTTTGCACGCAGATGTATATCGCGTGACAATGCAATAATATGACAACATGGCGCTGATCTGATGATGGACTTGGAAGTCATAGGAACTCTTGTGCTAAACAAGATAGACCCGTCGTGTCGTGTATTAAAAGCTTGTATTTATTTATTTATTTAACAAAAATCCACAGCTACAATTACAATTAAATGCGACTTAAAATTTTAAAACAAAACATTAGCCAATTACGGATTTACACTTTGTTTACACTAATTTTAGTCCTTAGGGGTACAATGATAAAAATAGATCAAACAAATAGTAAAATTATGTAACGTGTGTGTATGGGTGTGTGTATATGTGTGTGCGTGTGTATGTGTATGTGTTTGTGTCCATGAGAGTGCATGTGTGCGTGCTTGTGTTTATATTCACTAAGTATCACACAATCCGTAGTAAAAAGCTACCCACATTCCCAGACTATATCGGTCGTATCGGTGTCTGTATCTGTACCAACCCATTACTGCCCACTGCTGGGCTCAGGTCTCCTCAGAAGAGGGATTAGGCATAGTCCACCACGCTTGCCCAGTGCGGATTGGGGACTTCACATATCTTCAAAGGATTTTTAGAACCCTTTTCCGATATGCAGGTTTCCTCACGATGTTTTCCTTCACCGTTTTTAGCCAGTGGTGTTGTGAAAAATTGCACATAAATCTTTTTCACATTTAGATTTAGAGGTACAAGCCGGCCGGATTTGAACCCGCGACCTCCCGTTAGGAAGGACGCGCTTCGACCACTCGGCCACCACGACTTTATCGGTGTATCGTATCGGTGTATTTAAAAAGTTTTCTTTAAAATGAATTATTTTTGTAAAAAAATAATGTGTAAATTCTGAATGCACGATTATACAGTTAGAAACATTGTCTAATAGTTTTTGTCGCTATCTTGAAATTGAAGCACTATTTCTTGCATTTTTCTTTAAGTCTAGATCTCAGCCGAGAAACCCATTACCAGGCTATTTAAATATTAAAATCTAGATCTTCGCAGCGTGAATTTAAGATACAATGAGATGCGATGAAGTTTGGAACGAATGTAGATTTTGTTCTTTTGAAACTTTTCTTCTTGTAGTGTTGAAGATATCTTGGAAATTAATGTTTGATAGTTTTATGAATCTTTGGGAAGTGGTATTGTAGTAGATAAATTAGTTGTTTTTGTATTTAATTTTAATAATAATATAAGGAGTGGGCCATATAAAGTTTGCATTTTCCAAAAGTTCGACTGTCATGTTGGCTGTGTGGCATGTTGCGCCATCCTGTTGAAACCAAATGTCGTCCATGTCATACTCTTCAACTTTTGGAAACAAAAATTCGTTAAGCATGGCACGGTAACGCTCGCCATTGACCGTAACGGCGGCTCCTTGCTCATTTTCGAAGAAAAATGGCCCAATTATGCCGCCGGACCAAAACCCACACCAAACCGTAACTCTTTGTGGGTGCATTGGCTTCTCAATGGTGACGTGTGGATTTTCCGACCCCCAGATGCGACAATTATGCTTATTGACTTTACCTCCGAGGTGAAAATGGGCTTGGAATTGAATCCGTTAATTACTAAATAAAAAACGAATTGCAAACTATCAGGTGAGCCTACAAACATAAATATAAAATTAGAATTACGGTTTGGTGTGGGTTTTGGTCCGGCGGCATCATTCGAAAATGAGCAAGGAGCCGCCGTTACGGTCAATGGCGAGCGTTACCGTGCCATGCTCAACGAATTGAAGAGTATGACATAGACGACATTTGGTTTCAAAAGGATGGCGCAACATACCACACAGCCAACATGACAGTCGAACTTTTGGAAAATGCAAACTGTATATGGCCCACCCCTTACATATAAAGAAATATTCATATGTGTAAGAAATCCCGATACATCGTTGTCTTTGATATCGACTGATCAGTTCACTTAACTCGAAACTCAGTCGAGTATATTCTGAATCCACATATGAGTTCCAATATGTTCCTCATATCATTCCCTCATAATTTATGATAAAATTGCACGCAAATAAAAAAACATTGGGAGCGATGTTTGTTGATAAGGTTTTTAGCCGAACCAATTTTGATGATTGTTTTTGGATGGTGAGTGAACGTAACGCCTAGTGGTAAGTGACTACTAATGATTAAGGTTTGTCAATTAAATCAGTTGTCCGATTTAGAATGGACTCCCGTCCGCGGTGTTCCCGGAGCGCTATGACATGTCCCTCTTTAAACGAGGTTTAAGAAAAGTCTTGTATCGGTAGGCGGTAGATAACGGCCCCTCTTTGCCCTGGCATTGCAGAGGTTCATGAGCGACGGTGACCGCTTACCATCAAGTGGGCCGTATGCTCGTTTATCTACCTTGCAATAAAAAAAAAAAGTTAGCCAGTGCAAGTTAAACAAAAGCTTTTAAAAATCATCTGAATCGGTTCACTCAGGCAAAAAGTATCGTTTAATTATTAATTGTTCTTAAAAAACACGAAATTTCCGAAAATAATACAATAATAAACCTTCCTGTCGAAGTAAACTAGATAAGCAGAGAATCTCCTAAAATAATATGAGTTTATTCGGAATGTCATTTTAATACCAAGATTTCACCCCCTTGTCTTGACGGGATATTAAAAAAAGGTGCAACATTGAAATACGAATAAATCATGGAATGGATGTGGTATATTTACCCAACTTACCAAAAGGTGGTCATGGTTTTATAAATAAACATTTATTATTTGCGATGAAAATATTAGATAATACCTACAGATTAAACTTAAATAAAACACGTTACTCTTATAACTCATTTTTTGATCGGTAATTTTGTAAATGATCCGTCTAATTCCACTTAAGTTTTAGTGGTATTAAATTGGGAATTTCAAAAGCGATTTGTTTTAAAATGGCTGCCTCCAAATTTCTCATTGAATGTTGAAAACTGCAGGAACTTTCTCATAAACCACTGTTTTTCTGTAAAAATGGAAAGTAACATTAATTGAAGTTTGAATAACTCCTCTCAAAACCTTTGCTCTTGTTAAATACAACTTTATATCAATTTTGAACCGACTTATAAAGGATAGGATAACGGCCCCTCATTGCCCTGGCATTACAGAGGTTCATGAGCGACGGTGACCGCTTACCATCAGGTGGGCCATAAGCTCGTTCCTGCAATAAACAAAAAAACAAGAAAAGAAACGTAATTTTTTATTAATTTACCAGCTCGCTCAACTTTATCTGCGTCACATGAAAGTGTTGAAGTTTTGTACAATATGCAATTACATGATGACAGTGTAGCTGATCTGATGGAGTCGGAAGGTAGCCATAAGAATTCCTGTACTAAACAAGAGAGACTCATCGTGTTTGGGCTGGTTTTACTTACTATTTTACTTCTACATGATATTAAAACCTTGTATTTAGAAAATGTATTTTTTATTATTTCTTTTTATCATCCACTATTTAAAATCGTAAAAATTTTCAAATACAAAAATTCTAGACTAAAACAGCTGAGATAAAACCTGAACTCTAAAATTAGTTCACAGAATGAACTTGAAAAGTTTTTTAATTAAAAAAAGGTGTTTTTGTCCTTTGTCTATAATAAAGTTTTTTATGAAAGCTAATAGTCGAGATTTATTCAGTGTAAATGTTTAATGAAGGATGACTTGTTAAAATTACACAAAAGGAATATTAATAAAGAAAATTTTAAAGAATTCAAAGTCACTTTTTTGTCCTTTGTAAAAGGTGTTTGTACTGTACCAACCCATTACTGGCCACTGCTGGGCTCAGGTCTCCTCAGTAGAGGGATCAGGCATAATCCACCACCCCGATGATTCAAGATATCAATACATAGTATAAAACAAAGTCGCTTTCGCTGTATGTCTGTATGTATGCTTAGATCTTTAAAACTACGCAACGGATTTTGATGCGGTTTTTTTTTAATAGATAGAGTGATTCTTAAGGAAGGTTTGTATGTATAATAAATGCATAATATAGTAGAGGAACACTGATAAATTTAAAGGTTTCTAATGTGATGTCGTAAATAAGCACGTTTTTTTGCGCTTATATTGCAAACGCTGGCTGAACCCTACGAGATAGACCAAAATAATGTACAACAGTATTGTTCACCTTAAAAAGTTCAACAAAAAAGTCCGCGATGGTATATGTCTATCTCTTAGGGATAACCCAGCATAACCATTTTTATTCTTTACTAAAAAATGGTTATTTACGAAGTGATTTTAAACAATACAGCATTAATCCTTATCAAATTAAGTACCTTAAATAAATTGTGCATTTATTATAGATCAATATGCTTTTTACAGCATGTAATTTAAGTGAATATTACCGAAGATATTACAAATTTAAAATGCAGGGTCGTAGTTGTTTGCGCCGGGCGGCGCGTGCCTATAGGTATAGGCTACAATTTTTGAACCCCTTTGTAACGCAGACGAAGTTGCGCGGGTCATCTATATTAATATTATAAAGCTGAAGAGTTTGTTTGTTTGTTTGTTTGAACGCGCTAATCTCAGAAACTACCGGTCCGATTTCAAAAATTCTTTCACTGTTGGAATGTCCATTTATCGAGGAAGGTTATAGGCTTTATTTTATTTTGAAAAAAATTAGGGATCCGTATGAAAATATAGAATTTGTAAGCCAAGTGAATAATCGAAAACCTATTTATGCGTACGCTGCAAAAACTATTGACAATAGAACAAAATGATGTACTACGGGTTTTTAGGTCTTTTGAAGACAAACAAAAAAGTCCGCGACAGCATATATCTTACTATCACAGTTTGGTCACAACAACTGCTTTTATGTTCAAAAAAAAAAAAAATTCGTCCGAAGAATGAATTTAACGTTAAATTAGTATTGTTATATTAATCCTTATATAAAGTATTTTGTTATCAAGAGTATTAATGTAGAAGTAAATTACTTTTTGTTTTATTCCAATCGGACTTTTCGTTTAGAAGTTATTACGAGTATAAAATTCCCCGGGCCGCGCAAATAATATCGCAACAGCATTAAGAGTACTGTTTGAACCCCTTTGTGACGCAGACGAAGTTGCGAGGGTCATCTAGTCTGTAATAATTTGTTTTTAAAAGTTTTTACGTATTTCCAAGTGTTCTAAGAAAAGTAAGCACAAGGTTCGAAAAATAAATGGATAGTCTGAAATTACTAAAATAAAAACGACTGACTTTCAATCATAGCAAAAAAACTACCAGTCAGATCTTTATCTACTTTATACTAGATATCAGCTGTTGGTTTTCCTTAAAATTAAATAAATAAATAAATAATGTCCAAAGTGTCTGCTTTCTAACAAAAATAATCTAAATCGGTTCATATAGAAAAGAAATACAAATATAGGTTCATGAGCGACGGTAACCACTTACGATCAGGTGGCCCGTTGGCTCGTCTACCTACATGGCAATAAAAAAAAACATGCAAGAATGCATGGGAAAACATCATCCTTTTTGGAAGTCGGTCAAAACCACATACTTCTTTCTTCAAATCAACCTTAACAACAAAGTTTTCTTTCCAACAAACTCAGTATAATTGTAATGTTCTTAACTGAATCAATACTCGGGGAACTGAACCGGTAACTGTCAAATAGTTACCAAGGACAGCCCATCAATATAGAGAATTGAATTAACTTGGATATAACACAGACTACGCACAAAGGTTAATAATAGAGATGCAACGAATAGTTGTTTGGCCGGACACCGGATACCGGATATTCGGCCTGACCACCAGCCGAATATTCGGTATCCGGCCGCCGAATATTCGGCCGGGGGTGTGGCGGCAAGTGACAGTGTGCGACAGAGATAACGCTCTACAAAACCGAAGTTACGATATGCTCTCTTTCTAAAACACGATGTGCATTTATTCCTGCCCCTATGTATAAATATACGTTTTTTTTTAACTACCATTATTATCACCAAGTTACTTTAAATAATTGTTTTATTATAATAAGTTTAAGTTCTTTAAGTTAAAGCTTCAATTACAATTGTGTCTTTATTTAGATTCCATTCATAAAATCTACCAAGTGTACTATCCGGTATCCGGCCGGATAATAAAAAAGGGCCGGATAAGCCGGATACCGGATAGTAACCGAATATTCGGTGCATCTCTAGTTAATAATAAACTATTCTAACACTCGCGGTTTTCTACATTCAACTTTTTTTTACAAGCTGTATGTATATTAACTTGCACTGGATGTAAGTTCGGGTGGAATCTTGGAAGATAAATTTGACAAACTTCCCGGTTTCCGATTGAGCTTATATTTTGTAGATGTAGGGTATATCAAGTGACAATGCAATAATATTACAAAATGGCGCTGATCTAATGATGGATTCGGAAGGTGGTCATAGGAACTCTTGTGCTAAACAAGATAGACCAGTCGTGTTTGGGCTCGTTTTACTTGTCTTAACTAGCACTACTGATACATGATATTCAGCATCTAAAAAGCTTGTATTTAAAAAAGAATGTCATATGGAAGTTCGCAACTATAGTTACAATATAATGTCACAAAAATGTTTAACCGAGTTCAAAAATAAAAGTGGTTCTAAGTTGTATTTCGACAGGTCATTCTACTAACTTCAACTGAGATAAAGTTACCGTCGGTAAAGTCTGTTGCTAAAATATATTTTTTTTTTTTTTTTTTATATTATTTTATATTATTTTTTCTGTTTATAGCATGTTCTGTGTAAAAGCTGTGCCTACGGGAATACACATTGGTACCTGTTCATTACTGCTCAACTGGGATGGACAACATAACACGATTATATAGTCTAACTCACACACACACAAGTGCACACACACTAAAAGAGAGAGAGAGACACACACATACACACATGTAGACGTGTAGTCACTAGGTTAGTTTGACATATGTTTGGACTCGGATCAGTCAACTTGACATAATTGTGTTGACTAATTTATCATAAGGAAGGAGTGACTTTTTTTTAAATGAAAATGTGAAGGTCATCGTGGGGATCATCTATTTTTTTTAAATTGTATAATACTTTAGGATATGTTTAAAAATGTAATTTTTTGAACGATTTTCGTTCACGATTTGCTGGACATGTATTTTTTTTCAGAATGAACCTATTTCAATGATTCTTTTTATTTCATAGCCGGCACTTTTTTTCATAATCTCGTATGAAAATAATTCTAAAAGTTGGTCAGTTAATAAAAATAAAAAGACCCTTTACACTCACAAATAACCAAATCTGAACTATCACCAATTTGTCCAACAATGTCCGCTGGTGCCAGTAACTGCCAGAACTAGTTTCGGCTTATCGTCGCATGGGAATTCCACCAATAACAGTATTAAGAAGTTGTCGGAAAGTTAGCGCGGATCTCATGGTATTTAGACATTAACTCATTGACATGGACTCACGAGGGATCTTGAGAGCCTGTTTCTCCATATGGATATTTTGCAGTTTAAACCGATTTTGATGATTTAATTTTACTTTTTATTTTCGTTGTTATGTTTACCTTTTTTACGGTAATTTATTGATAAAAAAAAATGGATCAATAGTAAATTATTTTTCACTAGTATTAAATTTTAAGTTCACTTATACAATGTGAGAAATAGAAGTAAAAATGTCTTTATTAAAAGTCGTTAAAAATAACAATATCATTATTCAATAATTAATATTGAGAATCAAACAAAGTTGTATTCGTTAAATCTCAGGACTAAAAATTTACGCGCGATGCCAGACCGAACGCAACTATCTATCTATTCGTCCCTTTCTAATCGGTTCGTTATTTTCTATCTCCCTCCACCCAAGGCCAGTTGTCGACCGCGCGCAGTGAACATTCGTTCATCAGTCGCTCAACGTTTCCCGTGTAGTTTATACGTTTTAAAATGGCCGAATCGAAGACAGAGAAATTGAAAATAATAACAAGAATAGCCAAGAAAATGAACGCTCCCAATTTTAGGAACTTCAGTCATGATCCGATAAAAAGAGCGGTGTTTCTGACCGGACTAAGCGAAAGATTCATCAACGATATTGTGGAGCATGGAGTTAAATTAACTTTGTCTGAAAAAGTTGACCGTTCAGACATTTTAAGTAGTCTTCACAGCTTCTATTTGGAGATGAAAACTCTGCCAACTACAAGGCTACTGTACGATTCTCTTCACAATAAAATACCTAACTACATGGACATCGATTCGTTCAGAAAATTACTCAAAAAACAGGAGTTCGCTTGGAAACATATACATGGAGGATTTAGTTTTGCAGTAGTCGAAAAACCGAAAGCGGTCTTCGATAGACACATGTACTTGAAAACTATTACCGAACATCGTGCAGCAAAGCATAAGATATATTTTGTTGATGAAACAGCGGTTGATACCACTACAGGATTCATGATGGGCACTGAGAAAGCAATGAAGTTATCGAACCACTTGACGCATGTCAACAAGATGATCTACGCAGTCTCAGACATAAATGTACACAATGTTACGGAGAATGTGACCCACTCCGCCAAAAACTTTAACAAATGGATGAAAGACTTCATGAACGAAATAAATGGACCTAGTGTAATAGTAATTAAAGATATTAAACACCATAACATAAAATGCGAGAAACCAAACAAATTAAGCGAAAAAATCGTAATGATCGACTGGTTAGAATCGAAAAACATTCCATACCACGACGACATGACCCGATTCGAATTGTACGATTTAATCGAATCGCACACAAACTTGGAAGACGAGTATTTAATCGATAAAATAATCGAAGAAAACGGACACACAGTCCTGAGAATCCCTAATTGCATAAGAAGTTTAACACCGGCTGCTTTGTTCTTGCGATTTTATAACGATAACAAAGGGATTATGAACTTAAGTAGGATACATCAGATACCTGAAAATACTTTTCAAAGGTTTTCTGATTATATTATTGACCACGAGAAGGTAATGATGTATTTCGATTTGAAGGTAGATGCGGTTTTGGACGAGTTGTTTAAGAGCAGTGATAAAAATATGAATACTACTTATGACAGTGACCCTGAGGTACCTACTAGTGGAGAAGATAGTGATTAAAAATAGAAAGAATAATATTTGGATTTTATTGACCAAGAATGCAATAAAACAATATTATCAAGATAAAAGCCGTTTTTAGTAGCTAAAATTCAATGATTGATTTGAAATATGAAAGAGTAGGTAGACAAAAAAATGTTTTATAACCTTCAAATTCCGAAACAAAATAAATATAATAACTATTCTCGATAATTGTTTATTTAAAAAAAAACTGAAGAAGAATAATTTTATTGAGTGATGTTTTTTTTTTATTGCCATGTAGGCAGACGAGCTAACGGCCCACCTGATCGTAAGCGGTTACTGTTGCTCATGGACCTCTGCAATGTCAGCGGACACTGCGGGGCCGCTACCTACGGCCTACCTTTTAAGGACTTTCTTTAAGCCTCGATAAGTTTTAAGATAATTTAGAACTACTTTTAAGAACTGATTTTGTGATATCATTATTATAGTCGTACTGTGATTATTATAATTAAGGAATAAAGAGAAACAAAACGCTTTTAATTTTATAATAAAAAGTTTGTAACGTATGTGTTTTGTTATTTATTCAAATTACTTATTAAAGAATAGTTATTCATCTAATGTATGGCTGGGTCAGGTTATTTATAAATTAGTACATTTTTCATTTGTTTTAAATCATGATCATCATCAGTCCACTGCTGGACATAGGCCTCTCCCAAAATACGCCACTGAGCTCGATCTTCTTCTCGTCTCATCCAGTTGTTACCGGCCACCTTTCTTAGGTCATCGTTCCATCTAGCAGCGGGGCGATCAACACTACGTTTACCACATCGCGGTCTCCACTCTAGAACCCGTCTACTCCATCGGGCATCAGTTCTTCGACATATGTGCCCAGCCCATTGCCACTTCAGCTTGCTGCTTGTTTTAAATAATTCTATCTTGTCTATTTTGTCCTAAGTTTTGTATCTGTAAAATATTTGTCAATTTGCACGATTGTTCTATAGTAAAAAGCTACCACGTACTTAAAATTATCCGTCTTTTCTGTGAAAAATCAAGAGAAAGTAACAAATATGAATAAAATGGAAATAAAACTCTCTGTATATATCCCAGGGATTTCTGGTCACACCTTTTGAAATTTAAATCTGAAGCCATGCATGGTTCTGGTGAAGATATGCTGATAAGAGAAGCGATTTTATTATATTTACAAATGTTATAAGTAAATTTAGTTGTTCATTGAAAACGCCTAATTTTAGTTATTGTAATTTGATATTTTTTACACGATAATGATTGACTGTACCTGTATGTAACAGGGTGGATCTGTAACTTTGGACAATCTGACGTGGGGTGAATGACCTGTCGAAATACAACTTAGTACCACAATTATTATTTTAGGAACTGGATAAAAAAAAATTCATCATAGTATGGAAGTCCACAACGATAGTCGTACGTTTTCCATACAATGTCAGAAAAAAAAGATTAACCGATCCAATTATCCAAAGTTACAGATCCACCCTGTATAATAATACTTATAAATTATCATGTCATAACAATGTCATTCATATTTGCGATTTCTTAACATAAAAATATAAATAGCAAAAAGTTATTACAGATTTCGAAATCTTGCGAGTTATATTTGACTAATTTCCCGGTTTCCGATGAAGCTAAACGCACGCATATTATTAACATGTATATCACATGACACCGCAATAAGTGTTACCATAGGTCTGATTAAGGAACTAGAAGATAGTCATTAGATTTGAATTCATAAAACAAGACAGACTCCTCGTATTTATGTTGTTTTGCCCAGCGTACTATTCAAACATGAATTTATGTCTTAAAAAAAATCTATTTTAAAAACGCTCTTCCTATAAAAATGTCGTGACCCTTATCCGCTACCGCTCGGGTTAGTGTCAAAAGCCCTGTATTTGCATGCGAACCGCCTCAAAGCCCCGGTTACATAACTTTTCATACATTAGCGTGTCATCTTGACCGATTTCGAAGATTTATTTTGTGTTATTGGAGTTTGATAGTAGCGGGAATTCTTGTTTGACTTAAAAAGTGATGTTTGAGGGAATTCAGAAATAGTGGAGGTTTAAAACATAATACAATTTGAAAAATATTCTAAATCTACTCGTATTACTTTGGTTTGGAGCAAAATAATATCCCACATCAAAAACACATATTATTATATCCAAAACGGTAGAAATTAAGAAAAACAATAATTTAATAATTATTTTCTTTTGTTTCAGGTAATTACAACTTTACAATTCTGAAGAACGTCCTGAGTGGTATTTCTGGAATTCTGTACATAATCCGTAATTTTGGACCGATTTTAATGAAACAGCTGACTGATGCAACATCGTCTGTGTCACATAAGGGTTCAAAGTTTCCAGGTTTTGATACGCCTTCGATACGATCACTTCAAATATTAAAAACTTAAATTTTTTTTTAGTCTATGACACTCAATAATAACGTAACTTTCAATTAGTAAAAGAACTTTCAAAATCGGTTCAGTAGACGAAAACATTTCCAACTGACGACTAATCCTTCTTTAAAATTAAATACAAGTAACAAAATCGGTTCGAGAGCTACGATGCTACACACATAACCTCGTCGTTTTTTAAAAAAAATATTATATTTTTCATACATCGAAATATTCAGTATGTATTTAAAGATTCCACGCTAGAACTATGAATTTAAATATCAAAAGAATACATTTATATCGCGTGGCTTCACCTGCATTCATTATGCATGCATATTATCTGAGATCTCGATTGGAGATATTCAAAGCATAGATTATTCTAGAAAATTCTACGAATAGTTTTTCTTGTACTGAAAATATATTTGAAAAGTTTATTGGCTTTTTAACCGATTCCAAAAAGGAGGAGGTACTCAATTTGTTTAACACGCTCGCTGCGGCACGAGGTGTTATCGGCCCGCAGTATGACCAGACGTTAGGACGCGGTCTATTAGACCCCACCTCCTTTAACAAAGTTATTCACAGGGAAGTCAGTCCACGTTTTATCACAGGGAAGTTGCAGGTGGGATCATATAGGCCTCGTATCGCATCGAATGTGTTAAATGTTTGTTATGTTTGTTCCTTCATAACTTTAGTTTGGGTGGACCGATTTGAATGATTCTGGTGTCAGATGAAAGGTGATGGTCGTCATGGTTAGAGATTCCCATTTTTTTAGGATCCAAGAAATACTTTTGGATCTGTGTTTAAAAATATAAATTTAAACGGACTTTTACTAAACGGGTTCTTACCACGATTATTCTTAATTCGTTTGCCGGAACGAGAAAGAGGGTAGACAGATTTGTCTGCTCTTAAATGACCTACCCGCAGTTCCTCAGTCTTCCCGTGATCATGGCGCTTGAAACAGTGCTGAAATATCGGGACCGCTCAATTAAGAATAATCGTGGTAAGAACCCGTTTAGTAATAGTGTAAGTGATGTAGATAACCGCGAGTGTTTAAAGAAATTTAAACGGACTAGATTACACGATTTGTTGTGCGTTTTTGGGTAAGTTTCTATTCTAGATAAACCGATTTGGATGTTTTTGGTTAGAAAGCAGACACTTTGGACATTGTTTCATTTAAATTTGAAAAATTTTTTTCAAAGATAATTTAACCAACACAAAAACAGAATACTCTTTTTATAGTCGGGTCATAAAAGCAGTTAAGTTACCTGAAGTTGGAAGCTCAGTGAAGCTTAAAGTTTAAGATATGTCCGGAACATGATTATTAAGCTCCGACTTGGCCCAGATAGCTGAATCAGCAGAATTCAGCGGAGGTTGTGGTCAAATCTGTCATTTTCTTAAAATACAGTGTAAATTTAAGGCAGTAGGTATTGTCTTTTGATATTTTAGCGTTGTGTTGTTATACGGAAATGTAGATTAATGGTGGGTGTGGTTTAACGTTATAATGCGTAACGCGTCATGCCGTGCCATATAGTGCTAGGTCCTGATCACAGAGTTAGATCTGACGCTAAGTGTGAGCGATAGGACGTTTTAGTGCGGTTTGATTTTCACTCGAAATTTCTATCCGAAAAAAATAATTCAAAAAGCGATTTTTATTTTGTCACCTATCTTTAAAACAATGTAAAATAATTTATTCCCCATTTTTGTGTATATTATCGGTGCATTTAATTTGAAATTTGAGTCTTTTTACCATTCCAATAACGTATTTTTTATTGCAAGATATACCTGTGGACGAACTTACAGCTTATCTGATGGTAAGCGGTTACCGTCTCTCATGAACCTCTGCAATGCCAATGCATTGGGGGGCCGTTATCTATCACCTACCCATACAGGCCTTTTCTTAAACCTCGTTCAAAGATGGACATGTAATGTTTTGGTGTTAAACGTCTGTTTTCTCTGCTCTACTCTAAAGTCCATTAAAGGATGACTTTACGAAATCCCGTTGACATCCAACAGCCAAATGAACGGGAAGAATTTAACACGAAAGCCTCGCGGAAATAACTTGGACCTTTGACAGTTTTTACACTGATTTTCCTCCTAAATCCCGAGTTTTTCCGTTACGAAAATAATTTAGGAGGTACTTCGGAAGTCGTGGCAGTGAAGGACATGTTGATATCACAATAAGTTATTTCAAATCTAGTTAGAATATGTCGTATCTGAATGCTGTAGTGCGTAACACATCGTGTCGTTCCGTATAACCCCTTGCTAGGTTCTGGCCTCAACCGGGGTTCGGACACTGAGTGTGAGCGGTTGGAGGTTTTAGTGGGGTTCAACTACCACATATAGCACCCGTGTGGAAATCCAGCGATTTCTTTCAACTAAAAAAGTGTGTGTAATCAAAGTTGATTCCCGCTGTCTGGTCTTATGTAAGTTTAAAAACTACGTAACGGATATTGGCGTAGTTTTAATCCTTTTTTAGCAAAACAAACTATAAATTATTACGGCCTTTTGTTTTACATTATTGCGAAATAAAGCAGCTCTCGATATCGGTTCAGTAGATCCTAAGATTACCACCTAAAACGTCACAACATTATCTCTTCATATCTATGCATTACATACCACTAATAATTTTCAGGTTAGCGACACATTTCCCAACATAAATCGGAATCGTAACCACCTTCTAAAGCAGACAAGTGCAAGAAAAAGCACCAATTAACCAAAACCACACGAATTTAACGTATTATCACTCGCAAAATAACCAGCTCGGTTTCCGGTGGCAACCAGGAACCAGTTTAAAATGGCCTTAGATCCTCCTGTTAATAAGACAGTTCCTTCATCAAGAGAGGTCATGGTAAAATGGTTGGCGTTCTAACTGAAGGGTGCTAATGTGTCCCACACATAACGTTATTCTAACATCTGTGAATGTGGGAACCTCACTGCTTAGTTTAGGAATGATTTAGTCTGGTGTAATCATTGATCACTGAACAAAACAGTACAAAATGGTGCCTCTAAACAATATTGAGTACTTTCTTAAAGTTGGTTTAAATAAATTAGATATGAGTCGATATATAACCTTCTTTAAACAATCGCGGTTATCTACATCACTTACACTACTACTGCAGCCGATACTGTCAGTGTGGTATGTCGAAATGTGAGTTCGAGTTCCAGTGGTAGTAGTGGTACCGGCAAACGAACGAGAAAGAGGGTAGACAGATTTGTCTGCTCTTAAATGATCTACCCGTAGTTCCTCAGTCTTCCCGTGATCATGGCGCTTGAAACAGTGCTGAAATATCGGGATCGCTCAATTAAAAATAATCGTGGTAAGAACCCGTTTAGTAATAGTGTAAGTGATATTTAACCTTTTAAGATACTAGATATCATACTTTAGAAGTAAATACCGTAGTGCGTACCGCGTCGTGCCCCGCATAACAGGGGCGTAATAGGTTCTGGCCTCAATTCCTGGTTTCGGACGCTGAGTGTGAGCGGTTGGAGCTTTTAGAGTGATGCCACTTCCACCGGGGATCTTATTTGGAGATTTCCTCCAACTCATAAAAAAGCTAGGACAAACACGACGAGTCAAAACACGACGGGTCTATCTTATTTAGTACAGGAGTTCCTATGGCCTTTCAGCTCAGATCAGATCAGCTCCACTGTATCATATTATTGCATTGTCATGCTATACAGTGTGATTTTTTAGAGAGGGTACATATTGCAGGAGGGTGATGACTGTGATGAGTACTCTGTTCTAATACGGAATATTACAAAAAATAGGTAAAATTACAATTTTTTTTTTAAATCTAAATTCGACAAAACTACCTCAAACATAAACAATTTCGGCTTAAAGAGTGTTGACTAACGACCTCTAGTGATCTCGCGATCTCCCCACACCTCTGCCACACCCATCAGCTGTCGAAAAACCATCATTTTGCAAGAATTTTAGATATTTTTAAGTTGCATTAAGCCATATTCTTTGGTAATAATATTTTTACTGGTCGTATATAACCATCAGCTACCATGACCTTCAATATGTACCCTCACTAGGAGATCACTCTGTATACATCTACGTGCAAAAATTCAGCTCAATGGAAAACCGGGAAGTAACCCGAACTGACATAGTTACATCCAGTGCAAGTTAAATAAAAACTTATGAAAACGAAATGTTAAACTCTTAACATTTTAAATTGTGAACTAAGCTGTTGTCCTATTTGTGGAATAAAAGTTTAAATAGTGTAGTTAAACGAGAGAGTTATGAGTACAAAGGGATGTTTGTAGACACACGTAAATGACAACATATGACATTACAAAGATATACATCGCATATACTAGAAGGGGAATACCATTAAAGCAATATTTGAAATTAACTTAATAATATCAAAAACCCGTCTTTCGATCTCATTCACTCTTAGTTGGAGGGTAGAATATGTGGGAGTTGAACCGCACTAAAACCTCCAACCTATACTAAGCGTTCTAACTCCGGCTAAAATATTATACTGATGAATACAACAAAAGACATGCATGCTGAGTTTCTTGCCAGTATGTCTCAAGACGGTGGCTAAAATATTTTTTTTCTCCGAATTGGTGGTAGCTTTTAATTTTTAACGTCAAGAAGAATGTTTTAAAAAAAAACTCTGTTGTCAAGGGACACCCGGATGGAACGA
The DNA here is from genome assembly GCA_030269945.2 of Trilocha varians. Classification (NCBI taxonomy): domain Eukaryota; kingdom Metazoa; phylum Arthropoda; class Insecta; order Lepidoptera; family Bombycidae; genus Trilocha; species Trilocha varians. The sequence goes on along the minus strand of AP028275.1, from coordinate 7,966,773 downwards.
AGTTCCTTTCGATTAATTAGTGAGAGAATTGTAATAGAATTTTATTTTTTTAAGTTATAATAATTAGTTAGTTTAAAACGTCTGTCTTTCTCTCTCTTCTAAGAAGAAGAAACTAACTTAAATAAAATATTTTGAACACAGCGCCATCTAGCGATAATCATATAAAACAAAACAAGGAATTGTTTTAAAAGATTTTAATCACAGCGCCATCTAGCGATAATCATCTAAAACAAAAAAAATGTCGTGATAACTTTTTCATAAGAATTTCCGTCTAGCCCCCTTTCGATAACGCGCGATAAAGAACTTCGTTCCAAAAATGTGCTCGTAAAATAATACAAATTAATTGCCATTTGTCTTCTTACTAGTTTATACATCACGTCGCCACGCCAGAAATTGGTTTAACGTGCGAATGCCATAGATATTTCACGTGAAAAAAATGTTACAATATACAGTCGATATACCCTTTTCTTAACCACTCAACTGGGATCGGCAACCAAATTGGTTTGTTTACTTTTGCCAAGTCTGTGGCAGGAGCCAAAATTGAGCACAGTTCTAAAACTTGTTTTGTTTACATTTTTTAATCGTCTCATATTTTACGGTGATAATATATTTTCGTTGAAATTGCAATACAGCGTCGTTTAATAATAAAGATTTACAAAAATATAAGGTTTAATTAAAAATCTAAATTATTATTTTTTTTAAAAAGGGACTCAAACACGGTAGTGATTCCGATCGAAGTCCCCAGTTTCGCGATCTAGCGAATAGTGACGTTCCCAGTTGAGTGGTTACCGTTTAAAACGTAAAGTAACTCGTTGATAAAAATTACTATCCATCCAGTCATTCTAGATCTTCGCCAAGTGTGGTTATTATTAAAAAAAAGCCCCAAACAATCTGGGCGAGTCTCGACGCGCTCATTCCAGCCGCGTATCCAATTACGCGAGTAGGCACTGAGCTGGCAACACTTATTGTTCTATTTTATAGGGATACCAGCACATTGAGACATTATTACTTAAATGTGGTATTTGGTTTGTAATTGAAATTTTGATTTATTTCAAGAGGTATTTTTGAAATTGACGATTTTTGGTGTTTTCTGAGCGCCTTCTTTAAATGACATTTTAGATTCGACGGTAGGTCAAAGTGTCCTCTAACAGCGACAGTAACCATTAACCATCAGTGGACCGTAAATTTGCCTGTCTGCTTGCCAGTAAAATGGTCTGAGGTAGAAGGTTTTAGTGCGCTTTAACTCCCATATACACAAAAAATAGGGTGGATATGTAATGATTTTCTCTTACTCAACCAAGAAAGTTGTATACCGCCAAATATTGTACATATGTTACATGTTCCTAGGCCATTAATATCAAATCTATACTAAACACGAAACCCTCAATTAACTCTATAAATAAACTCAATAAACCAATCAATTATAACTTAGATATTCTTGAAAAGAACACAAAAACTTAATCTATAACCAAACGTCCTAACTACAACACAAAAATCACAGGAAATTAACTCCTAAATCAATAAAAATACGGGTGATATTCCTTTGTACAGTTATAGTGTCTAAGTTGGTTTCGTTTAACTTTCAGTAAACACTTAAAAGTTGTAAATTAGTCGGTAGAGACACCGCGGGACACAGAATTTAATTAAACATATACTATAGAATGTATACAGAAATAAATGTTGATACACATCACCATCTTCTTGGTATATTGGAACGAAGTTCCTTATCGCGCGTTATCGAAAGGGGGCTAGACGGAAATTGTTATGACAAAGTTGTCACGACACTTTTTTTGTTTTAGCTGATTATCGCTAGATGGCGCTGTGATTAAAATCTTTTAAAACAATTCCTTGTTATGTTTTATGTGATTAATGCTAGATGGCGCTGTAATCAAAATAATAATATAATAATAAAATAATGATCAAAATAATAATAATTAGTTAGCTTAAACTAAAATAAATAAAATAACTGTGAAATATAAAATTTTATTACAATTCCCTCACTAATTAATAGAAAGGAACTTCGTTCTATCCGGGTGTCCCTTGACACCTCTCAAGTTTTTTTTTTTAGTAAATTTTTCATACACAATCTTGACTTCTGTATGTATTCTATGCTGTATAGTTTACAAAGCGTCTGTGTTACTCAGAAAAGCATCTTAAATGACTTGTTGTATTGTTAGATTAAAACTAAAGAATAAAACTTTTAGGAAATAAATAATTAATTGTATGACGAGCTTACAGCCCACCAGACAATAAGTGGTATATGACGATCATTAAGTAATATTCAATTTTAAACCAACTACAAAATATGAGGTTTTTCAAGTCTTTAGTATCTCAATGCTTATTTATGCTTGTTCACGGATAACACCGTCATTTATGAACCGATTTTGATAATTCTTTTTTATGTTGTAGTAGGTCAGTTTATTCAGCAACCGCAATAGTCAACGGTCCACCTGATATTAAGTGATCAACACGAAATCTTTTCTGAAATTTCACATACGAAGACCTTAATTAAAATAAAGGGTCCGCCCTACAGTAATACGTCTTTACCTTTCCACGCTAGGGACGAATTTAACCGCAAGACACCTGCCCTTTTGACGAAGGGCCTGAGAGATTAAGATGGGGCGGATGTTCTCATAGGGCTTGATATATGGGCATATACCTATATATACTTCGATCAATATACAGGTCTGAATTTTAGAGTAGTAGTGCCACGAAAAATTAAATACTTGAAAAAAATTATTTTCTGCTTTTTAACAAAAAAAAATCATTGAAACCGGTTCATACATAAAAGGAATACACGTAAAACGTACAGCACATAGTGATATATTGTCCGTCAAAAAAATGACGACTACCATCACATCTCATCTGAATCAAGAATTATTCAAATAGGTCCATCCAAAAGAAAGTTATGAGGTAACAAACATAAAAAGACAACTATTTAATATTCGCCACTGACAGTTTGATACAGCACGGTACAAATCCCCGAAGAACTGTACTGTACTGTAACAACCCATTACTGCCTACTGCTGAGCTCAGGTCTACTCCGAAGGGTGGTTAGGCATAGTCCACCACGCTTGCCTAATGCGGATTGGGGACTTCACATATCTTCTTAGAATTTTTAGAACCCTTTTTCGATATGCAGGTTTCCTCACGATGTTTTCCTTCACCGTTTTTAGCCAGTGGTGTTGTGATTGCACATAAATCTTTTTCATATTAAGATTTAAAGGTACAAATCGGCCGGTTTTGAACCCGCGGCCTCCCGTACGGAAGGCAAGCGCTTCAACCACGACTATCCCCGAAGAACAATCTAGAATATTCACGTTAATTTCCAGTTATTTACTAAAACTATGAAACAATTATTAAATTAAAACAATTATAAATTCTATTAGCCTGGAATGTGGCCATCTCGTGTGTTATTTGATACGAAGGATCAATAGTCAGAGGTCCACAGGTTAATGGGAGTCGTTCCGCGTGTTACACTGAAGCGAGCATTTGTTTCAACGTATTAATACAATTATTTATATCACTTACACTATTAATGAACGGGTTCTTACCATCATCATCATTTTATTTGAGAGGTCCCGATATTTCAGCATTGTTTCTTCAGTCTTTCCATGATCATGGCGCTTGAAACAGTGCTGAAATATCGGGACCTCTCAATTAAAAATAATCGTGGTAAGAACCCGTTCAGTAATAGTGTAAGTGATGTAGATAACCGCGAGTGTTTAAAGAAATTTAGAATTATTAATGTTTTTTTTTAATTGAAGATTATTGCTGTATTACCACCATAGGATATGTGGGAGTTGAATCGCATTAATAGCTCCAATAGCTCACAGGAACGTATACTTCCTCGCCAATGAAACTGCAAAATAAATAAAAATATAGTACAAGAATAATATGACAGTTCAGTTTTCTTCATTAATCTCAAAAATATTTAATTTTGGATCATCAACAAAATTACATGTTCAGAACAGTCTTTATCTTAAGATAGATATTAGTTTTTCATGAAATTGTAATTATAGATGAATACAATACTTTCATGCATTTTCAACGGGTTCTTACTACGATATTGAATTAAATAAGTTGTCTCGATATTTCAACGTTGTTGCAAACGTCATGATCACGAGAAGACTGGATACTGCGGGTCGATTTAAGAGCAAACAAATCTGTCTACCCTCTTTCTCGTTCGCTTTTGGGTAGGTCCACTGGAACTCTGTTTATGGATGAATACATTTTAATTAGATTTTTCTGTTATTATTGAATGACAGATAAACGAGCTTACATCCCACCTGATGGTAAGCGGTTACTGTGATAAATTTCTTTAAACACTCGCGGTTATCTACATCACTTACACTATTACTAAAAGGGTTAAAAATAATCGGGGTTAGGAACCCGTTTAGTAATAGTGTAAGTGATGGTTACTGTGATGTTTTTAATACCATGTTCACCGGGGTTTCTGATTACCAAAACTTTTAATTCTTGTCTCCATCTAATAAAAACTAAACTATTCATCGGTGTAAAACGTCCCCAGTACCATTACCGTATCATTTATTTACACCGTAGTGTAACATTTCGTCCGCTAAGCACCGCTTAATAGACTTTAACGACGTTTGCGGCTCGCCGTGCACCCACCACGTATCGATATTGAAATTTAATTCGAATTAAGCGAGTTTTAGTGCTGTTTAATCGATATTTTAATAGTATTCGATTTGTTTTGTTAATTGTTATCGTTTTAGGTTCAAAGGGGCATTCGTTTTTATGTTATCTGTTGTGGAAATTTAATGTTTCTCTTGTTAATTAGATCAAAAAAATTATAAATAGTTCTTACCACAAACCATCGGTCTTTAGAATGACATGTCCTTCTTCAAACGAGGTTTAAGAATGCTGGCCCAGTGCTGGAATCTGACCCCAGCCTGGGTTCGGACACGGTTGGTGGTTTTAGTGCGGTTCAACTTACACACTGCGATTCTCTTCAATTAAAAAAAAAAGAAAAAGATTTATGTGCAATTTTTCGCAACACCACTGGCAAAATACGGTGAAGGAAAACATCGTGAGGAAACCTGCATATCGGAAAAAAGTTCTAAAAATCCTTTGAAGATATGTGAAGTCCCCAATCCGCATTAGGCAAGCGTGGGTGGACTATGCCTAACCCCTCTTCGGAGGAAACCTGAGCAGTACCTCAGCAGTGGGCAGTAATGGGTTGTTACAGTACAGTAAAAAAAACACACTTGCTTAATGCGTGTTAGAAATATCACATTATAATATCCCACCCTAAAAAAAACTAACCATTTGCTCCAGATTCTTTAATATCTACCAAGAATCCTTAATTTTATGCTATTTAACATAAAATTCTCGATGAAAACAAGTCAAAAACAGTAGATCCTTAGTTAATTTATATCTAAATAATGGTTCGTTTAATGTAGTCCCTCAGGCTGATTGTTCTACGAACTGCAAGTGAAGTTTAACGTTAGATCACTGACTTGTAAAAATAAGTAAATTATATCATAACTAGCTGCCCTGCGCAACTTCGTCTGCGTCGCATGGGAATTGTTCCCGGCAATCTAAAGTACTCATCAGGACGCTTCATTAGAGCCTAAGCACGATGAGGTTATCTTGCTTAATGACGGAGTTCCCATAGCCACCTTCCAGCTCCATCATCAGACCTTGACCAACTGTAAATCTAAACCATTCTCGAATCTCCACGAACACACACAAAAAATTTCATCAAAATCGGTCCAGTCGTTCAGGAGGAGTTCAGTCACATACAGACGAACACAAGAAATATATATATTACTAGCTGACCCGTGCAACTTCGTCTGCGTTACAAAGGGGTTCAAACAGTACTCGTTATGTCGTCGCGATATTATTTTCGCCGCCCGCTGTGGGTGTATTAATAAAATTGCGTTTTATACTCGTGATAACTTCTAAACGAAAAGTCCGATTGGAATAAACCAAAAAGTAATTTACTTTTACATTAATACTCTTGATAATATAATACTTAATTTGGATAAGGGTTAATATGACGATACTCATTTAACGTTAAATTAATTTTTCGGTCAATTTTTTTATTTTTATAAACATAAAAGCGGTTATTGTGACTAAACTATGATAGTTAGATATATGCTGTCGTGGACTTTTTTGTTTGTCTTCAAAAGACCTAAAAACCCGTAGTATATCATTTTGTTCTATTGTCAATAGTTTTTGTAGCGTACGCATAAATAGGTTTTCGATTTTACCTTTTGTTACATATTCGATATTTTCATGCGGATCCCTATTTTTTTTGAAAATATAGCCTATAACCTTCCTCGATAAATGGACTTTCCAACAGTGAAAGAATTTTTGAAATCGGACCGGTAGTTTCTGAGATTAGCGCGTTCAAACAAACAAACAAACAAACAAACTCTTCAGCTTTATAATATTAGTATAGAAGATTAAGTTTGTACAAAGAATATTTAGCATACAGCAGTAAGAATTATGATATTACGGCTAAGGAATGAGCTCGCCTCTTGAGTGTTTCCTGAGCGCTATGACCTTTTTCAAACGAGCCTTGAAAAAAGTCCTTAAAGGTGTCCTCCATGAACAACGGTAACCGCTTACGATCAGGTGGCCTGAAAGCTCATCTGCCTACAAGGAAATTAAAGAAAAATCTTGTCATTGGACTAAACTTGATGCAGAATTTTCAAAATTTTAGGTGGTCGAAGGAAAAGGGGCGCTTATGATTTTGGAACGAAGTTCCTTATCGCGCGATATCGAAAGAGGGCTAGACGGAAATTCTTGTGAAAAAGTTGTCACTTGTGTTGTTGTTTTTTTTGTTTTAGATGATTTTGTGCTAGATGGCGCTGTGATTAAAATCTTTTAAAACAATTCCTTATTTTAAATACAAATTTGAAGGCCAACAAAACAGAGCTTGAAGTACAGAAATTCCTATAGCGACTATCCGAATCCATCATCAGATCAGCACCATTTTGTCATTGTCATGCATTGTCACGCGATATACATCTGCGTGCAAAATGTCAGCTCAATCGGAAACCGTGAAGTTTGTCAAAATTAATTTGCAAAACTCGACCCGAACTTACATAGTTAACTAAGTGGAAGTTAAACAAAATTTTCAGCAATCTTCATAAAGGAAAAAGTAAGAATAGTATGAAAACTACAAAATATATTCATTCGGATAATGATCTGTTTCGTTCCAAAGCTTTCAGGAACTTAAGCGTTAAGGGCTTTGTGAAAAACTATCGACAATTTATTAAAAGCTCTTCGTTAAGATACTTCAATGATTGGAGAGTTTCATAGCTTTTCTTTTATTGTATCGTTATATTTTTAACCGACTTTCAAAAGGGAATGAAATGAAATAAAATACTTTATTTTCAACATTGATGACGTACTCACTCTTGTTGACGTCAAAAGTTAAAATCTACCACTAGTTCGGACACAAAAAATAATAATTGTAGCCACCGTCCTGAGAAGAACTGGCAAGAAACTCAGCGGGCATGTCTTTTATCATTTATGTGCATATATTTTTTTAAAGTATTTTAACAGTATTACACATTAAATATATTAATTAATTACTCGTTCGTCTGTATTTTTTATTATTGTTCCCGCATAACTTTGGTTTGGTTGGACCGATTTGAAGCTTCTGGTGTCAGATGAAAGGAGATGGTCTTTATGAGGTCCCATTTTTTAAGATTGAACGAGTACTTTTAGATATTTTTTTTACTTGTATTATTGTTTGCTATGATGTTTCCCGAGCGCCCTGACTGACATGACTTGTCCTTCTTCAAACATGGTTTCTTTGTCCTCTGACATTTTTTGACGAGATCCAGGGGAAAAAAAAGAAGAAGAAGAAGACATTGCAAAGGTCCATGAGCGACGGTAATCACTTACGATCCGGCGGCCCGTTAGCTCGTTTGTCTACATGATAATAAAATAACGTTCACCGTTTTTAGCCAGCCCCGTGTTGTGCGGTGGTTGGGCCATTGCTGAGTCGGTAACCATTTCCGGGCACTGTTTTTAGTTTTAATTTGTATCTTCTGTTATTTGTATGGTGCACGGAAGAAATGATTTTTGATTTGATTTGGTGTTATTAAAAATTGCCCATAAATCTTTTTCACATTTAGAGGTACAAGCCGGCCGGTTTTGAACCCGCGACCTCTCTATGTAAGGCAAGCTCATCAACCACTTGGCCACAACCTCTTAAATATGGTTTTTTCCCATTGTTTTAATTTAATTCTAGAACCAGTTCATTGTTGTTTTGCAAACGGTACTCGTTAAGGATTCGACGCGGCTTGAAGTATTGTTTTATAATTGGTTTAAATTAATTAACATGCTTTTATGCGAACGGTACTTCAGGATTTAATACGGTGTAGGGTCTGCAAAAACAACTCTTTTGTTATTATTATAATATTTTTATATTTTGTTTATGCCATCATCCATTTTTTTTTGTTTGACAAAATATTATTCAAATTTTATAAGGGGTTGTCCATTAATCACGTGAGGCTTGAAAGGGGGGGGGGGGGAGGGGTTTGATAAAAATCACGAAAATAACACAAGGGGGAGGGGGGGGTGTAGTAAGATATCTCGTGTATTTATTTTTTCGTCAAACGCGCGATTTTTAAACAAATATTAAGCGGCACGGCGCGAAAATTTTAAGATTCGTTGTAGGTACTAAAAATACACGTGATGTTGAGAAGGGGGGGGGATGGTCTTAAACCTCACTACGTATCACCGATGGGGGAGGGGGGGTTAAAAAATGCTAAAAAAAGATCACGTGATTAATGGACAACCCCTAAGGATCACACTGCGCAAAAAACATACTTATTTACGACTCATTTTACAAACCCATAGTATATCATTTTGTTCTATAATCAATAGTTTTCGCAGCGCACTCGATGTAGAAAGTTTTTGAGTATTTTTTCACACCTTGACTTACATTATTGAAGTTTTACGGATCTATATTTGTTCCCATAGTAAAATATTATAACCTACTAGCTGGCCCACACAACTGTCTGTCTGTCTGCGTCACATAAGGAATTTTTTAACCGTTTAAACTTTCCCTGGACTTCTACGAATATTTCAAGATTAAAATAAGCCAAATCGGTTCAGTCGTTCTCGAGTTTTAGCGAGACTAGCGAACAGCAATTCATTTTTATATATAAGAAGACTAGCTGGCCCACACAACTTCGTCTCCGTCACATAAGGAAATTTTCTCACCGTTTAAACCTTCCCTGGACTTCTACGAATATTTCAAGATTAAAATAAGCCAAATCGGTTCAGTAGTTCTCGAGTTTTAGCGAGACTAACGAACAGCAATTCATTTTTATATATAAGAAGATGTTACTCGTGGATAATGTAGCTTTCGAATGGTGAGACAATTTTTAAATCAGTCCTGTACTTTTTGAGCCTATTGATTACAACCAAACAAACATAGTTTTTCTCTTATAATATTAGTATATACAGCAGTTAATTATAAGTCAATCGAATGAATTGTACATTTCCTTGTGTCCCGACGTGTCCACCAAGGGTTGACATACGGTCGCGTGGGATGACTGGCAGTTTAGTTGCGGTAGTTAATTAAGGGCTGCTCCTACAGGGCTCTGATAAACTAAAGTTATATGTCATTTTCGAAAAGGGTGCGGAATTACATGAGAAAAGGTTGAGCTTCGAAAAGAAATAGGTTGTTAAGTAATTGTTTCATAACATGTATACCTTGATTATTTTATGCTTGAACATAATAAACTAAACATGAGACAAAAAGATTTATGTGCAATTTTTCACAACACCACTGGCTAAAAACGGTGAAGGAAAACATCGTGAGGAAACCTGCATGTCGAAAAAGGGTTCTAAAAATCCTTTGAAGATATGTGAAGTCCCCAATCCGCACTAAGCAAGCGTGGTGGACTATGCCAAATCCCTCTTCTGAGGAGACCTGAGCCCAACAGTGGGCAGTAATGGGTTGGTACAGTACAGTACAGAGACAATCTACTTTATTTGTTACTAGCTCGCGCAACTTCGTTTGCGTCACTTACGTTTAAAAGGTAAATTTCACTAAAATCGGTTGAGAGGTTTAAGCGGAAAAACGTAACAGACAGAGTTACTTTCGCATTAATAATATCAGTAGGTATAATATTATATTCTAACAGTATTTACTCTGCACAAAAATAAATGAAATATTTTTTTATGTTGTTCTTTCTGCAACTAGTACAGTACACTATGATAAGTACGGAACCCAAGAGTTTTTGTGGCATCCTAATAAATTATGTACAAATGTTATTGTCTTTTGATGTTATCTCGGATTCTGGTCCATTTGTCTGAGATGCCCTATTTGCACCGCTCCGTCGCTTCCAAGGGAATATTTTGCGTAGTTTCTGCCACACAATATTGGTATACAGAAATGAAGATAATGTAGGTAGGTTTTTTTTAAACGCAGGACAGACAGAGAAACTTATGAACGTCTGCAATGGCAATGAGGAGAAGAATGTTTTTTTTTTATTGTCATGCAGGTAGATGAGCCAACGGGCCACCTGATCGTAAGTGGTTGGTTACCGTCGCTCATGAACCTCTGCAATGTCAGGGGACATTGAGGGGTCGCTACCTACGACCTAACTTTAAGGACCCTCCTCAAGTCTCGTTTGAAAAATTTATTGCCTTTTATCTAGGACACCCTGTATAGTTTGCAAGAATCATTATTCTAAAGTTGTAACGCTTATCCACTTTGGAAACAGACCAAACTTGGCATTTGTCTAGAGGTATTGATTTGATAGCCACAGAATAGTTCCCTACCGCCGGAGACTGACGGTTCGGCGTCGTACGCGTCGTAGTACGTAACGCGTCGCTCCGTCCTGCATAACCCCGTATTAGGTACTGGGCTCAGCTGGTTTAAAAAAATATGATTTTATTTCTGTATTCTGTTTCTGGCTTCATGTGTTATGATATGGGTCCAATTTTGGTTTTATTTCGCGTGGATAAGTTGAGAAATCCTCTGGGTGAAGGTAGAAAGGAATTGTTGAGGGTCGGTTTTCGAAATCTGTGTCCTTTGAGTGCTAATACTGGCCCTACTAATATTATAAATGCGAAAGTTTTTATGTTTGTTTGTAAGTTTTATGACCAAATTATGACACACAATGACATGAAAAGATCAATTTTGGTATAAACCGAACAAAACAGCTCAAAATAATATCTCAATATAATAAACAAGAATTTTACAAAACGTTGAAGGTCTTTAGTTTAACACCAATCTGTTAACACCAATCAACATAATAAATTTGTTTTGTTTAGCGTCTCTCAACTATTTCTCAAAAAGTTTGAGAACCGCTGATAGTATATTTAATCGAACACTAAAGTCAATGGAAGGAAATTGCCGATTTTAAGCACAACTTAAGTACAAGCCAAAGTCTACTATTGGAGCTTAACTTGAATAAGTTAGGAGCAGTAATGCACCTCACACTTGAGTCGTTATTAAACATTCAAAGTAACTTAGGGGTCCTTTGGTAACGCTAATGGGGGTTGAACATCAATGTGAATTGTATTTAAGAATTTATTTCAAAGGGGGGAAGATGTTTGTCAACTTTTTGTTTGGTCTTTGATCTTGATACACATAGAGCTTAAAAATGGCATTAATTGAACACTATTAAAATAAAAATTTGGGAGTTTTTTGATATTATAGGTTCGATGTGTTTTTTTTAAGTTATGTATGTCAAGTGCATAACTTGGATTTTTTTTTATTTTATTTTTATTTATTTAATAAGCACACAATACAGATTACAAGCTAATAAACAAATATATAAACTAAAGTACAATTAAAAAGATCTGACTTTTCTTAGATTCTTAGGATTGTAATTGTTTTAAAGTGTAGGTACTGTTTTGTCCGATTCAATGAATTTAGTAATATTACATGGAAGAAAATAGAGTAGTTTTATATTGCCATTAGTTGTTGAATTTACGGTTTTTGGGTATACTTTAATTTAAAGATTAAACCGGAGCGATGTTTTAGTACCGTAAAAAATTATAGTAAAAAAACTTTATTTTTTGCGATAAAATAACTTAAAAATTAAACAAATATTGTAATATGAATTTGTTCAAACATATTCAAATGATACGATAATCTCTCGGTTTTATTACTAAGCTGCGATTTTACGAGTTTTATCCGACAGTCGTAAAAATATGCGATCAGATCGAGAGGGGAATGCTAATGTGGTAGCCATGTGTGAGTTATAGACGATTAGGTTTTTCAATTGTTTTTAACCGACATCGGATTAGGTGGTCGATTTTTCGATTGTAACATACCATAAAGTGGATTCCAGTTGTCTGTGTGTGTGTAAAGGATTTTGATGCAGTGTTTTTGTGATAGTTTAAGCTCCTAAACAGTTTAAATCCATAATAGAGCCCCTCTTGGGTATTTTCCGAGCACTTTGACTTAAACTTCCTCAAGCAAAGCAACAACAAGTTTTGTATAGTTTTAGGTGATGACCAGACGTTACTGAGGTCCTTGAGAGACGGTAACCACGATCAGGTGACACATTGTCTCGTCTGACTATACGGCATAAAAACCTGTCTGGTCCTTCCCTTTTGAGACAGACGAAGTTTCGTCAGATCTTACCACCAGTCACGCAACAACATGGAATTGAAACACTACAGTTTGTAACACCAAGTTCAACAGTAATTAACGAGTAAGCGTTGTCTGATTGGCGGTGGCCGGGCGTGATAACGAGTCGACGGCACTACGTCATCTGCGGCCACTCGCGGCTTGGAATCACGCCAGTAACGTCTAGGAATAAGGAACTGTCGCGATGGTGCGATGGGAGACTGCGATTTTTAGTCGCTGCGTGATTATAAGAAGGACTATGTCATCTGCGGCCACTTGCAGTTTAGCCAGACCGGATTAACGAGCCAACCACCTGATTACCATCGCTCTTGAATGTCTGCAATATAGGACTCTCCTTAATCGTTTAATACACATGGAACACAGAACATTCCAAGGCAAGGGGCACAACAGATCTTTTGACGTGGACTTTGACTAACGCAGTGGTTCTAAACAAACGCGATGAACTTTTCCCCTGCGGCGTGTGTTGTGATGACAGGAGATGTAGTAATCATATTAGAGAGTTTCTCGGAGCATTCATTATGAAGCAGATGGTACAGGAATCTCTCCACACCCAGCGAGGTTACTTGTCGCTCATGAATCTATTCATAATTCTGTTAAATCTACAATAAATCAGCAACAACGTAAACGGACCTTAAGCCGTGTCAACGGATAATGGATACATTTAACAGGGACTGCAATTTATGCGCCAATTTCAGCAAGAATTCGTTGGGACATTTCTGGATACCAAGCCAGAAATGTCTTTTAAATTAGTTACAGATACAAGGCTTTTAAGGCTTCTGTGTCATAAGTGGCTACTGCTGAACTACTCAGTAGAGGCATCACTGTATAGTCCTATGCTTGCTTAGTACAGGTTAGGGACTGAACATAGCTTTGAAGGGAATCCTTCTCCACTATGGAAATGGAAAGGAAATGAGGTTTCTTCACAATGTTTTCCTTCCACAAGTAAACAAGCCTACAGCCTACCTACTGTGATGTGATAAGTGTGGTAAGAGCCTCTGCAATGCCAGGGTAAAGAGCGGTCGTTACCCACCACCTACTGTAGGGGAACGAGGGGCTTGTTGTAACAGGGGTAAGAAGTAACAGGCTTTTTTCTCTAGGATCTTAAACTTTATTAACGTATTTGTTTTACTTGATTTGACCTATAAACCATGTCGCGTCGTATTGCCATAGCCAGTGTCCCGCCAACCGATGCAGTGAGTGGAATTGTGCACGCGCTTCATTTTTGCCAGGTAATATAAAATTTAACTATAGTAAAATTTTGGTTGCGCTATTAATGTGACTAATAATAAACTTTCCATAACTTATTTACATTCAAATTTATCTACCTCTGATAATGTGTAACTGTTTTTGAGATTGCTTAATTGTTTAAATAGTTATGTTAATAAATATTAAAAATCATACCATGGGGTTAGTTGTACCAAAATGCCGGGGCATGTTGTAACATGCCCTATGTTATGATGTAGATACCTACTTAGTTTTTTTCTTTCTTATAGAATGAGAGTGTAGAAAAGAAAGTCAGAACGGGCAACACAAAGCCAAGAAAGTACGAGTTAGCGGCACTTGATATTTTGGAAAAAAAATGCAGTATTGATTTTTGATAAGAATTGTATAATATACAGAATATAATGTATAAAAGATGTCAATTTTGTTTAAAAATAAAGAAAGAAGAAATTATTAGAGATATTAGTATTGTTTTTTTTGTTGTTACTACTTGCCCCGGTAGATGTTACAACTTGCCCCAAGCACGGGGTAAGTTGTAACACGGCACTTTTTCTAGAAAATAATTAATTGTAAAGTAATGACCAACAGTTATGGTATTATTTTTACTTGGTTTGGTAGAGGAAGAGTTATAGCATCCATCAACCTTTATTTGGTAGGCATAAAATCAACAGATCTCAAAATATATTAATTTTCATGAAAAATGTTACAACAAGCCCCTCGCTCCCCTACAGGACTTTTGTAGACCTTTGACCAAGTTTTAATTTAATAGTTATTTTAAAGTGGTGGTGTCATATCAGATCTCACATTTTTGTATAGAATATGGACTTTTGTAATGTTTCAAAAACTAGCTAATCCGCGCAACTTCGTTTACATAGATGGAGAATTCAAATAGCGCAGAGCAATGTGCTCATTTACGACATCACATCAAAAACCTCAATAATTACACATAAATCTTCCTCTTGAATCATTATCTATTAAAACCGCATCAAAAGATTCTAGCACCCATAGGGGGATAAAGGGACAGAGTAAGCGACTTTGTTTTATACTATAGAGCTTTTTTACGTGAAAGAGTAACCAACAAACATACATACATCCATACTTACAAACTTTCGCCTTTATAATAGTATTAGGATAGGATAGTGACGAATCTTTCTGTATTCTTTGGTTAAATGATCTATAAAACCATCCAATAGTTACAGTCGATTCATTTTTCTCGTAAAACCAAGTGACCAGTAGTTTTTATAAGCGAATATCGGTTCATGTAGTGGAAAATTAAATAGATCCTTCTGATCATACGAACGAAAAGATTTTACGATACGGTTTTATACCTAAAATATTTAATACAGTAAAAATAATAAGCTAATAATCTTGATAAGATGAAATTTGAAAGAGATTTTTAGAATGATAAAATAGCAAAAAAAGCAAGAAAACTTTTAAATTTTGGATTTTCACTAGATACTTTCCACGATTCGTTTTCAAGGAATATTTCATCCAATAGAAAACCATACTACTAAATTTTCTTCAAAGGTCTAAAGAAAAACTTAAAAGGTATCTGGTAGGTGTCCCCTAACATTGCAGAGGTCCATGAGCAACATAACCACGATCAGTTAGCCCGTTATAATCTGCCTACATGGCTCTAAAAACCACATCTAACTAACGCCCGTGTTAAAAAAAAACTATTGAAAACAAGATGGCCGGCAATAAATAAGTGGTGTGTCCTTTCGTTTGTATTTATTGTAGGCAGTTTGCGCCCGGACTAGTCATGAATCACAGGCCAGGACGGATCGACCATCCGTGCTGATGGATTGATCCTCGATCTGGGGTAAGTGAATACGTACTGATAAACAGGTTGAAGAAATTAAAAGGGTACAATCGACCCCATTAGTACATATCTATAAATTTGGGATGTTTAGTAAAAATAAATTATTTAACTATTACAATAATACAGTGTATTTTGCATTGTTTTTAGAATAACAAAGTAAAATGATGAGATGAAATCTTACTAATTTCGTTTAATGTGATGCACACAAAAATGCTAGTCAACCATAACAAAGAAATTCGTTTGCAAATTTTACCAGTATAAGATATAACTTAAAGCATATAAACCATTTCAACAGTTCATAATAACCCATCCTATAAGATTTCTTAATATCTCACTACTAACTCTACTTCTTTCACCTAAAAAGCAATGAAAAACTAACTATAACTCCTAAACAATAAGATTCAAAATCCTTCATATCCTTCCCACCCCCTTGAAGCGACATTACATATTCAAGGTCTCATAGTCATGAAAACAATGAGACCCCTAACATTAGTATTTTTATTATAATAATATGATAATGATTTGTGGGTAAATTTCGTTTTTTCCGTGTAAGGGTTAAGGGGAACTTTTTTATGACCATCATGATTATTCTAGTTTGCATATAGATAAAACAAAGTTGCTGTCTGTCTCATGTATGCTTTTAATCTTTAAAACTACGCAATGGAGTTTGATGAACGAGCTAATCTTAGGAACCAGTGGTGCGATTTGAAAAAGTCTTTCAATGTTGGATAGTCCATTTGTCGAGGAAGGCTATAGGCTATATTATATACCTCTGACACGCAGACGAAGTTGCACTGGTCAAATAGTAGATACATAAATTTATGGGCACAAGTAAACTGCTGTTATAAATTAAAGATACAACAGCGAATCTATAAAAGCCACAAACATAATAAATGGTATATCAACGTCGCGAAAGCCAACCTCACAACATTAATTCCACTCCATCTGTCAGCATCCCCATTCCTTCTCCATCCATATTGTCTCAACTCATCCATCTTCCGATTAGCCAATACCTCACTCTATTGTTATTATAACATATTGTGTTTCCTTATGACTTTGTTTCGCGATCACCTGGCGCTTTTGGTCAATTTTGGCAAGTTTAGTTTTGGTCGTTTTACCTGATTTGATAAGTTAGGTTGCATTGCTTATTGGCTTGTAAGGATTGCACGCCATTGGTTGTAACTATGTAAGTAAAAGTGGAATTTTGCGAAAATTTGACCATTTTCCCCGCTTGCGATTGAGCTGACATTTTGCTATATAATTGTAATATATAATAATTCCATAAAATGGAAATGAACTAATGAAGATAGATTTTGTGAATTTTCTTGTTTGTTAACTTTGTTATTTATTAGTTTTTTTTATATCCATATTCATTTATTAGCTTATTTTTTTACATTATATCAAAAAAAAACATTTACAAGAAAATAAAATTTAAAAATACAATATATCAAACAGAGGGACACTGCAGGCGGAGTCTACGACCCAAGCCATCAGTGGTCAGGGCTCAAGGGAGAGGAACCTCCTCACAATACGCGCCGTGTCAAGAACGACCGCCTTCTGAAGCAGGCCCTTCATCCAGCCGTTTAATCATTATCTCACCTCAATACATTAACTTATATTACAGTATTTTTTTTACATTTAGCATTTTAACATACTAAAAGTCCAAGCTTTTCCGACTTATAAAACCAATACTAAACACACTTAACTCCAGAACCGACAAATTGAAATTTAGTTTCACATTTCTATTTTCCAAGTGTCTAAATTGGCAAGTGTTCCAACAAAGCTGGCGATAGCTATACAGGGTGATAACCATATGCAAGAATATTTTTGACCGACTTCCACAAAAGGAGGAGGTACCCAATACGTTTGTTTTTATGTTTGTTCCTTCATAACTAGTGATGAGCAACATTGGTGTTGGTCTTGCAAAAATGATCAAGACTATACGCAAAACTCAACCAAATTTTTTTTTTCACAGTAATTAAATGAGATAAAATATTTTTAACAGCGTCAACATATGCTTTTCTTGGGCATGTCGAATTGTTAGTTTTTTTACTAGTGATGAGCAAAATTGGTCGTGGTCTTGCAGTCTTGGCCTTGATCTTGGTCATGCAGTCTTGGTCTTGCAGTCTTGGTCTAGCAGTCTTGGCCTTGATCTTGGTCATGCAGTCTTGGTCTTGCAGTCTTGGTCTAGCAGTCTTGGTCTTGCAGTCTTGGTCTTGCAGTCTTGGTCTTGGTCTTGGTCTTGGTCTTGGTCTTGGTCTTGGTCTTGGTCTTGGTCTTGGTCTTGGTCTTGGTCTTGGTCTTGGTCTTGGTCTTGGTCTTGGTCTTGGTCTTGGTCTTGCAGTCTTGGTCTTGGTCTTGCAGTCTTGGTCATAGTCTTGCAGTCTTGGTCTTGGTCTTGCAGTCTTGGTTTTGCCAAAATCTTGCTTTTTTGACCAAGTCCAGGACAAGACCAAGACTAAGACCAAGACCAAGACCAAGACCAAGACCGAGACCAGACAGATTTTAGCAAGACTAAGACCAAGACTGAACAAGAGCTAAACCAAGGGTCCGAAAATTTTGTCCGTTAAAAATACACATTTTTATACTCAAAGCCAAAGTACTTGTTCAATTTTAAAAAAATTCCATGATGACCATCACTTTTCATTTGACATCAAAATCATTCTAATCGGATCCAAACTAACGTTATGAATAGTGATGAGCAAAGCAAGACCAAGACCAAGACTTTTTTTATTGCAAGGTAGATAAACGAGCATAGACTGCAAGACCAAGACCAATTTTGCTCATCACCAGTAAAAAAACTAACAATTCGACATGCCCACAAATATTATTCCAAGAAAAGCATATGTTGACGCTGTTAAAAATATTTTATCTCATTTAATTATATATGTATAGTCTTGCTTGTTTGCAAGACCAAGACCAATGTTGCTCATCACTAACTCTGCAGCTTTATAATATTAAGTATAGATAATTTGACATAGAGCCTTATTAATGACTAGCTTTTGCCCGCTACTTCGTTCGCGTGGACTTCAGGTTCGTCCCGTCTAGCTAAAATTATTATCAAAAATTGTAGCCTATGTGTTATTCTGATGTATAAGCTATATTGTGGTAAAGTTTCATTCAAATCCATTCAGTAGTTTTTACGTGAAAGAGTATCAAACATCCATACATACAAACTTTCGCCTTTATAATATAAAAATATATTAGATAGATAATTTGACATAGAGCCTTATGGCATAAAGTTATTACACCCTGTATAGCAGTTCTATGTAATCTTGTAACTGGGAGGTTGGTGCAAACGTTCCTGATTATGTTTGAACGGCACACAGAACTTAATTTCGTTCCTCTAGTGTTTTATTTCGCTCGATATTGACTCGTAGAAAATAGATTCGCTGGAAAAAATGTCGGTTCCTTTTGAGTTTCGTTTTATTACTAAGTTGAGATCTTAAGCGTTTCTTTAAATGTGCTTTTCTTAGGAACGGAAGGATATAGGCTATATAATATCCCTTTGTGACGCAGACGAAGTTGCGTGGATCACCTAGTTACAAATAAATTTAATGAAAGTATTCTTAATTATTTGCGTAGTATTAAGTTTGAGATGAAAGAGTCCCGAGTGCGTAACGCGTCGCGCCATCTTGCATAACCCCGTGCTGGGTTCTGGCCTCAGTCGGGTTCGGACGCTGAATGTGAGCGGTTGGAGGTTTTAGTGCGGTTCAACTCCTACATATCCCAACCGCGGGTGGGAATCCGGCGATTTCTTCGAACTCAGAAAAATAAAGTTACCTTAAGTGAGCCTCAACACCGCCTAGTGATCATACTTTACAACAATTTGGACACGAAACAATGGGATAATAGGTTTATATAAAAATCAATTTACCCTATACCTATACATTATTACATATTAGCTGCTAGCATATATTACATTATAGTAGTCGTGGTGGCCGAGTGGTTGAAGCGCTTGCCTTCCGTACGGGAGGTTCTAAACCAGCCGGCTTGTACCTCTAAATCTTAATATAAAAAGATTTATGTGCAATTTTTCACAACACCACTGGCTAAAAATGGTGAAGGAAAATATCGTGAGGAAACCTGCATATCGGAAAAGGGTTCTAAAAATCCTTTGAAGATATGTGAAGTCCCCAATCCGCACTGGGCAAGCGTGGTCTATGCCTAACCCCTCTTCAGAGGAGACCTGGGCTCAGCAGTGGGCAGTAATGGGTTGTTACAGTACAGTAGAGTACAGCAGCACACTATTATGAAATTTTTCAAGAAATAGGAATACCAAAAATTCACGCGTGTCAAAGTCCATACAATTTCTCAGTAGAAGCTCGAAGTATATAAATAATATTATCTGCTTAATAAAACTCCAAATAATTCATAGTCAATAAGCTTATGAGTAAATTGTTTGACTTCCATTATATTAGTAAAATAAACTATTTCTCACAAAAACTACATTAAAACTTCAACGTACATCGCCCTACATGTTCCCATAAAACAACACAAGCTCGAACAAACCCCGTAATCTGATGTGATCATTGTGAAAATCACGTTTTATTCTCTCGCTATCTGGAAAAGGATTGATTCATGATCCCAATTACCTTCGGGAAACTAGTTGGACTAAACATGAGCCACCAACAACATTGGCCCAAATGTTGGTAGAAAGACAATACAATGGTGGTTCTACGGAACTGGTTTTTGAGAACAAGACAAGCAGTTGGCCAATTTGAATAGACATTGGCTGTTGTTGGTCCTTATTGGTACAGCAGATCTTGTTATATTGGTGGGTTAGACATGCATCTTGGATTTGACGGTATCTAGGGATATCTTCGGCTTCTTGTTCGTATCAATTGTCTTTTTTTTCGATCGTAAATACATCATGTGTTTAGTTTACTTTGATTCACACTATTTGGGTTGATGTGTGATTTTATTTAGCGTAATTGAAGTAAAATGCATTCTTTGTTACGTAACTGAGACTAAAAAAAACTTGAGTGGTGACAAGGGACACCCGGATGGAACGAAGTTCCTTTCGATTAATTAGTGAGGAAATTGTAATAAAATTGTATTTTTTAAATAAAATATTTTGATCACAGCGCCATCTAGCGATAATCATCTAAAACAAAAAAAGTATCGTGACAACTTTTTCATAAGAATTTCCGTCTAGCCCTCTTTCGATAACGCGCTATAAGGAACTTCGTTCCAATAATTTATTTAAATAAAATTTTTAAATACAAGCTTTTAAGATCCTGGATATCATGTAACAGTAGATTGCTAGCTAATACAAGTAAAACTAGCCCAAACACGACGGGTCTATCTTGTTCTCATGACCACTTTACGAACCCATCAGGTCAGCACTATTTTGTCATATTATTGCTTTGTCACGCGATATATACGTGCAAAATGTCAGCTCAATCGGAAACCGGGAACTCAAATTTAGCTTTCAAGATTCCATCCAAAATTCCATAGTAACATCCATTGCAAGTTAATATAAAACTTCTAAAACAGCGTTTGGGTGGCTTGCTAGTTGAATTATCTTCCTAGTTTGACCTCTGTATAAGTAGTCGTTTCTAGACCATCACGTCGTTCCTAAAATTAGATTACTATAGTCTGCACTAACGAACTGCCCGCGTTCCCGAAACTGCAATAAAAACATTTACTTTACCTACTTTCTCTGTAGCTGGTCACCCTGCACTGAATATTGATGGAGAGATCGTTTTTTGAATTTAGTATTTTTTTTGCAAATGGCTGCTAGTGTTTTTAAATTAGCGCGCGCAAAATGGCGGTTTTAGGTTAGATTTTTTGTTTTTAGGCGTGATTTGAATATGTTATGATATTTGTAGATAATTGATTGTAAGAATATTATTAATTATAATCCTACATTTTTTTTAAATAAATAACTATCTCTCCCACACAACTTCGTCTGCGTAAATTACAATTAAATTTAAATGTGAAGTATTCGAAATTTTCTTGCCGTAAAACCATTCTTGAACTTCAAAAAACTTTTAGATTAAAACGATTGAGTTGTATGTACTTAGTAACACGTTTTGCGATTTATTTTTATATTATAAATCACCAAAGTAATATCAGACCAAAATCCACAATGTCCACACTAAATGCACTCGTATTCCATTTTAATTTGTTTACCACAAACCGAACTACATTTAATACATTAACGACACTCATAAACAAGATATTGCGTTAAAGAGAAATAAAACCTTTAACTGCAAAACTCTTTGCAGCCGTAAATAGTTGCCAACTTATTGTTTTGGCCTCGTTCGGGTTGGTAACTTTTTAAATCGATAACATGGCAACACTCACGTCATTATTCATTCTGTCCGTTCGAAGTTCAAATGTCCGTAGTGCTGGGAATGTGTCGATGCATTTTATCGATGGTGTGTTGACAGGCTGATGTATCGATTAGCCAATTTTAGTTTTATAATAGTTTTGCTATACGAGTATACGGATTACTTGTTGATAAGTTGTCGTAAATAGTTGTACAAAGAGATTGGATATTTATTGTTTATTAAGAACTTGAGAAACAGAAAAAGGCGAACATTTAAATTTATTTTTATTTATCAATAGAGGTTACCGTAAAGATTATACTCAAACAAAGCCATTTTTATTTTAGTGTTACTTCAAAATGAAACAAGAATTGAACGTCAATTATGTTTGAAATGTGTGTGCGTGTGTTCTAAATCTTTGAATCCTAATACAAAATGTTTTACAACATATTTCGTAAACAAAGTATTAAATAATTTCATGCGAACATCAAAAGAAAACAACGGCACGGTAATACAGTTCTTAAAATATTCATTACGTGCTTTTATACCGAAGATATAACTAATTCAATATTTTTGAGAAGCGCTTACTAGATTGTGGAATAATAATATGAAATACATTAAGTTTGTTCTAAAATAAATTTACCTAAATTATATTCCACAGAAATCTCATTTTTTATTCAAATAGCATATTATTTATTGTTCGAGATAAAATTTAGATTCATGATGAAGCATTTTTCAGTTCTTATAGATAAATGAGGTAACGGCTCACTTGGTGATAAGTTGCTGTCGATCAACGATATTTGCAATTTCGTTATGCCTTTAACTACATTTATCAAATTATCTTGATTTTCATTATTTTCTAATGTACATTCCACTGATCTAGAATATACTTGATCACTCTACCGTTTTACAACCGGTTTTAACAATGTTAATTTACAATCACACAAATACTAGGATTTGTCAATAACTGCTATCAATAGAGACACTGAAATTGAGCTTCAAACGGCAATATTCCGGGTATCGGTTTTCAAATGACCAAGTAATGCCTACTCAAATCA
This sequence comes from Trilocha varians, assembly GCA_030269945.2. Lineage (NCBI taxonomy): Eukaryota > Metazoa > Arthropoda > Insecta > Lepidoptera > Bombycidae > Trilocha > Trilocha varians. The sequence continues at coordinate 7,943,796 of AP028275.1, read as the reverse complement.
CATCGACTGTAGTATATTATATCCTCGAAATTCATGTCTCAAGTGGATTAGTCGTCTGCTGGCCGAAATTTGATCATGTGTCACATGCATACGTACATATAGTAGCATATACTGTATGCTATAAAATATTGTGCATATTTGTGATGTTTTAATGGAGTATGAGTGAGATTGTACTTTTGTACTGTTTCATATTCCTACTAGTAGCAGTATTATGTAGAATACAATACTATTTTTTTATTTAAAAATGCATCATAGATCAATAAAAGCAAGATAACCTACATAAAATTGTAGGAACAGAACGTCAAAAGTCAGAAAATGTCAATCTTTCGTAGAATTCCTGCCTCACTGTTTTTATTTCCTCCAATCCATCAAACGTTACGAAATAAACCGAATCTCATCACAATACAATCTGCACTTAATCTTAATACGTTATCACCATGTAATAACCATGAAAACCAACTCATAGAATACTATAAGAAGTAAAACTTATGTATACTTGTAACTTTCTTACACTACTTACTTTTTTCCCGTCTCCCGTCCAAGGTCTCTCTTCAAACGAGGTTCAAGAAAAGTCCTATATGGGTAGGTGATAGATAACGACCCCTCATGGAATGGAAGATTTTTTTTATTTAGTGATAGATAAGCGAGCCTCCGGAACACCTGATGGTAAGCGATTACTGCTCGTGAACCTCTGCAATGTCAGGGCAAAGAGGTGTCGTTATCTACCACTTACCCATATAGGACTTTACTTAAACCTCGTTTGAAGGGGGACATGTCAAATGAAGATTAACTTTTGCATAATTTGTGTTCAATTTGTCAAGGAATCCTTTCTTTTTTGAAACTTCTTGGTATATCATGTCGCCGAGCGGTGCGTCAGTGTGAGTTCATGTAAAGATTTACTTCTGTATCAATCCAATATGTCAAGAAATCGTGTCTTTTACGATGCGTGTCGTTAATTGCAGGCGTTGATCCTGATGTGTTGGTTTTGGAGAGGCATTGAGTGACAGTACTGGAGATTTGTTTATTTATTCTGCTACGTGGCGAGAGATCGACTTGAACGCGTAATTGTTTATAGAAGTTTACATTGTAGGGATTTTTAAGAGTTCAAACAGACGCGTTCAAGAACTACAGGAAATCATTGCGTGGAAATTATCCTATCTTTTATTTGATACCTATATTGGAAGAGTCGTAAAAAAATATCATTGGCCATTTTGTGGCAGTCGCCATCTTGGACCAATTTTTGTCAAACATTGTTGTTAGACGACTAATTCATATTTAAAGACACATAGCGGTTCTAAACATATACACTGACAAATCAAATACGAAACAACCCGTCAAAAACACAAAGTTTCATGATAATCGGTTGAGCAGTTTTCGCGTGAGAGCGTAACAACAAACTTACATTCACATTTAAATATCAATAGGGATAGGGATTATCGATATCGTCAATAGCACATCACTAAAACAGAAGATGCAAGCTCAACGGAATTTTATTCAGTGTTTACTTACCAAAGTTCCCGAGGCATGTTCGAAATTTGAATGTTTAGTTCCGAATTCAAAAACTAGCCGCGTTGACATTTCACTGAACCGAACATGTGACTTTTGAAGTTTGTTTTTTAGGCAACGGTATAAGAATATACAGCCTAATATGAAACAACTAGCTGACCCGCGCAACTTCGTCTGCGTTACAAAGGGGTTCAAACAGTACTCGCAATGCCGTTGCGTTATTATTGGCGGCCCGAAGTGCACCCACATTTTCATTGCGTTTTATACTCGTGATAACTTCTAAACGAAAAGTCCGATTTGCTAAAACAACAAGTAATTTACTTCTACATTAATACTCTTGATAATATAATATACTTAATTTGGATGTGGGTTAATATAACGATACTCATTTAACGTTAAATTCAATCTCGGGACGAAATATTATTTTTATAAACATAAAAGCGGTTATTGTGACTAAACTATGATAGTTAGATATATGCTCTCGCGGACTTTTTTTCACCGATTTAAAAAAGTATCAACCAGTCTTAACACAAAAATACATCTTTTTAATACAAAAAGCTAAAGCAAACTCTTCGATCCATCACTCGATTTTCAAAGTTAGAAATATGTTTCTTTAGCTGCGTATAAAGAATCTCAAGCTTTTCATTTTGACGATTGACTTCAATTTGAACTTAAAGATTGATTATTTCATATCAAAATTCGAAAAAAAATCTTTATCAGAACAATTCTAGAGTCCAATTTTGATCCGATGTTGATGATATTTTACAAGGTTGTAAATTATTTTTTGGAAAAAGCAATTGATATATTCGTGGAAGTGTAGGGAAGGTTTAGAAGCTGAGAAAATTAACTAAAATAATCTTATTTCATCTAATATGACGCAGACGAAGTTGCGCGGGCTAGTAGTGTATAAATATAAGCCAAAATTCAACGCAGTACAATGACAGTATTTGAACGGAAACTCAATCAAATCCGGCTAATGAATTCTGCATTTGATGAGCACGACCTCGTGTTACACCGTAGTGTAACGTTAAACGTAATTTTCAACGAATGTCACGCTCAAAAATACAATAAATCTTTATTTTCCCTTGAAGTATTTGGCCTGTCATCATCATACGCTGATTTGTTCATGTGGCCTTAAAATTTCATCTTTTAAAAAAGTTATCATCACTATCGGTTCATAAACGATGTAGTTATCCGCGAACAAACATAAAAACAAAAAACAGCTTACATCAAACCACATGAGCTACGAGTATAGCACCAATGAAAGTCCTGTGAAAATCGATCCAGTTGTTTCATAGACTTGGAGAAAACCCTGATTTCTTTTTCAACGTATTTCTTAGTCTTTGCCTGTTGTTAAACCCTTCAAAGCAAAACCAGTATCTATAATCATTGCATATAATCGACACTTCGGCCATTAAAGTCTAAATAACCCACAATTTGAGGTAATAACTTCATTTCGTTTTGAAACTCGACAGGTGTGCTAAATTGAAGGTTGTATTGCGAACCGTATGTCTTTAGGAGAAACTCTGTTGTCTGTAAGACAATGTTAAAATATGTGAATAAAATGAAACAATATGTTATGCAAAAAAATAATCTTATTCAAACACTCGCGATTTTCTATAATACATGCATTTTCAACGGGTTCTTACCACTAAGGGTTCATGCTCAGAGAGTCTTGTAGATACAGTGAGTGTGGTGTGTCGTGATGTGAGTTCGAGTTCCAGTGGTACTACACAAAAGCGATCGTGAAAGAGGGTAGACAGATTTGTTTGCTCTTAAATCGACCCGCAGGGTCCAGACTTCTCGTGATCATGACGTTTGCAACAACGTTGAAATATCGAGACAACTCAATTAATTAAATATCGTGGTAAGAACCGGTTGAAAATGCATGAAAGTATTAAAAAAATAGTCATTTGTACCTATACCTAATGTACTGTAACAACCCATAACTGCTCATAGCTGGTCTCAGGTCTCCTCAGTAGAGGGATCAGGTATAGTCCAGCACGCCACCCCGTGGACTTCACGTATCGTATCGTTCTCCAATATGCAGGTTTCCTCACGATTAACCAGTGGTATCGTGCTAGATTGCAAAATCTCTTTCAAATTAAGGTTAAGAAGTATACCTAATTTAGCTCATCAGTGCATGCACACAGTAAAAACGCACTTCATTTGCACGACAATACAACGACGAAGGCATTTTGTGAATGTTTGTTATTATAAAAGGTAAACTGTCTTAAAAATGACCATGCACTATTGAAGCCTCCCGTACGGAAGGCAAGCGCTTCCACCACTAGACTACCATAACAACTTTTTAATACATTTAAATAAAAAACTTGAGAGGTGTCAAGGGACACCCGGATGGAACGAAGTTTCTTTCAATTAATAAGTGAGGGAATTGTAATAAAATTTTATTTTTTTAAGTTATAATAATTAGTTAGTTTAAAACGTCTGTCTCTCTCTCTCTCTCTTATAAATTGTTTTATAAAATATTTTGATCACAGCGCCATCTAGCATTAATCATATAAAAACAAAATAAGGAATTGTTTTAAAAGATTTTAATCACAGTGCCATCTAGCGATAATCATCTAAACAAAAAAAGCGTCGTGACAACTTTTTCATAACAATTTCCGTCTAGCCCCCTTTCGATAACGCGCGATAAGGGTCTTCGTTCCAAAAATCAGTTTGTAGACTAACTTCGGTGTAAGAGAATGCCTCATTGCGTTGACGCGCGGTACTTCGTCTGATTTCAGATTTAGTAACAGAATTTGCGTTGTATTACCAGTTAAATACTCTTTGAACACTTGCTCTCATCGTTAAGCTATAATTGATAATTATAATCAAAGCATAAGTCCTTAAAGTTAGGCAGTAGGTAGCGGAGCAGTTTACCCTGACATTGCAGAGGTCCATGAGCGGCGGAAACCACGTCAGAACAGGTAGCCCAATAAAAAAAAGTCAGTGGAAACATTGAGCAATTTTGAAATGCCCCTCCAGGGAATGCCTGCCAACTTCCAACTTTCATATTGGCCAACCGTCACCGTCAGTTGTTTTAGATGTGTTGGACATTGGCAAGGCAACGTGGAAACGCGGCATAAGAAACATGATAGATTGGTTTTACTTTCATTTCATTAAATGAAAGTAAAACCAAGAAATTCCAATTCAAACATAAAACTTCATCTTCATCAGAAATAACTCAAGAATTAATATAAAAATTTGATAAACTATTCAGACACTCGCGGTTTTCTATAATACTTTCATGCATTTTCAACGGGTTCTTACCACGATATTTAATTAATTGAGTTGTCTCGATATTTCAACGTTGTTGCAAACGTCATGATCACGAGAAGACTGGATACTGCGGGTCGATTTAAGAGCAAACAAATATGTCTACCCTCTTTCTCTTAGAGAGTCTTCTCGTGGTAAGAACCCGTTGAAAATGAATGAAAGTATTAAAATTTTTATACTTAACATTCGAATTACCCCTGAATTTTCTTATAGTATTCAAATGTGTAATAAAACTGCAAAGAATCGTATACCAAGTGAAATTATTGTCAAACCTCTCGTATCATTTTGTTTTTAGTCCTAATGGAGTCACCCATTAGTTGAATGTTCCTGTATCTAGCTCTTAAGAGTCGGTCTGGATTCAAACCGCAAAGAATTCACATCCGTTTCATATTAAAACATAGGGTTGGCAAGAGGGTGAATTTATTATAATCTCGATGCTGAAATTTTCAGTTGAAGTTGAGCTGAAGTTTCCAATTCAGAATCACTTTTGTTTCATCATTATCATTCTCAGCCTGTAGACGTCCACTGCTGGACATAGGCCTCCCCCAAAGATTTCCAATGCGACCGGTTGGTAGCGGCCTGTATGCAGCGTGTTCCTACCACCTTGCAGCTGGTCGTCCCACACTGCGCTTGCCTTGACGCGGGCGCCACTCCAGAACCTTCGTGCTCCAACGGGCATCGGTTCTACGTGTTATGTGGCCCGCCCACTGCCACTTCAACTTGTTTACACTTTTGTTTACTTGCGGGTAATAATTTTATATGGAATAATAATTATATTACAATAATTTATTTTAAAGAAAACTTTAAATACAAGGTTCAAAAATCCTGAATATCTTGTAGCATTGAAGTGTTAGACAAGTAAAACGAGACAACTAAACACGACGGCTCCATCTTGTTAAACTCAAGAGTTCCTATCCGACCACCTTCCGAATACATTATCAGACCAGCGCCATTTTGTCATATTATTGCATTGTCACGCAATATATGGTAAATTGCCTCTGTGGAAAATAGCTCAATCGAAAACCGGAAAGTTTGTCAAATTTAGCTTGCAAGATCCCACCTGAACATACATAGTTACATCCAGTGCAAGTTAAATAAAAGCTTTTAAAAATGGCAACGATTTTTTTTAGAAAATGCACTTCAAAAGCACATGAATCTCAGTCGCTTAAGATTTAAATTAATAAACTAAAGACTTTATATAAAACTACTAGCTGACCCACACAATTTCGTCTGCGTCACATAAGGAAATTTTCTCACCGTTTAAACCTTCCCTGGACTTCTACGAATTTTTCAAGATGAAATCAAGCCAAATCGGTTCAGTCGTTCTCGAGTTTTAGCGAAACTAAAACTTCATTTCTATATAATATAAGATTAAAATTAGTAAAACTACATGTGTAACAACCCTGTGCCCCATTCGCCCGAGTTAGCAGTTTTTGCGGCCACACCCCCACTTCCTTTAGCTTCGATTTATTGTTTTATTTTCTATTTCGTCCATCCCCTAACTATTTCAACCGAACATTGTTTTTTATATTCATTTTCAAGTGTTGCTTTTTTAGGAAACAAATCTAATAAGTTTAAGTTTTATGTAAATGTAAAAATATTTTGATGTAGGTTTAAGAAAAGTCCTGTATGGGTAGGTGATAGATAACGGCCCCTCATTGCCCTGGCATTGCAGAGGTTCATGGGCGACGGTGACCGCTTACCATCAGGTGGTTCATAAGCTCGTTTATCTATCTTGCAATAAAAAAATCATCGAAATCAGTTCTGCTAGAAAAGAAATACCCGTAAGCACGGGAAATCATGAAATCTTGAACATTTTTAAATACAGATCCAAAAGTATGACACATACAAATTGATTGACATAAGAAACATACAAATCGGCCCAGCCAAACCAAATTTATGGGGAGACTTAAAAAATACAAAAAAAAAGCGAGTACCTACTCGTTTTTGGAAACGGTCTGAAAGATTTGTCTCTTTAATCTTCGTGGAAGTCCTGGGAATTTTGTGACGCACACGAAGTTGCAGCTAATAGTAATATATAAACAAACTAGCTACTATAATAATAAAATAACTACTATAATAAATAAACTAGCTGCCCGGCGCAACTTCGACTGCGTCAAAAAAAAAAAAAACCCCGGGTATGAATCTAAACCATTCTCGAATCTCCACGAACACACACAAAAAATTTCATCAAAATCGGTCCAGTCGTTTAAGAGGAGTTCAGTCACATACACACGCACACAAGAAATATATATATTAAGATTTGCACCTTTATTATTTCAATTGCATCAAAAGAATGATTCAAAATTGTAACAAATGTCCAGCCTACTTCACAAATACTTAAATGCAATTCCACAAATATGATCTCAAGCTGTCTTTACATTCAGAGCACACTTCCCGCCAATCACAGTGGAACTCTCGCCAAATCCTGCCAGGTTGCCTGCCAACTTATAATACAGAGATACACTGATTTTCACCATTTCAACACACTTGTTCAGCAAGGTTTTTTGTTAGTATGAAAAATGTTTTTGCTAAGTTTAGATGAAATATTAGAGATACAGCATAAATAAGAAGAAATACTGTCTTCAAAATTTAAACTAATGATATATTACGCCCTGTATAAATAAATAATGGGCAAATGGCCAATTAAGGTGCAATGCAGAGATAAACGATGGTGACCAACTATAATCAGGTGGGCTCTTTCTTTTTGTATTCTGTACCCATATATAACACATCATGAACAACAGAATGAAGCCAATTGAAAGTACGCCAAGCGCGCGTAATTACAAGCCATTCTGAATCAACATCATGAATAACATTATGTCCACCAATTTGAGCCTACTAAAGTTTTTTGTTAAACAATACATTAAAAAACTTTTAAAGACAAACTTTTAAAAATAGATTTCATTCCAAAGTTTCAACAGCTGATATCGTAAAAAAGTTTTAAAAGCTCCTTTAATTTTGAATTTCTAAACTAAAAACAGTTGACGATGAATTCTACAAATACTTGAAAAACATGCCTTAGACAAAAATAAAAATAATTTTAAAATATAACACGAAAGATTCCAAATATTCATAAAAAATGATTGAAAGAAAACTGAAAGATGTAAAAATGTCCAAATAGTTTTATTTCGTTTTAAACAATATTGGATTCATAATAAAAACTTGACCAGTCTTACTATAGATGCAGTATTGCGTGACGCGTCGTGCCGTCCGGTTCAACTATCACCCAGAAAAATCCGACTGAAAAAAAAACTTCGTCTGCACCGGAATTTATTTAATCATTATTATCCTAGTTTTATCCTAGTACCTGCCCTAAAAAATGGTTTAAATGGAATCTCTTTAAAAACTAGCTGACCCGCGCAACTTCGTCTGCGTTTCAAAAGGGTTCAAACAGTACTCGCAATGCCGTCGCGTTATTATTTGCAGGGCCCGAAGTGCTTCCACATATTCATTGCGTTTTATACTCGTGCTAACTTCTAAACGAAAAGTCCGATTGGAATAAAACAAAAAGTAATTTACTACATTAATACTCTTGATAATATAATAATCCCTATTTTTTTTTAAATATAATATAGCCTATGTTGCTCGGGAATAATGTAGCTTTCCAAAGGTGAAATAATTTTTGAAATCGTTCCAGTAGTTTCGGAGCCTATTCATTACAAACAAACAAACAAACAAATTTTCCTCTTTATAATATTAGTATAGAGTATAGATAAACAAATTTCATCATCATTTCAAATCTCAGTTTGTTCAAATAAACCGCATTGGACGGTCAAATCCCAAGCTCTTCGAATAAGCTAAGATATCAGCATTTTTGATGCAATTCGAAGATATCTGCAGTAATCTTTTTCTTTTCCTTCAGTTATTTTAAACCAATATTAGGATTGGTAAGCTTTTTATAATAAATCTTGAAATTAGGTTGATTTGGAAAATTTTGAACTCATAAAAAAAATATTAGCGAAATCGGTTCAAATATTTTCGAGATTTGTGATTCAGTTATTAATTTCATTGTTTATATTAAAGATTAGTGGTTCTGTGTAACTTCGTCTGTGTCACATAAAACGAAATTTAAATAAGACCCGTGAACTTTCTTACCGTAACTATGACCTTTCTTGAACTTCTTTGAATATTTCAAGAGTACTGTACTGTAACAACCCATTACTGCCCACTGCTGAGCTCAGGTCTCCTCCGAAGAGGGGTTAGGCATAGTCCACTACGCTTGCCTAATGCGGATTGGGGGCTTCACATATCCTCAAAGGATTTTTTAGAACCCTTTTTCGATATGCAGGTTTCCTCACGATGTTTTCCTTCACCGTTTTTAGCCAGTGGTGTTGTGAAAAATTGCACATAAATCTTTTTCATATTAAGATTTAGAGGTACAAGCCGGCCGGTTTTGACCCCGCGACCTCCTGTACGGAAGGCAAGCGCTTCAACCAAAGTTAGCCAAATTGGTTCAGCTGTTCTTCATTACGTCATTAGACACTTATCTACTTAGAGTCAAAAATAATTAACCCAATATTATAATTTAAACATCAAATTTATGACAACTAATTTCTCCCAGGCATTTTGATCCTTAAACTAATAGAAATTACGTCTTAATTCCTTTAAATATTACAACAGCAAGAAGCTCTTTTGATCCGAAAATTAAATTAGATATATCTCTTAAAAGGTACTATGACCCACTTAGAATCTCACACGAATCCGTACTTTAGCTGTATAGATATACGGTGTATTATTCTTTGCGTGGTCATAGGCCTTTTGTAAGGGTAGGGCCATTTTTTATTCTTCTCGTGAAAAGATTCTGAAGTAGGTACACTGTTAGTGCTAACAAAAACAAATTGTTTCTCATATTTCTATATAAAACTAGGACTTTTAGCAAATTGAACATATATTATAGGCAGCCTATCCTTTCTAACTATACAGGGTGTCCGAAAACGTGAACAGGAAGTACCTTAAATATTAGAGATAGGATGTTTTGCTGAAACGAAACATTGTTTTATTTTTGACGTTTAGTAATACTGCATTCACAGATTTTCGTGAATTGTTTAGTTTTTCTGAAAATCGAACTAACAAATTCGGCAAAAATCAACACCCTGTATTTTTATGATGCCCCTCGAGAGAACAGTTAATTACGAATAATCTTTGCTAACAAACAGAGTGTCAAAAAATGTAAAAAAAAAGCCTAGCAAGATCCTTTTGTGACGCAAACGAAATCCACTAGTAAATACAATAATAATGTAGGAAATAAGTGTAAATAAATGAATACAGATAGGAAATAATAAAATAAACATCCCAAGACATTTAAGATTAATATAGACGAAGGTTTTCACTCCGCTTCTCTCGGAGGGCCGATTGAAAAAGTTTAATTTGACACTTTAGAATCGACGTTGAACGCTACTATTGTAACTCGAACGCTTTTCGAAAAGTTCGTGAATTTGAAAAACCAAATTGATTGAGGGGGTGATATATAAATCGTTGTGGAAACACTTTGATTTTTGTTAAACTCGGGGCTTAGACCCTGAGTGAGCGGGTTTTAGTGCGGTTCGACATACTTCAAGGTGCATTCAAACGTTTTGGCCATAACTATTATTGGCATCCTAAATAGTATAACAGCTCACCGCATAGGTCCAATAAATTTAATAAAATCAATGTCAGTGGTGCTTTTCTCAATTCTGGTGTAATGCTTTTTCAATCTTATTTTATTGTCTCCCGCTTTGCAAGAAGGGAAGTCAAAACTCATATTTTCCTACTTCTTCTATCATCTTCTGATGAAATTCGTTGCGGAGCCCAAGACAAGTTAGCTTTCCCTCGGGATTTCCTGGGCTTCACTGCTCAGAGTCATTACGATGGTCACCACTGTGGATCCCACCTACACAGGTATAACAGTGGTGGGAGTGAGAGGTGGGCAAATAAAAAAAAAATACTTCAAGGTGCAAATCAAGCGATTTACTTTTGTTTCAAAAGAAAAACTATTAATCCAGCCAATATTTGCAGTGTAATATACAATTAACCATAAAAAACAAATTTGATACTTATAGTTTGGTCATTTTGACTCAGATAGGATCTCAGATCTCGTGACGGAAATACTTTCATGCATTTTCAACGTCTCGATATTTCGTTGTTGTTGCAAACGTCATGATCACGAGAAGACTGGATACTGCGAGTCGATTTAAGAGCAAACAAATCTGTCTACCCTCTTTCTCGTTCGCTTTTGGGTAGTACCACTGGAACTCGACCCGCAGTATCCAGTCTTCTCGTGATCACGACGTTTACAAGAAGACGTGGTAAGAACCCGTTGAAAATGCATGAAAGTATTATAGAAAACCGCGAGTGTCTGAATAAGTTCATGACGGAAATGTTCGGTAAGATTTGACTTGACATTTTGTCAATCTGAAATGGCAATGGGAATGAGTGCCGAGGACGTAACGCGTCGTGCCGTCCCTTATAACCTCGTGCTGGGTTCTGGCTGAGTGTGAGCGGTTGGAGGTTTTAGTGCGGTTCAAAT